>PKMM01021740.1:842558-876373 GCA_002933915.1 Eutrema heterophyllum
TATATATATATATATATATATATATTTCCAGGATCTTAACTAGTATATTTACTATATATCAAACATTGACCGATAGACCAGTCAAGTCGACTGACCATAACAACAGGATGTGATTCACACGGGAAAAATAGTAGATTATACTATAAAGATAGAACAAGGATAAGGTCATAATGCATATGTACCTCTTTGAGACACAATGTGGTCGAAGGAATCAAACCATGAACGAAGAAAGTGGAAGATACTAATTTGGCATGAGAAATGTTTTATTGATTAGCAGTACTGAATTATACATATATATATATATATACATATTGTTATTGTTCAAAAACCCTAATCAAGTAGTGTGTCTCATTATAAAACTCTCACACTCAAAAGTATAGAGAAAACATTTCACAAGACAAATATATACTACTTGAGGCCAAAACCTCTAGAAAAAAACAAAACCAAAGCCTGGTTGCAAAACCCACATACTAAAATATATCGAATAATCACGTTCTTACTTACTTAATACATTAATCAGAGGAAGAATGAAACCCGATCAGAACTCGTGGAATATTAGAATTTAGAAGAAAGAAAAAATATATGAAAAAAAAGAAGCAATGCAAAACAAACAAAAAAACACGCTTGTTTAAAAAACAATCAAACAAACGAAAGGACAAAAAAGAAAAAATTAAAAATAAATCTCACAGATATATTGTTTGTGTGTGTTTTTGCCTAGGAATGATGACTTGTGCTTCCATCTTCTTGATGGTTGTGATGATGATCTCCGTCGCGGTTTTGCTGGTTCGCCGTCTCCTGAACCGGCCGGTAAGCAGCGTTTAACGCCGCTAAAACTCCATAATGGTTATGTTCTCCTCCGCCTCCTCCTCCTCCGTAACCAGACGCCAAAGGTTGTCCGGAAAACAAAGCAATCGGAGCTGCAAAATTCATCAGATGTACTCCTCCTCCTCCTCCTACTCCGCCGCCGCCACCACCACCACCACCGCTCGTGTTGTAAACGTCACTGGAATGATGAGGGTTGATATTAAAAGCCCAAAGATTCTGCGTATTATCACCACTGCTCCAAAACGGTGCCGTAGCAGGAGTCTGGCTCGTAGGCAAAGATCCAGCCGTTGATTGTACTAGATAATTCCCCATTTGGTTGTGATCTAAAAGCTGCGAAGAAGGAGAAGAATGCGACTCGTTCTTGGGACGCACCTGATGTTGCTGCTGATGATGATGATGAGTCATTGAAGGCGAATGAAAGTAATAGCTGCTCGGAGTTGTACGAAGATGAGCAGCAGAGAGAGAAGATCTTGAGCTACGAAGTGAGATATTAAGAGAAGTGAAGTTAGCCGGAATGGTTCCAGTCCCTGTAGCGGCTATAACCGCCGGCTCAGCTTGCTGGAGAAGCCACTCGATGGTTTCGCCGTCGGATTTGTGACCGAGCTCACGTGTGAGCTGAAAGACACGTGCGGCACACATGGCAGGCATACGGATCCTACGGCCTCGGCCTTCGACTTTGGTGTGTCGGTCCTTTGTTGAGGTTCGCTTCGGAGGTGGTTTCTTGGAGAGAGCGTTAGGGTCGGAGTTAGGTTCGGAAGACGAAGCTGATGGGATGATGGCTAAGGAAGTGGAAGAGGAGGAAGAAGAATCAAGAAGCTGGAGAGGGAAGTTGGGTCTGTGATGATCTGGATCCGGATCCATTGATGATGATGATGATGGTCGAAGATGGTTGTGGTGGGGAAGTGGGACTACTGTCTCTGTTAGATCTTTATGTGAGCCATAGTTTCTCTCTCTAGTCTCTGTTTATTTGTTGCTTCTTTAGAGAGAGAGAGAGAGGTTATGGTCCTTAAGGACATGAAACTCCTTTCAGATGGGAAGCTTAGCTGTGTGTCTGTGTCTGAGTGAGAGAGAGAAGGTTAAAGCAATGAATATGAAAGCATGGACTTTTTTTTTCCCTCTTTGCTTTATATCTTTTGTGTTTTATTTTTGGAATTTTATTTACATTATAAACTATTCCCTTCGAGAATTTTTCGTTATTTTGGGAAATAAAAGATGGGGATACGTGGTTTTCAATCTGTACAATTATTCAAATAAGATGTTTTGTTTTTAACGTACAGTGATCAAAATGAATGAAATAAATGGGAATTCGTATTTATTGCGTTTGATACATAAATTTTATAATAATACAACCCTATTTGAACACTCTTTTTTTCATTCTTTCCAATAATTAAAAGGTGACGTCAGTTTTCGTCGTTACTGTTAACTTCACCAATCGATCGCAGAATTTATTGCACAGTTAGCGAAAATTTCAGCGATTCAGAACTAGAACTCAGATGTTACATATTCGATATTTTGTACGTACTCAGAAGTTACATATACAACAGAATAATAAATAGATGGAATTATTATTGACAGTGATTAATCTATGGCTCTATGGTAGATCACGAGATCCACATGATAGAATCCAACTGTTTTTTCATGAAACAGATATATATTTATATATATATATATATAATTTTAGTCTGTATCTACAAAACCATATATCTACAAAACCATATAGTTATACCCAAAATAAAAACCAAATATAGTGCTGTGTTATATACATAAAAGCAAATTGGGAATTGCTTCTGCTTTGTTTCCACCATTGGTGTTATCTCATTGACATACAATTGTCGTCAAAAGATGTAGCACTAAATTTAGAAAATTATTTTGACACTCTGATGTGGACAAACCATTTTATTTTTATTTTAGTGAAATTTTATATGTAGTGATGAAAAAGCATCCTTTCTTATGTGATGATTATTCAACATATAGACGATTCAAACACTGGTAATTTGTTTACATATAACTTTCATGGGAGTTAATTATAAATAATAAAGTCAGCCAACTAATTATAATCACTCATTAATTATTTCAGTCATTTTCTCCACTGACATATCTATATATACATTTGACTCCCCATTTTTTTTTTTTGTCGTCAATTTCATTTCATTTAGAACAAAGTTACAAACCCAACACAGGGAATACACTGACTCATATAGGGTAAAGACTAACCTCATAACAGAGGTAAATACTCTAGTAAGGAGTTGAAACAAATCCCAAATCGGGATTACGAAACCTAGATTTATACAAAATTTAGTTTCGGAGTCCATTACATCCCAATTTTTGGTACAAAACCAGTTTGGGATATGAACGTAGGAGGTGTTACCCGGTGGATTTGTTCTTATGGATTTAAAGCAATGAAAGTGACAACAAGTAGAAACTAATTTACATAAAACCAAAAGGACAATAAGGAACCAATTTCCATCAAGAAGAAGAGGAGCGAAGATCTTCCAGTGGCCGCGTTTTATCCCAGTGATGATGACAAACTTGGTGGTGATGACAATCTCACTGGGGATGCTTCTCAGATGCCGAAGATAATCAGTCATGGTTTCAGAGAAGCGTTTAGCCCTCTTTAGCAGCCATGACTGTGAATCCCGTTCTCGGTCCTCTCTGTTAGCACAAAAGAGGTTCCCTAGCCGCTACTAGAACCACCGAAGCTTTGCCACTACAGGATTCACCATGAACAACTTCCGTGGAGATAGCCCAAATCGGCTCGATCTCCCTGTCAAGAGCTCGATATGCAACAAGCATCAACTTTCAATTCTTCAGACGGTATAAGATCGGACTAGTCAGTTTGACACTCTTATTAACATGCTAAATAGTAGTTTTTATTTTCCATATAAAATTAATTATATAACCTCTTAAGATTGTTTGGTTGGAGACACTTTAAATATACTGTAAACTACAAATTAACATGTGGTGCTAAAAATGTTAGGATGACAGCAATAGTTTAATAGTCTCGTGGGACATTTTCTGGATGATCAAGGTTTCAGTTTTATTACAAATCAATCTATCTGTCTAAAATACTTTAAGGTTGTAAAATACAATTGTTTTTATAAAATAATTTAAATAAATAAAAGAAGAAGAAGAAGAAGAAATGAGAGTAAAAATAAATAAGAGATAGACAGTGGGTTGAAACAGACTCCACGTGCGTGTCCTCTGCATCATTCACTCTCTAAAGACAGCGACCATAGCCTCATGACTCATCCCTCCCTTCTGGGCCCCACATCTAGTCAAGTCAAAATTATTAATCTTTCCTTTTTGATTGAATATATTTACCATCAATCACGAACCCTATTTCATTACTGCGCGTAAATAAAAATAATTTGCTCGCATGAATTCACCAAATATACTGTTTTTTTTTTTTAATTATCCAACAAATTTTTTTTCGTCTCGGGACAAATAGTTCAAGACCCCTCCTAAACAAAAATTTATTTTTTAAAGAACAAATATCATTATTTTATTTAAAATTTATGTTTTCAGAAAATATTAACTTTTTGTTAGTTTCTCAAATAATATATGGTGTAAATTTAAAATTATTATAGAAAAATGTTTAACGTAAAATGATAATAAAATAGAAAGGTAGTATTTAAAATTTCCTCGTAAAAAATACTAGTCTCACTTTGCATTATTTTCGAACTCTCATCTATATAAGAAATGGAAAATTAAATTAAATGGGGAGAGAAATAAGAAATGGAAAATTAAATTGTATATTAAAAAAAGAGGAAAACCAAATAAATTAAAAAGGAAAAAGTGGGCTCCCATCCACATTCACCAGCAATGATTGCCTCACTGCCTTTGCAGCTCCACTTCTGCATCTTTCCTCTTACTTTTTCTTTATTTTATTTCCTACACCTCACTTTAGATTTTCTTTATATTTGCCCCGGATTTTGATTTTCTTCGCATTTTGCCCCCTCTCCCTCTTCCATATTATATATATGGTATAATATCAAATGCTCTTGTACCCATACTCTCTTATTGCCCATTTCCCATGTTTTTAAAAAACTTATGCATTATTTAAGTATATCTATACATAATTTAGAGTATATGTATGTAGATAGCCTATTTTAGAGCTTTTAGAGCTTGTATTTACGTATATCTATACATAATTTAGAGTATATGTATGTAGACAGCCTATTTTAGAGCTTGTATTTACAAACATGATATGGTGTCAAAATAGATAGATATTGATTGTACATTATTGATACAAAAACATGAAACTCGAACATTTTTATCTGATCACACGCTATTTTGCATGATACTATGTTATTTGATAATGTGCGTAAGGCTATTTAGTTAATTGACCGAAAATACTAGATATGGTGATTTTAGTGATGGGTTAAAGAAAGAAATTGTCCATCAGAACGAGCAAAGTTGGTCAATTATATTTTCTACTATATTAATAAATAGAGAAAGCTTATTTTGTAAAGGATGTTAAAAGCAGCCTATTCGGCTACTCTCGGATCGAGCAAATTTTCAATTTTCTACAGTGTTAATAAATAAATAAAATTTATATTCTAAATAAAAACACTCGTGATCGATATAATTTCAGCACGAATTATCCTAGCCATGCATGAAGGAATTAGTGCTTAATAAGCTATATGTTTTTAATATTTTTTTTTGGATTCCGCGTAAGTTTCCAACCGGCCTCCGTAAATAAACTCATCTCCTAAACAAATGCTAGTACTTATATATAAGTTCGTTATGTGTGTCTCGCCTCATCGTACAAACAGTTTAAATTTTAACATAAACATCATTATAAATACACGTTTTGCATTACGAGAACCAACTACACTATTTAATTTTTTATTTGATAGCTAATTCTAGCGATGAAAATATTAAACGATGATGAATAATTCATATATATATATATATATAATATCTGAGAGAGAGCATTGAAAGCCATATGTACTGTCCATGTTTGATAGAGAGATAAAGAAAGGAACAACATTAGCATGTATAACCCATGCATGTGACAATATCCCCTATATATAACTTATAAGCATGTGACAATAGCCCTTATAAATAACTTATACGTTTAGTTAAAAAAAAAAATAACTTATAAGCAAACACAATTTGATCGAGATATATCTAAACAAAGTTAGTTAAATCGATTATCAAAACTTATTTTAATGCAACCGAAACCAAGTCCTATGCCATAGTTTAGAAAAGGATGATTTACGAATGATGAATCCATCGTATAATACTAGTTCCAGGTTTCTGTTAGTGCTTTCACTATATCACCACTTAAATTCCAACCCGCATATATATTACATGTAGTTGACAAACCAAAAAAGGAAGAAAATCTAGATTTTTCTGACAAAAAGAAAATTGGTTAAGAGAACTATAATCCATATTTTTGTTGATTTAAAATGAAAATTCTTAAACTAAGAAAGAAACCTTATGCCCAAACACCCAAAAAAAACAAGATTTGTTGTTGGCGAAATCACAACAAAAATTGTCTCCCGGCATAACCTTAGCTCCTTCCATGGCTGTCGTTTTCTCTCCTGTCCTCATTTTCCCTTTATCCTCTGCCACTTCTTTAGTTGTCCAACTTTTCCTAAAATGTAATTAGTTCTTATAACAAGATATAGAAAGCAAAAATTATGTTTGAAACAATATCAATACTATAAAAAGTAATATAATTTATCGTAAAGATAAATATTAATAAAGACAAAAATATTATATCCGGTGGGATAGTGGGATACTGATATCAGAAGGAAGAGAAGAGAGAGAATCTTATAGATGTTATTGATCGAATGTGTATTTACAATCGAACGAATTCGTTCGTTTATATAGAGAAAATTTTAAGCTACTGTGCGTTGCATAGTGACGGTGAGCTCCACACATAATATTATTTATACAAATATTTTGCCAAACTTTTGCCTACTTTGTTAGACTTTTGTAACACTCCCCCTTGGAGACCAGTGTCACTACTGTCGTCTTGCGTTATGTCTTTGTTGCCTCGTTAAAAACCTTTCCAGGAAAACCCAGTGGGAAAAACCATAGTAAGGTAAAAAGAGTACAACTACGCAAGCTCCCCCTCGAATGATCAAGATGTCATCTTATAGGTCACGTTGATGACGCATTCCAATGTTATGGACATGTTTCTTGAACATAGAGGTGGGTAGCGATTTCGTGAAGAGATCTGCTGCATTTTCACATGATTGGACATATCTCACTTCAATTTCTTTATTCTTCTCGAGTTCTTGAGTGTATGAGAAGAACTTCGGAGGGATATGTTTGGTTCTATCACTTTTGATATATCCTTCTTTTGTCTGAGCAACACATGCAGCGTTGTCTTCATATAATATAGTTGACTCTGTATCTACGCGAATTCCACTGCTTGATAGGATGTGGTGACTAATTGATCTCAGCCACACACATTCTCTACTTGCTTCATGGAGTGCGATGATTTCAGCATGATTTGAAGAAGTGGTCACAAACGTCTGCTTCTGAGAACGCCAAGATATAGCAGTGCCTCCGATTGTGAACACATACCCTGTTTGTGATCGGGCTTTATGTGGATCCGACAAATATCCTGCATCTGCAAAACCGATCATTTGAGTTTTTAAATGTTTATGATAAAACAAACCTAAATCAATAGTCCCTTGAAGATAACGAAAGACATGTTTAATCCCATTCCAATGCCTTTTTGTAGGGAACGAGCTGAATCTTGCCAAAAGGTTAACAACAAATGATATATCAGGTCTTGTACAACTTGCTAAATACATAAGGGCTCCAATTGCACTTAGATATGGTACTTCAGGACCAAGTATCTCTTCATTTTCCTCATGCAGTCGGAATGGGTCATTCTCAACCTTAAGTGATCTAACGACCATAGGGGTACTTAGAGGAGTTGCCTTATCCATATTAAAGCGTTTTAACACCCTTTTGGTATATGTGGATTGATGCACAAATATACCATTTTGAGAATGCTCAATTTGTAAACCAAGACAATACTTTGTCTGTCCGAGATCTTTCATCTCAAATTCTCCTTTTAAATATTCAGATGCTTTTTGTATCTCCCCTTGAGTTCCGATAATGTTTAGATCATCAACATATACCGCGATAATTACAAATCTGGATGTTGTTTTCTTGATGAAAACACATGGGCATATAGGATTATTCACATATCCTTCTTTTGTTAAATGCTCACTGAGACGATTGTACCACATACGTCCAGATTGCTTTAGCCCATATAATGATCTCTGCAACTTTATTGCACATAATTCTTTGGGTTTAGATTTCAATGCTTCTGGCATTTTAAACCCATCGAGAATTCTCATATAGATATCAGTATCTAATGATCCATATAGATATGCTGTAACGACATCCATGAGACGCATCTCTAGATTCTCGTCAGCCGCTAGACTCATTAAGAATCTAAACGTGATTGCATCCATAATAGGAGAATACGTTTCCTCGTAATCAATCCCGGGTCTTTGAGAAAAACCTTGAGCCACGAGGCGAGCTTTGTATCTCATAATTTCATTTTTCTCATTTCGTTTTCTAACGAAAACCCATTTGTATCCAACTGGTCTCACATCTTTAGGTGTGAGTATAATAGGCCCGGATACATTTCGTTTATTAAGAGAATCAAGTTCGAATTATATAGCATCTTTCCATTTTAACCAGTCTTGCCTTGTTTGGCATTCATATACAGACCTTGGTTCTGGATCTTCGTTTTCATCGTCTATTTCTTTAGACACTAAGTATGAGAAAACGTCATCAACATCATCCATTTCATTTCGATTCCATATCTTTCCATTATGGATGTAGTTGATGGAAATTTCATGATTTTCTTCAGGTTCATGATGCTCTATATTATCATTAGTCTCATGATTTGCTTCTTCCAAAATGCTTTCTGCTATTTTGGGAATATCATGCTTTTCAGCTTCCTTTCGTTTTCTATGATTTTTATTCTTAGATCCAATAGGTCTACCACGCTTTAATCGTGTTCTTGACTCATGTGTATCATCTGCTCTTTCACTTTCTTGTGGTATTTCAATACGAGCAGGGGCATTTGCAGCTGGTATATGTGATTTAGTTACCGTTTTAGTATCTGCAAATGCATCAGGTAGCTGATTTGCTATACTCTATAAATGCATGATTCGTCGAACTTCTAGTTCTGACTGTTTTGTAGGAGGATCAAGGTGTAACAGAGATGGCACACTCCATTTGATATCCTTTCCTACTTGTTTGTTTTCTCCCCTAGAACCGGGAATACTTTCTCATCAAAATGAGAATCGGCAAAACGTGCCGTAAAGACGTCACCAGTCTGTGGTTCTAGGTATCGTATAATTGATGGAGAATCACATCCAATATATATTCTCAACCTTCTTTGTGGCCCCATCTTTGTACGTTGTGGTGGTGCTACAGGCACATAAACCGCACAACCAAAAATTCTTAGGTGGGAAATATTTGGTTCTCGACCAAATGCTAACTGTAGTGGGGAATACTTATGGTACGCACTTGGTCTTATCCGAATGAGTGCTTCTGCATGCAAAATAGCATGTCCCCATACAGAGGTTGGAAGTTTTGATCTCATGATCAATGGTCTTGCAATCAGTTGCAAACGCTTAATTAATGATTCAGCCAAACCATTTTGTGTATGAACATGTGCCACAGAATGTTCAACTTCGATTCCCATTACCATGCAATAATCATTGAATGCTTGGGATGTGAATTCACCAGCGTTGTCTAGTTAACTCTTTTAATGGGATAATCAGAAAACTGAGTCTTTAGTTTGATTATTTGAGTTAAGAATCTCGCAAATGCCATATTTCGAGATGACAATAGACAAACATGTGACCATCTGCTGGATGCATCAATTATTACCATAAAATAGTGAAATGGTCCACATGGTGGATGTATTGGTCCACAAATATCCCCTTGAATTCGTTCAAGGAATTTTGGTGATTCATTATTGATTTTGGTTGGCGATGGCCTTATGATCAATTTTCCTAGAGAGCATGCAGCACATGTCATTTTACTTCTCTGATAAATCTCATGGATTTTCATCGAATGACCATGTGAGCTCTCTATGATTTTACGCATCGTTGTGGTGCATGGGTGACCGAGGCGATCATGCCATAATATTAAATCCTCAGGATTTTTTTTCATCACAAGATGCGATTCTATTGCATCTATGTAAGTATGATGCAAACCAGAAGGGAGTTCTGGGAACTTTTCCAATATAACCCTTTTTCCCAATTTATCAGAAGTTATGTACATATACTTCTTTTCATCCTCAGTTGCAGACTGAGTTTCATATCCTTGAAAGTATATGTCTTTGAAACTCAACAAATTCCTTTTAGAATTTGGAGAATACAAGGCGTTATTTATGGAAAATTTTGTTCCATTAGGCAACATAAAGTTGGCTTTGCATGTTCCCTCAATCAGGTCTGTAGGACCCGATATTGTGTCAACAATCATTTTTGTTGATTTTAATACAGAGAAAATCTCTTGTGTCTCAGAATAGTGTGCGTTGTTCCACTATCTGGTATACAAATTTCTTGAATATTTTCCTTGGATATCGTTCCATTCGTATTGTGGTCCATTTCTGTAATCAACATAAATATCAATAAAGAAAATGAAAATTTCATTCATAGAAAACAAAACATACAATAATTATACATTAGAATGTTGTAAAAACAACATTTATTCATTTTAAAAACTGAAAAGTAATAATTATACATGGCATTACTCGAGACTATCCAGTAGTCTTACTACAAGCATTTCAGTTATCCGCAAGAGCGGTCTCGTCGAAATCATTTGCAAAGTCGAGGGAGTCGAGGTACGATGTACCCTCAAAGTGTTCCATGAGGTTCACTTCCTTCTCTTTTCCTTTAATCGACTCTTGGTACAACTTACAAAGATGTGGTGGGGTTCGGCATGCCTTGAACCAATGTCCTTTGGACCTACATCTGTAACATATATACTCACGCATCTGGGTGGTATTCACTTGGGTTTCTTTCCCCTTTGAAATATGTTCAGGTCGAACCCATTTGTATGAGTTCCTCCCTTGTGGGTTGTAAGTTCTACCTCGTCCGCGATTGAATCGACGGCCACGACCCTGATAGGTTTGACTTTTTCTCTCGGGATCCCTTACATTTGCGGCATTCACTTCAGGGAATGCTCTGGTTCTCGTAGGTCGAGAGTTGTGGTTTTCTATGAGAAGTTCACAATTCTTTTCCGCTAATATGAGAGTCACAATTAGCTCAGAGAACCTTTTGTATCCGCGACTTCTATAAAGTTCTTATAGGATACGGTGTTCTTTATGAAAAGTGAGGTAAGTCTTCTCGAGCATCTCTGCTTCGGAGACAGACTTACCACAAAATTTCAACTGTGAAACTATTCTCAAAATAGCGGAATTATATTCATCCACTTTCTCAAAATCCTGAAATCTCAGGTTTTTCCACTCCTCTAAGGCATGAGGGAGAGTTATTTCCCTCTGGTTGTCAAACCTTTCCTTTAGAGCTTGTCACAGCTCTGCTGGGTCTTTTATACCCGCATAATCATGCGTCACGTTCTCATCTAGATATTTTCTTAAGAAAATTATTGGTTTTGCCTTATCTTCGACAGGAGAGTTGTTTCCTTCTTTTATTGTGTCGGATAATTTTTTTGACTCTAGATGGAGTTCCACATCGGTGGTCCATGCTATGTAGTTCGCTCCAGTAATTTTGAGAGCTGGGATCTTAAGATTTTCAACGCTTGCCATTTTTGATTTCTAAAAATAAAATCATAAAAAAATTATTAGTAATTTTATTAGAAACCGTTTACATGAATAACAAAAGCAATTACAAGAAAAAATAGTGCATAGGAAACTAGCACAACAGTTGGGGTAAACTCTTCGGGACTAACTACTCCCACGAAGAGACCATAAATAGAAGCAAAAATTACAATTGAACTTAAAATCAATAACAAGCTAATTATTTTTCGAAACATTTTTCTTACAAAAGAAATCTAAGAAAAAATATTTGAGAAAGATTTGAGAGGAGATGAAATGTTTGTGTGAAGAAAAATGAGTGAAAGATAAGTATATTTATAGATTGAAAATACTGTTCATAGCCGTTAGAAAAAGGAGAAGAATTTTGAAATTTTTTTCTTTGTGACCGTTGGAATCAAAGAAAATCGATCTGGAAATTTTAATAATTAATCAGTTAAATTTACCAAATTTCAGGTACAAGGTTTATATACAGGCGGCCGAGCCTCCTTATATAATAACCATAAAAAAAAATATTTTTACCAAATTTCAGGTACAAGGTTTATATACAGGCGGCCGAGCCTCCTTATATAATAACCATAACAAAAAAATAATTTACCAAATTTCAGGTACAAAGTTTATATACAGGCGGCCGAGCCTCCTTATATAATAACCATAACAAACAAATAATTAACGGTAATATTGTGGTGATAGAATCATCCACATTTAAACAGTAAATAAAATAAACGAGTAAATAAATATATGGTGACAGAATCATCCATATAAGCATAATAAATAAACGAGGCGACAAACTGCCTATTATAATATTAAATGAATAGTAGTGTGTTTAAACAACCACTAGAAAATAATATATTATTATAGATGCGGCATAACGTCCGCTATAGTAGGGTATATATTATGAATATATATTTAGCTATAATGAAGAGTGATCGTGCTGATAACGTGTTATAAAAAGTAATATAATTTATCGTAAAGATAAATATTAATAAAGACAAAAATATTATACCCGGTGGGATAGTGGGATACTGATATCAGAAGGAAGAGAAGAGAGAGAATCTTATAGATGTTATTGATCGAAAGTGTATTTACAAAAAATTTAAACTACTGTGCGTTGCATAGTGACGGTAGACTCCACGCATAATATTATTTATACAAATATTTTGCCAAACTTTCGCCTACTTTGTTAGAATTTCGTAACAAATACTTTATTAATAGTTATACTTGTAAAAGAGTAAAGGACATATAACGGTATAGCAAAGCAAACCGACACGAAGTTACTTCGGTATGATTTAAGTTAGTATAGCTCCAAACCCAAGCTAAACCTAAATCTAATTGCCCACAACTAAATGGCTTCGTCTAGTCTTCGGATATCATGCGAATCGATCCCACAAACTTTTATCTCTCCGCGTGGAAACGGAATCCCCTTTCGAAATTGAATAAGAGATTCGAGTCGCCACTACAAAAAAAAACAAAAAAAATTCTGATGGAATTCCCGAAAGATTTCTGATTGAAAATTGATTGTTTTTTTTTGTAGTGCACAACTCGTCGAAGTCCTCAATGTTGATGCTATTGGGGACGTGGTTCATAATCAAGTGATGAGATGTAGTAGTCTCTTCTTTTACCTAATAGACTTGTAACTAATGTTTTTTCATCATCCAAAATTCAAAACGAAGCTTAGTTGATTAGTGTTTTAAAACAAAATTAGTTTTGTATTAGTGGTTAAGGATGGTTCTTATAATTAAAGCTTGTTATCTAAATCCTCAATTCGATCATATAATTAGTCCGTATGATCTAATTCTTATTTTATATCTGTTAATTCTTTTAGTGAATCTTGCTTAATGCTTAATTGCTCTTTGTATTATTGTGTTACTTTAACTTCTTCTTTTGCATGTTTAGTTTATTTACTTGCATTTGGTGATCCAAAAACCATAGAAACCCATTTTCTACCGCTTTACCTTAATTCTTAATCTTGTAATTCCACTGTAAAACCGAGTTGGTATCTAAAGATTCAATATCAGTTATACCACTGCGCACTTCACCGTGCAGTCAGTTGTGGGTTAGTTCTTTGGGGTTTTAAAACTCAATGCATCACTGATAAACAAAGAATTTAAGGAGATATGTTCTCTTAGGATGAACAAAATTGGGGGTGCTATGGTGGATAAGGATGCAAAATATATAAACGATGGATAAAATTTATGGTGTACCAATCATTAGATGAAGGTGAATATGGTGTAATTATGTCTTAAAGTGAAATTTGAGGAAGGAGATTAACAATGAAATGATACCATGCTCTGTCACCATTTGTGTCTTTTAGTCTTCAATATATATACGGTGATAATTGTATAGACGTATCATGGAAGCTTTGTTTGCAAGGATCACTCGCTAGTGTTTGACGAGCTTTATTTTTGTTTAACGTAGTGTTTGACGAGTTTAAAATATATAAAAAAAGATTCATGTGATTTGTGATAACTTCGGAAAATGATTCACTAATTCCAATTCGAATAAAGTGCCACTTTTTTCGTTCTTGGTAATAATTCTCACTATAATCATTTTGCCATTTTTCACTAGAAATGGTATATGTTTCCTAGAAAATTAAATCATAAGTAATTTCTAATCCTCCCGTAAAAAAAAAAGGTTAAAATGTCGGTGTCTAAAACATTTTTGTCCAATATAAGTATAAAGATGTTCTATCTGTTCAAATAATTACAATCTTCTAATATCCGATTTGTGGCCACTCCCTTGCTTAAACCAAATTTGGACCATTTGTCATACAAATAATTTGATATAGTCGCCAGTACGTCATCAGTTCTGGTGTTGTGTGTAATGAGGTTGATGTAATTAACATATGGTGGCATAAATAATTGTGGAGAAAGAGAAAGAGAAAGAGAAAGAGGAAGAAACAACATAAAAGTTGTCCTCTCATGAACTGTCACTACGGCTAGCGACATAATCACGTTGCAACCGGAACCCTAGCATTCATCATTCATTGTTTGTGTTTTGGACCCTATCTATCTAATATCTATATTTGTACATTATTCATGCCTCCACCTTTACATATATACCCTCTCTTCGTATCTCTGTCTCTACTCATTTTGTTTTCTTCTACAACTGTCTATCTTCATTGTGTATAAATTTCAGTTCGAGCGGAAGTAACTAATTTATACTATTTCGATTTTAGTATAACATCATTACCTTTATTTATATTCTGCTAAACATTTTATATTTTAAAATTTATGTATTCGATATGATCTTGGATTTACAATACCATCAAATTAACAAGTTGAATTAAAAGATGTGTATATATGCACTCATGATATATATACGTATATCATTCTAAATGTGTAACTTTATACAAGCACATGTGCGTGTACGTAATTGCATACAGCATGCATACGTACATGTAAAAAGTTCCAAAAACAAGACAAGAGAGTGATTATTTAAGTTTCCCTTTGCTTGTACCACATCTGATCTCCATGACCGTGTGATACCGATGTCTCACCTTCTCTTCTATATTTCCTTCATTTTTTTAGTTTTTTCTTTCGACTCTCTTTTGTTAAAATTATTTAATTCGAGTAACAAATTAATTTGACTGGAATGTTGGTCGATTTTATGTATCTATATACTGATTCTATGGAGTCGATTAGTGGTATATATGGCGCCTGTAAATAAAGTTTAATGATTATTCTTAGCTAGCATATAAAACATCTATGAGATTCCGAGAAGTACTCATTATGATTCTATATGTTTTTTTGTTCGCTATATATAGATTTATGCTTTTAAGTACGTAGGTTATCTGATTAGTGATCGCATTGACGCATTCCACACAAAAAATAAAGAATTGGACTAAATGAAAGGTATATAGTGATAGTAGGACATCAGGAGTAATTTAGTTAGCCTTTTCTAATTTTCATCACATTTGATGTGGGTTTCTAACTCTTGAAGTCTTGATCGACATTAATCATCATCATTTTAGCTTCTATTATAACATCATAAATTCAGAATAATTACCATCATCTCTCTTTTATCCAGGAACGATATCGTATGACCATGCATCGGTACTAGTATTGATAAGGTTCATACATTAATTTAAGTCTATACACTCTTTGCTTTAGATAGTTAGAATAAATAACTTCGTATTGATTGTATAAGATCGCTGTAAAAGTCGTTATTATTTAATGTTTCGTTAGGCATATATATACGTATAAAATATTATAATATAATGTGTCTCTATGATATAAAAGACTTGTAGAAACTCAGTTGCATGATCTCTATTGTGATTGTACATATATATACGATTAATTGTGAAAATAAATTAATAAATAGATACACGATATGATGTTACATAATGAGAAATTAAAGTCAGGAAAAAAAGGAGAGCACTAACATGTAGATGCTGGAAGAGGAATGGCATCCAACAAAGAAGAAAGACAACATATCGTCCATTTATATATACGTCCATTTATGCGTATATCTCACACAAGAAGCATTAACTCACTCTATCTGCTTTTTTTTTCTTCTTACAAATTATATATATTTTTTGGTCAATAATTTTTTCTCAAAAAATTATTCATTTTCTTTGATAATGACAATACAAATTAAAAACAATAAAACTTGAAGAGAAAGCGCGAATCCACCAGACGAAACCGACTGCAAGAGAAACGAGGGAGGAACAGTAGACAAATGGAGCTTGAGAGCCATGAGCGAGAAAGCTTTGACGGCGGCGACGAAGGTCCAGCAGAAGCCCAGGAAGAAGGGACGAGGCTCAGGAGAAGGCCTGGGAGACGACGCGGCGGTGGTGCAGACTCATCCTTGCACAGCTAAGCTCGGCGGCGGTGCTTCGATTTCCGTGCATGAGAGAAGGAGGCTTTTTCTACACTTGTCTATGTCCGATTATTCAACATTTTCTTACAAATTATCTATAATTATAATTATATTTACTAAATAAAAATTTCTTTTGTAAAACCTCCAATCTAGTTTGGTTTATTATATGAAGTACATCATCATGTTTCTAAATGTGTATCTTAGTCCTCGATCTGGGATCTATAATATCCTTCTCCACTGAAAATTAGAAATTTCGTACAAATCTTTATTCCAAAACGAGCCAAGCTCGACCTCTTGACGTTAATTTGGCTACTGCTATAATGCTATTGGCTAATATTTTTTTTTTGTTTGTTAAAAGGTATGGTTTTATTCATTCTAAATGGACTATTACATAAGCTATTGGTTAATCTCAATAATATTATTTAAGAAAACATTTTTGAAAATGAAATTTGTTTTGTAAGTTATTACATATTATATTATTACAAATCAGAAAAGATAATGAAAATAGAAAATGATATAATTGTCTTTTAAAATTATTGATAAGAATATAAAAAACATTTATTTATCATTAAAGATGTTATTCACTAAATAGCTTAAGTATAAATGAAAGAACATTAAACTGAGGTGAATTAAAAAAAAAGTGAAAAAGAGGACTATACAATTTAGGGTAAGAAAATAAAATATATCAATATTTAAGGTTGTCTAAGTTTTCTTCTTGTGGGAATTACCATTTTGCTCGGTTGGATGAAAATAAATAAACTTAAAAGGGGACAAGAGCTGCCAAGGGCCCACTGGTACATTTTCTTCAACTTGTTTTTCAATTATTAAAGTAAAATGTAAACAAAAATAATGTGTAGTTTGGTTTTTATTCAATACCCCTCGAAAACAAGTAGAGAATTACGAGAAATGCCACGACGTGATTTTGAGGAACCCTCAAGTTTCTTTCAGTCGTTTTCTTTCTCCATCTCTCTTTGACCTGAAAGCTTATCATAAATCTATACTTATTTAGAAAATTGCCCTTTATAATAATCTTATAAATTTAGTTTTACAAAACTGTGTGGTCACACACACCACCCAAGCCTATCAACATCCGTGTCGGCAAATATTCACAAAACGACCTTTGTCTTTTCTTCTCGACGTGTATCTCCATAAAAACACATAATGTAACCATTATACATTTATAAATTTAAAAGCTGTATAAAATTGAAATTTATTGCATATTATTAAATACGGTTGAAGCTTTTGTACGTATATTCGAAATTCTGAAATGTACGTGAGACAAGTTTAGTGGAAACTGGAAAAGAGGTCCATGGCGGAGTTGGTGCGTGAGCTAGGCTGACAATGCCACGTCAATCTCCGACGTCTGTATTCTCGTTTCCCGATTTCTACTAGGGCTGACGTCATCCTCGATCCTTAAAAGCAACTCCATTCTCTGAAAAAAAAAGGTAAGAAAAGTCAATCGGACAAGTTCTGTAGAATGCGTGTTAATAAATATATTTATATATGTGACATTTTTTATTTAATAAAAATGTATATTTGATGTAAGAAAAGAAAGAAAATTAACCAAGAGCGTGTGGTTCACTAGTTTATTTCGAATGAAAGAGGACTCGACATATGAGTTTAGGTTAGAGATCGAATCCCACGATCTTGGAAAATCATTGAGATCTTTCTTTGCCACGGTAAACGATTTAAGTTACACAATTATTCGATTTTCTATATATAGATTAGTTTGGGTTCGGTCTATACGGTTACCAAGAAAAAATGAAAAATTGAGAATGTGTAATAACCAGTGTTCTAAAAAGCGGTATAGGTGGCCGTCTAGGCGGTGCCTAGGCGCTAAGCGTCCATAGACCGTGGCGATTACTTCCTAGGCGTTAGCATAAAGCGTTATTGTTATTAAGCGGTTCTAGGCGGTCCTAAACGGTTCTAGTCATAGGCGGTTGTAGGGGGTTCTAGTCCTAGGTGGTTGTAGGCGTTCATCAAAATTGTCAATCAATTATTTTTTTTTTTTCGGTGCAGTTTTTGAATTTTAACTACATTTAATTAGATCTATAAGTTTTAATTTCATAAATACATGTTATAAAATTTTATATGTTGTTTTTTATGAATATATTGAATGTTTTTCTCTAATTTTTATTTATGATTTTTCAAATGGACGTTTTTGTCTAATTCGAATATATAATATTTTTTAATGTTTTGGATATGATATTTATAAGATTTCTTTTGGTTTTTGTGTGTATTTTGAACTTTGAATATATGTTTAAGATTTATAATATTTAAAATTTATTATTTATGAACTAGCCATAGTATTTTATATGTTGCACTCTATAAAAATATATATAATATATTGATTTATTTTGTAAACGCCTAAACCGCCTAAGAATCGCCTAGGCTCCGACTAGGCGTTCTAGGTGCTAGGCGTTGTATCACCGCCCGTTTAACGCCTAGCGCTTTCTTGAACACTGGTAATAACTAGTGGAGAGAAAAGCGATCAGAGTCTGATGATAATCGCTGAAAAATAGTAAAACGGTATGAAGTCCAATGATAAATTTTTTTTTTTGTTTTGACAACAATATTTTTAGATTTTGAAAAAAAAAAATCAAAAGAGACAAAACAAGAGTAGTTTTGGCATATATTATTGTAATTTAAGAAAATACCAAAAAAAAAAAATCTTTGCATATAATGTCGCGGAAATTAAATGAAATGAAAAGGGACGGAATCGAATATTTATGATCATATTTGGTCATGTTTCATTCACTTGAATAATGATTCTCGGTTTTAACGGTTAAGCTAGTATCTTCCCAACAAAACTGACAGAGGACGGTTCGACCTTACGGCCTAATTACAAAAAGGAGGTAATAAATAAACCAAAACAATTGGTATAAGAGCTTTGAACTAAAAAGGAAGGAGGAACCCAATTCATCATCATCATCATACAAAATTCAAAACAATAGATAATGCAATATAAGAAAACATGCATTTTACGACGGATATAATCGATGTAAAACAGGTTTTGGGATGGATTAGCGACGATTGCCTAATCGTCGTAAATCGTTTGTCGTTACTCGATAATCGTCGTAAAAATTGGGACGTATACAAATCGTCAGAAACTCGTCGTAAAAAATCCGTCGTAACGTTACATCGACATTACGACGAAAATTACCTCGTCAGTATATCGTTGTAATATTACAACTATTTTACATCGAATTATCGAATTTTTGTATCGGCAGTCCGTCGTAAAATCGGCGTAATATATAGATGTAAATTCGTTGGTATATCGATGTACAAGTAAATCGATGTAAAATCGTCGTAAATTGTAAATCGATGTAAAATCGATGTAAATCGATGTATATAATATATATAATATATAATATTTATTTTATTAATAATTAAACTTATATATTAATTATTAATAAAATTAAAATTTTATAAATAAAATTCAAAAAAAAAAATACGATTCAAAATACAAAATAAAATTAAAAATACTAAGTATTATCATTTAGGTCAATTCCTAAGTCACCAAAAAGCTCCTCGTCCGATCACCGCTCCAAATCCTCACGATGTTGCGCGAGCGGATCAATCGGGGCCGATGTCGATGTTTGTTGTTGCTGCTGCTGCCTTAGTGCGGCCGCCAAAGCGGGGTTACTCGCGGCAAGAATATCGGAGAGAGAGTTGTAGGAGTTGATCGTCTTATTGTAGATTTGGATCTTCTCATCGTATACCACCTGCTTCTCCCGCAAAGTGCTGATCTCGGAGTGGGCGGTGTTCAACTCGTTCCGCAACTCAACCGAATTGTCGAACGGATGACGTGACGAAGACGAGGCAACGACACTATCTCAGATCGATACCATCCCTAAAATTTTGCCCTTTTTTTTCGGGACAATCTTTAAAAAAAGAAACGTTAAATTTAATAAATTTAATACGAAATAATTCTGTAAAAATATAATTTGATTATTATTACCTCTTCGTATATCTCGCCCATCTGGGCTGTGGTCAAAGCCGCAATGGATTGGACCGAGCTACAACAGCCAAGTGATAGCTGCTGAGAGAGCTGAGTTTGACGCTCGGCGATCTTTGCATGCACGTCATTGTAGACCTTCTCCGCTCGAGAATCCACAAAAGAGCTATCTTTCTTTTTGTGAGTTTCCTCAAAAAATCTGGTCATTGGAGGAAGTTCGCCTCTGTTTGCCTAACCAAACGACATTCCAAAAAGAATTAAACGGTTAATGGTTAATTTTAATTAATAACAAAATCACAAAAATATAAATTAACCAAAAAAATCTTACCATTTGAAGGCGCCTTCCCGCAAAAGGCGTTTGACCCAAAATATGTGGCATAACCGCCGGAAGACCGTCTGGACCGACAGTGTTCCGAGAAGCCGAACACTTAGCAGCCACTTGCTGCGAATGCGGATCCATCCAGTAGGCCTTCAAGCCGTTCCAAACTTCGGAAGACATGTATAGGGGCTTCGCCTCATCGCCCTCAACCTCCCACTTCCTCTTCCAATCGGAGACGGTGTTATTAAGCCGCAATTTTCCCTTCTTTTTAAATTGCGTCTTCACCGTCTCGTTGATCCCAATGTCCCAGTGCCATTTTTGCTATAAAAACGACAAAAAATTAGAAATGATTAAATAAAAATAATTAATTCTCAAAAAAATAGAAACGATTAAATTACCGCGAAACATTTGAACCACGTCTCGATAACGTCGTCCGGAATAACAGACCAATTGTAGTGAGGCTCCTCGAAATAGGCTTTAATGGTGTCAGACACACTTCGTCCGACTTTGTTATCTTCCTTAAATCTAAGAAATAAAACTATAATTATTAGTAAAAAAATAATGTTAATTACCAAAAAAAAAAATTGAAGTTACGTACCAAAAAGTATTCGGCGGGCGTTTCGGATCTAACCGGGGTAAAGCATCATGACCCGGCGAAAGCAAAAAATCCTGCACCGTGTATTCCGCATACATCAATGAGGGTCGAGGTTCTGGTGCTGGTGCAGGTGGTGGAGGTGGCGGTGATGGTGCTAGTACGGACCCAGAATCCGGAACCGCAGACGGTGTGGCAGAAGATGACGGGACCTCCGAATTAGCACTTGGTCCCGACTCGTGACCCATAAACATGCGATAGTGAGATCTACGTGGCCCCATCTATATCTAAAAAAAATAATTAATTAAAAACAGGATTAACGAATATCAAAAATATTATCCAATAATTCTAATCCTATCTAATTCCAATCCTATCTAATAATTCCAATCCTATCTAATTAATTCCAATCCTATCTAATTAATACCAATCTAATTAAAAAATAAAACAAAAAAAAATTACCTTTTTCGTCTAGAGAGAAAGAGAGAGATTTGTGATTTGTGATCGAGGAAGAGAAATATGGGCTTGTATATATAGAGTTTGTTGCCGTCGTAATTTCGTCGTAATGTACCATCGAATTTACGACAGAATCGTCGTAAATCCGTCGTAATATTGAAAACCGAAATTCAACCAATCGTCACGCGGTAAATTTCCCCCCCCCACGCGACAAATTTAATTTTTTTATTACGACGGTTTCATCGTAAAATCGTCGTAATTTACCATCGAAGTTACGACGGATCCGTCGTAATATAAGAAATATATACCTTAAACCCTAAATTATAATACACATATCCGTCGTGTATTAACGAAGTATATTTTTGCATACAAGACTTCTCATAGTAAACAATAAAATCAATAACAATGATTGAATCTAATTTATGCAAAATTTCCTTATGAATAATGTATAGCATTCGTTCTTATAAGTTTATTCGTAACATGCATGAAGTATATAATGTAATTGATTTTTGTGATAACTCAAAATTTTTATACAACGAGTAGAGAACTTACGTAAAACAAGATAAACGATGAAAACCCAAACCTATACAACATATAATCAACCATAAACCCCAAACCCTAAATTTCATGTTTAAGGTTTACGACAACATTACGACGATTCAAGACATAATCGTCGTAAATTCGTCGTAATACATAAACCATACTCAAATTTTATGGTTTAAGTATTACGACGATTATGTCTTAAATCGTCGTAATGTCATCGTAAATGTTAAACAAAAAATCCATACTTTATGGTTTAAATATTATGACGATTATGTATTAAATTGTCGTAATGTCATCGTAACACTTATAATCGGAGATGGGATCGAAAGGACTCCCAGAGGTATAATATTACCCAAACCATAAAATTCCAGGTTTTGGGTCATATTCGACCTCTGAGATAAATTCCAGAATCCAGATCAATTTTTATCATACAAATTAAGCACTTACATCATAAATCAATCAGAATCATCATCTTTGCTGGGTTCATCACCTTCATGTTCATCATCATCGTCATCGTCACCGTCACTCTCTTCAAACTCATCGGAATCGCCTTCTTTTTTTGTGTCGTCAGGTAGTTATTCAAGTTGCCTGTTGCGGGGATCAATTAAAAGAACATTGTCTGTAATCTCTGGTTCTGTAATGTCACGGCAAGAATCTTGTTGCATTGGAAGATCGTCAACACCAACAATTTTACCCCTTAGAGCTACTTTAATAATCGATAACCATGAGATCCCAGTGGTTCGAACTCGCGGATATGGAACAAATGTTACTTGTTCTACTTGTGATGCTAGGATAAATGGCTCAAACTTCTTGTATCGTTGTGATTTGTTGACGTCAACCACACCAAATTTGTTAATTCGCACTCCTAGACTGACTGTTGGATTGAACCAATCACATTTGAAGAGAACGCATTTCATTTTAACCAAGCTGGGGTACTCCACTTCTATTATTTCCTGCAACACCCCATAAAAATATATTTCACCCCTGACACATACTCAGTAGTTGGTAGTTGCCCGACGAACACCGTACTTGTATGTATGAAACACATAACCACTAGTGAAATACATGGGTGCAGTCTTTATTTTCCCGAGGGGGCCTTGGAATAACTCATGAAACCATATTGGATATGCGGGGTCGCCATGATCCACCTATAAAATGCATATCGATAAGTGTGCATGTTACATTGAGTATCAATATAATTAAATGAAATTTTTATAACTATATATTAACTTATTTGCGTCTTCAACCACTGAGCAAAGTGACGATCTTTACGATCGTTTATTTCATCATCTGAAACGTCCTCAATGCATTCTCGTACATGGGTAATAAATAAGTTGCAAAATATACATACATATATATATATATATACATGGAAATTAATTAACACTTTTTATATTAATTAATATATAATGAACTATATATAATTGATTAGTGGATAATTAAATAGTTACGTAACCTCTCGTAAGAACTCACTTCCTCGCAGTTTAGGAGGAAGTACGTATGTGCGCTGTGCCTGTCATTCTCGTTAAACCACCAAACTTCTTTCAATTTTCCACTAAGACGACTGATTTGTGAGAAGATATCTTACCTCCAATTGCTCCATGAACATTTCATGGAAGAAATTCGGCAAATGCGAAAGGAAGTAATCGTTGCATAAACACGTGGCAGTCATGACTCTTTATCCCTGAAAACTTTTGTCATTTCTCAACAGATTTAACAAGATTGGATACGTACCCATAAGGAAACTTCACGTCAGATGAAACCCAATTGAACAATGATGCATTTTCTTCTGCACCCAACCGAAATATAGGAACTGGTGATTTCCCATTGCTCAATATGTGCAACTCATTTCTGTTGCAAATATCGGGCAAGTCCAACCTAGACTTTCCGCTGTCTTTGGTGCTTCCTTTCACGTTTAACACTGTATGCATGATGTTATCAAAAAAGTTTTTCTCAATGTGCATGACATCAAGATTGTGTCTCAGCAGATGATCTTTCCAGTACGGAAGTTCCCAAAAAATGTTTTTCTTGTGCCAATTGTGATTGACCCCGTATCCGTCAGGCATATTAGCTGGAGTGTGCCAATTTCCCCCACGATTCACCGTTTCTAGTCCCCAAAAATGATATATTTGCGCTTTTAGATATTCCCAGATAGATAAACTGGTGGGGGGACACGCACGATTTCGTTCTTCCTAAACAACCGCTTGTTTCTCCGATCATGGATGGTTGATTGGTAGAAAACGGTAGTGACAATCAAACCAACATGTTTTTCGACCATGTTTCAGCTGAAACGCATCTGTCCGATCGAGGCAATAAGGACAAGATAACCTCCCATGCGTCGTCCAACCTGATAGCATTCCGTATGAAGGGAAGTCGCTTATTGTCCACATAAGCACCGCACGCATCGTAAAATTTTGTTTCCTCGAACAGTCATATGTACGAACTCATGTACACCACAACTGTTTCAACTCATGTATGACATGCTGCAAAAACACACCAAGAGACCTCTCTAGATGATTAGGACCACAGACTAAAATATTCATGAATAGAAATTCCCTTTGCCTACACATATCTGGGGGAAGGTTATAAGGCGTTACGATAACTGGCCACAAAGAATATTGCCTACCAGACATACCGAATGGACTAAATCCATCAGTGCAAAGACCAAGATACACATTTCGCTTAGATTTAGCAAAGTCTGGGTGTACCATGTTAAAGTGTTTCCAAGCTTTTGCATCTGACGGGTGAGTCACTTCTCCTTCTCTCTGTGAATGTTCTGCATGCCACCTCATCGATGCAACTGTCCTTGCAGATTGATACAATCGTTTCAACCTATCAGTTATAGGAAGATACCACATCTGTTGGTACGATATCTTACTACGCCCAGAAGTTTGCTGCCTAAATCTTGGTGTTTGGCAAAATCGACATTCATGCAGCTTATCATCATCTTTCCAAAAAAACATACAAATTATCAACACATACATCTATCATCTCATAAGGCAACCCAAGACTAAACACCAACTTATGTATCTCATAGTATGTTTCGGCAGCCAAATTATCTTCTGGCAAATATTCTTTAATAAGATGAGCCCAATCATCCATGCAAACCTCAGCTAAGTTATGATCAGTTTTAATTGTCATCATCCTAGATGCTAACGACAATTTAGACAGACCTTCTCTACATCCATCATAGAGTGGCTGATTTGCAGCGTCTAACATATCATAAAATCGTTTCGCATCTACGTTGAGTTCCTCAACACTATTATCAGCATTTGTTTCATGAAATGCATCAGTAACCATGTTATGCATCCTATCATGATCTTGATCCTGATCAAATTGATGTTGACCATGATGATAACTAGTACCCTGATCATTTGATTCATCAAAATATACATGACCTTGATAATTACTACTACGATCAGCTTGATTCCTTTCAAAACCCTCTCCATGTTAATACCAAACATAATATTGCGGCATAACCCTCTATTTAGTAAATGCTTCCACACCGTCTCAATAAAAATATATCTCGTATTCTTGCATTTACGACAATGACATAACATCTTACTGCTTTCCAGGGTTGTTTGCATATTTCCGACCTGATACATGAATATTTCAAGCCCCTCGTTGATTTTTTTCGTCAACGCTCCCTCCGAATCCTTTTGCGTATACATCAATCTTCGTAAATCGTATATAGACATTTTATAAAAAATGATTTATAGTGTTTTTTTATTTTTTATTAGTGTTTTTTTTTTGAAACTTTTGTTTGAAGTTATGATGTATTTATAGAAATTTTTTCAGAATTACCAACGGATTTACAACAGATTTGCATCGGATTTACGACGTATATTTTGATGTAAATGATTAGGTGAACCTATTAAAAAACGTGTTCTACCTAACTAGAAACATTCGACGTTAAATCGTCGTTAATTTACATCGATTACTAATCGTTGTAATATCGATGTAAAATTACATCGAGTTTACAACATAATATGAGAAAGTCATATTCGTCGTAAATACGATGTAAAGTTACATCAATTTTACGACGATTTTTGATATCGTCGTAATGTCGTCATCAAATAACGACGACGACAAATATTTACGACGAATTTATAACAAATACATAATTCGTCGTAATTTCGATGTAAATTTATATCGATTTGAAATCGTCGTAAATTTTCGTTAAAAATAGTCAATTTTCTTGTAGCGATGGTTCTCTTAGGCACCCATTTCTACATGTTCACTTTTGGATCGCATTAGAGACAAACATGGGCCTAGCCCAGCGTAAAAAAAAAAAAAACTGTTGTCATTATAATTATGCTCAAATTTTATTTTATTTTATTTAAAAATCAATCATTAGGTGGTTTGTTTGCCCAAGTTCAGCTTTTGCATGTTTAAGGTTTTGTATTTTGATTCGCTGTTACTTGTCTTGGCCAATAAAGATAAGACTAGATTTCAACCCCAAAATAGTTTAAGAAAATCCACACGTGATGTGATGTGTAATTATTGAATAACCTTAGTAATTTTTTGTTCTAACTTCACTATAGACTAGACTAGAGCCTAGTGATCTACCTCTTGCTTCATTGGTTCGACCCCAATTTTCCGACAAGACGTCACTTGATTAGAATAGAATAGAGAATTGAAACAATAACAAAAGTTTTGTTAACAGTAACCTATGAGGGCTTTGATGGGACTTATTACAAGATTCTTCAATCGAGACCTAACTATTTCCTAATTGTCAAGTCTAATAAATTATAAATGGTTACGCTCCTACCATCTAGAAAGAAGGACCAACCCATGAAAAAGAATCAATTGAATTATAGTTATTTTCAATTATTTAGTATAACTGATAGAAATCTTATCACAAAACAAATAGCTGTAGTTTTTTTTTAAAAAATATTTTTTTATCGATCAATTGCTCTAGTTGGCCATATTTGTAAATCAATTCTCTTTTCAATTGATAGAAATTTTACAAGACAAATTACGTGCCTATTATTATTATTAACCCCCGATGGCGTAATTATGTACTTCATAGTTTTAAATCAATAAGTATGTTATTTATTGATGCAAATAGAAACACTATAGGAGGAATTGGAGGCTTGGCCGGTGAAGTCACCTTCTTTGGGTTTCTTTTAAAGGATCTCTAGCACTACAAGAAAACAGATCGTTTATAATTGATATAATCGATGTAAAATTGATGTAAAACAGGTTTTGGGACGGATTAGCGACGATTGCCAAATCGTCGTAAAATAATCGTCTTACTCGAGAATCGTCGTAAATCTGTCGTAAAAACTAGGACGAATACAAATCGTCGTAAATAATCCATCGTACAATCGATATAAATTTACAACGACATTACGACGAAAGTTACCGCGTTGGTATTTCGTTGTAAATACGTCGCAACATTACATCGATTTCTCGAATTTTTGAATCAGTAATCCGTCGTAAAATCGTCGTAATTTAAGGATGTAAATTCGTTGGTAAACCGATGTAAAATTAAATCGATGTAAATTCGTCGTAAACTATAGATCAATGTAAAATCGATGTAAATTTTAATTCGATGTAAAATCGATGTATTAGTTAATAATTAAAAAAAAATATATATATTAATATATAATATTTGATTTATTAAAAATTAAAATTAAAAATTAATAATTAAAAATTATAAATTAAAATTTTATAAATAAAATTCAAAATACAAATTAAAATTCAAAACACAAATTAAAATTCAAAATACTAATTATCATTTAGGTTAATACCTAAATCACTAAAAAGTTACTCGTCCGATCTCCGCTCCAATGCCGCTCGGTGTTGCGCGAGCGGATCAATCTAGGCCGATGTCGATGCTTGATGATGCTGCTGCTGCTGCTGCTGTTGGTTCCTTAGTGCGGCCACTAAAGTGGGGTTACTCGCGGCAAGAATATCGAAGAGCGAGTTGTACGAGTTGATCGTCTTATCGTAAACTTGGATCTTCTCATCGTATACCACCTGTTTCGTCCGCAAAGTGTTGATCTCGGAGTGGGCGGTGTTCAACTCGTTCCGCAACTCATCCGGATCGTCGAACGGAAGACGTGAGGAAGACGAGGCGACGACACTTTCTCTGATCGATCCAATCCATAAAATTCTGCATTTTTTCTTCGGGGCAACCTTAAAAAAGAAACGTTAAATTTAATAAATTAAATACAAAATAATTCAGTAAAAATATAATTTGATTATTATTACCTCTTCGTATATCTCGTCCGTCTGGGCTGTGGTCAAAGCCGCAGTGGATTGGACCGAACTACCGCCAGGTGATAGCTGCTTAGAGAATTGAGTTTGATGTTGGGTGATCCTTGCTTGGACGTCATTGTAGACCTTCTCCGCTTGAGGATCCACAAAAGAGCCGTCTTTCTTTTTGTGAGTTTCCTCAAAAACTCTGGTCATTGGAGGAAATTCTCCTCCGTTTGCCTAACCAAACGACATTCCATAAAAAAAAAAACGGTTAATGGTTAATTTTAATTAATAATAATTAAAATCACAAAAATAGAAATTAATGGAAACCAATTACCATTTGAAGGCGCCTTCCCGCATAAGACGTTTGACCCGAAGTATGCGGCATAACCGCCGGAAGACCGTCTGGACCGACAGTGTTCCGAGAAGCCGAACACTTAGCGGCCACTTCCTGAGAATGCGGATTCATCTCGTACGTCTTCAGGCCGTTCCAAATTTCAGAAGACATGTATGGGGGCTTCGTCTCATTGCCATTAACCTCCCACTTCCTCTTCCAATCGGAGACGGTATTGTTGAGCCGCAATTTTCCTTTCTTCTTAAACTGCGTCTTCACCATCTCGTTGATCCCAATGTCCCAGTGCCATTTTTGTTATAAAAAACCGACAAAAAAAAATAGAAACGATATCATTAAATAAAAATAATTAATTTTCAAAAAAAAAAATTGAAGCGAATAAATTACCGCGAAACATTTGAACCACGTTTCTATAACGTCATCCGGAACCGCATACCAGTTGTGGTGAGGCTCCTCGAAATAGGCTTTAATGGTGTCAGACACACTTCGGCCGACTTTGTCATCTTCCTTAAACCTGAGAAATAAAACTACAATTATCAGTAAAAAAAGTAATTACCAAAAGAAGAAGAAAAAAAATAATATTACGTACCAAAAAAGTGTTAGGCGGCCTTCGCGGATCTAACCGGGGTAAACCATCATGACCCAACGACTGAAAAATATTTCTGATCGTCAATTCCGCATATAACAACGGAGGTCGAGGTGCTGGTGCAGGTGGAGGTGGCGGCGCCGCTGCTGGTGCAGACCCAGAATCTGGAACCGCGGACGGTGTGGCAGAAGATGACGGGACCTCCGACGGTCCCGAATCACCGCCCATAAACTGGCGATAGTGAGTTCTACGTGGCGCCATATATATCTACAAAATTATATAAAATTAATTAACGAATATTAAAAATATTATATAATAATTCCCGCAACTATCTAATTCCAATCCTATCTATAATAATTACAATACTATATCTAATTAAAAAAAAATACCTTAGAGAGAGAGGGAGATTGTGAGATTATGAGCAAGGAAGAAAAATCTGGGATCCTATATATAGAGTTTGTTGCCGTCGTAAATTCGATGGTAATTTACGACGGGTAATTTAAGAAATCTAAACCCTAATCCCTAAATTACAATATACAAATCTGTCGTGTATTAACGAAGTATATTTGTGCATCCAAGACTTCTCAAACTAAACAAAAAATTCAATAAAGACGATTGAATCTAATTTATGGAAAATTTTATTATCTTACGTAATAATGTATAGCGGTCGTTCTTATAAGTTTATTCGAAACATGAATGAAGTATATAATGTAATTGATTTTTGTGATAACTCAAATATTTTTATACAATGAGTAGAGAACTTATGTAAAACAAGTTAAACGATGAAAAACCAAACCTATACAACATATTTCAACGCTAAACCCTAAACCTTAAAATATAGGGTTTGAGGCTTACGACGACATTACGACGAATTAGTCTTAAATCGTCGTAATATCGTCGTAAACCCTTAACCAGAAAATTTTAATTCCCGGTTTAGGGTTTACAACGACATTACGACGAATTAGTCTTAAATCGTCGTAATGTCGTCGTAAACCCTAAACAATAAAATTTAATTCCCGGTTAAGGGTTTACGACGAAATTACGACGATTTAAGACTAATTCGTCGTAAACCCTAAACCGGGAATTAAAATTTTCTGGTTTAGGGTTTACGATGACATTACGACGATTTAAGACTAATTCGTCGTAATGTCGTTGTAATACTGATAATCCGGAGATAATCGGAGATGGGATCGAAAGGACTCCCGGAGGTCTAATATTACCCAAACCATAAAATTCCAGGGTTTGGGTAATATTCGACCTTTGGGAATCCTTACGATCCCATCTCCGATTATCTCCGGTCATTTTCCAATTATCCCATATTCACTATTTTTATTATACAAATGAAGCAATTACAAAAAGTAAATCAATCAGATTAATCATCATCTTCGTCGGTTTCATCATCTTCATTGAGTTCATCATCTTCAGGTTCATCATCGTCACTCTCTTCAAACTCATCGAATCACCTTCTTCTTCTGTGTCGTCAGGTAGATATTCAAGTTGCATGTTTTGGGGATCAATTAGAAGAAAGTTGTTCGTAATCTCTAGTTCTGTAATGTGATGGCAAGAATCTTGTTGCATTGGAAGATCGTCAACACCAACAATTTTACCCCTTGGAGATATTTTAATAACCGATAACCATGTGGGCCCAGTGGTTCGAACTCGTGGATATGGAACGAACGTTACTTGTTCTGCTTGTGATGCTAGGATAAATGGTTCAAACTTGTTGTATCGTCGTGATTTGTGGACGTCGACCACACCAAATTTGTTAATTCGCACCCCTCGACCGACTGTTGGATTGAACCAATCACATTTGAAGAGAACGCATTTCATACTAACCAAGTCGGGGTACTCCACTTCGATTATTTTATGCAACACCCCATAAAAATCTATTTCACCCCTAACACATACTCTGTAGTTGGTAGTTGCCCGACGAACGCCGTACTTGTATGTATAAAACACATAACCACGGGTGAAATACATGGGTGCAGTCGTTATCTTCCCGAGGGGGCCTTAGAGTAACTCATGAAACCATATTGGATATGCGGGGTCACCATGATCCACCTATAAAAGGCATATCGAAGTGTGCATGTTAGATTGAGTATCGATCTAATTAAATGAAATATTTATAACTATATATTACTTACTTGCGTCTTCAACCACGTAACAAAGTGACGATCTTTATGATCGTTTATTTCATCATTTGAAACGGCTTCAATGCATCCTCGCACTTGAGTAACAAATAAGCTGCAAAATACATTATAATTAATATATATTGAAGTATATATAATTGATTATTAATTAGTGGATAATTAAATAGTTACGTTACGTACCTCTCGTCAGGACTCACTTCCTCGCAGTTTAGGAGGATGTACATATGTGTACCGTGCCTATCATTCTCGTTAGACCACCAAACTTCTTTCAATTTTCCACTAAGACGACCGATTGGTGAGAAGATGTCTGGGACACCCTCTACAGCACAAGTTCTTCCCACACCACCATCATCATATCGTCGGGGAGCCCGTTTGCGTGTACGGACTTTTGTAGCAAAATAGTATGAAGTGAAGTGTGAAGTTTCTTCTGTCAAACTTTCCGCAACAATTGATCTTTCAACCCTTGCTAGATTTTTTGCCTTTCCCTTTAATGTTTCATGAAGCGCTCGAATGGGTACATCCACCTAAACTGAACAGATCCGCCTAGTTTTGCTTCATGAGGGAGATGAATGGAAAGATGTTCCGTAACATCAAAAAACGCCAGGGGGAATATCTTCTCCAAATTGCACAACAATATTGGAATATTAGTAGCCAGCTGTGCAATTACATCTTCTGACAACGTCCGTGTACTAAGATCCCAGAAAAACGCTCCGATGCCTACACAATCAAAATTATATATTGTAGTATTTGAACATATATATAATTATAATATATCAACAATTTTATATGTGGTGATACGATGTATCTTACCTCCAATTGCTTCATGAATATTTCCTGTAAGGAGTTTGGCAAATGCGAAAGGAAGTAACGTTGCATAAACACGTGGCAGTCATGGCTCTTCATCCCTGAAAACTTTTGTCATTTCTCAACAGATTTAGCAAGATTTAACACTACAAGAAAACTGTGAATTCGCCACCACCTAGCCACCGATATGGGTCAGTAGCCAGGAAAAGGCCACTGATTTGCTACCAAATAGCTACCAAACTGGTTAAGCGAAATTGGTGGCCAATTGGTTGCAAAATAGTCGCTATTTAGATACTGATAAATATTAGTAGCTAATCAGTAGCTAATTAGCTACCAATTGGCCACTAAAATTATTGTGGCCAACGGTTTCTAAAATTTTAATAATTTAGTATTATANATATCGGGAAAGTCCAACCTTGACTTTCTGCTATCTTTAGTTTTTCCCTTCACGTTTAACACCGTATGCATGATGTTATCAAAAACGTTTTTTCTCAATGTGCATGACATCAAGATTGTGTCGCAGCAAATGATCTTTCCAGTACAGAAGTTCCCAAAAAATGCTTTTCTTGTGCCAATTGTGATTCTCCCCGTATCCATCAGGCATATTAGCTGGAGTGTGCCAATTTCCCCCACGGTTCACAGTTTCTAGTCCCCCAAAATGATCTATTTGCGCTTCTAGATCTTCCCAAGATAGATACACTGGTGGGGGGACACGCACGATTTTGTTCTTCCTAAACAATCACTTATTTCTCCGATATGGATGGTTGATTGGTATAAACCGACGGTGACAATGAAACTAGCATGTTTTTCTACCATGTTTCAGCTGAAACGCATCTGTCCGATCGAGGCAATACGGACAAGATAACCTCCCATGCGTCGTCCAACCTGATAGCATCCCGTATGCAGGGAAGTCGCTTATTGTCCACATAAGCACCGCACACATCATAAAAAAAAATTTCCTCGAACAGTCATATGTACGAACTCCTGTATACCACAACTGTTTCAACACATGTATGAGAGGCTGCAAAAACACATCAAGGGAACGTTTGGGATGCTTCGGACCAGGTACTAATATACTCAAGAATAAAAATTCTCTTTGCATGCACATATCTGGAGGAAGGTTGTATGGCGTTAGGATTACTGGCCATAAAGAATATTGCCTACCAGACATACCGAATGGACTAAATCCATCAGTGCAAAGGCCAAGATACACATTTCGCTTAAATTTAGCAAATTCCGGGTGTACCGTGTTAAAGTGTTTCCAAGCTTTTGCATCTGACGGGTGAGTCACTTCTCCTTCTCTCTGTGAATGTTCTGCATGCCACCTCATCGATGCAGCTGTCCTTTCAGATTGATACAATCGTTTCAACCTATCAGTTATAGGAAGATACCACATCCGTTGGTACGGTATCTTACTACGCCCAGAAGTTTGTG
>PKMM01021740.1:881103-922161 GCA_002933915.1 Eutrema heterophyllum
GGGGTGTCCTCAAGGTCTTCTGCAGCTTGTTACACTCGCCAACATCAAGATCCCATGGAGATGGAGTTCTTGGAAATGAAGGGCACGGTGACCTCCCTTAACAATAAGGTTGACTCACTTCAAGCTTCGGTGAACCTTCTTGTTCAGACTCTTACCGGAGGTGCAGCAACGGGATTTACAACTCAGCCGTCTCAGCCTCCGCAGCCGTCTCAGCCTCCGCAGCCGTCTCAACCTCCGCAGCCGTCTCAACCTCCGCAGCCGTCTCAACCTCCGCAGCCGTTTCAGCCTCCATTACGTCGTCAATTAGACTTGAGCGGGTCGTGGGATGATAATTGAATTTTATTTCCCTACTCTACATTTTCCCTTCTATCATCGGCTAATATGTATGTATCCTAGGTTCTATCTTCGGCTAATATCTAACCTTTAGATGCATAAACTTATGGATTTTTTTGTATGTGCTAAACACATTTTTTGGTTGGTTTGTGTTTGCTGAACACAAATCATAATTATGGTGTTTAATATTAATGTTAGATATTTATGATCTCAAATTTGTTTTCAATTTGTGATTTATACTCGATTTTTATTATATTCAAAATCAAATTAAAATATATAAAAATTGAATTATTTGTTAATTATAAATAGCTACTAAACAAGTATTAATTTTGGTGGCTCTTGGCTACCAGAAATTGGTAACTATTTTCAGAATTTTGGTAGCCAAAAACCACTAATATTTTGGTTGCTAATCTGTAGCTAGCAAAAATAAGCTACTATTATTTCGGTTGCAATATCAGTAGCTATATTAGCTACAACTGTTGGTGGATAATTCTGTTGCTATTAGCCACCAATATTATGGTGGCAAAACAGTTGCTGTGTTTAGATAGCCACTAATTTTTCGGTTACAAATCTGTCGCCATATAACTACTGAAAAACAGTAGCTTTTTCAGTCGCTAATTACCACCAAATAATTGGTTGCCAAAATAGTAGCTAATCAGCGACCAAATTGTGTCGTCGCGACGTGGTAGCTGGTCAGCCACTATCGGCTACTATTGGCCACCAATTATCATTTAGCTACCAGTGATCCGCAACTCATTTTTTTGGTGGCCAATGGTGGCTATTTTCAATTTAGCCACTGATTTGGAGGTTTAACCACTGATAAAACGGTGGCTGAATCACAGTTTTCTTGTAGTGTAATACGTACCCATCGGGAAACTTCACGTCAGATGAAACCAATTGAACAACGATGCCTTTTCTTCTGCACCCAACCGAAATATAGGAACTGGTGATTTTCCATTGCTCATTATGTGCAACTCATTTCTGTTGCAAATATCGGGCAAGTCCAACCTTGACTTTCCGCTGTCTTTGGTTCTTCCTTTCATGTTTAACACTGTATCCATGATGTTATCAAAACAGTTTTTCTCAATGTGCATAACATCAAGATTGTGTCTCAACAGATGATCTTTCCACTACGCAAGTTCCCAAAAAATGCTTTTCTTATGCCAATTGTGATTGACCCCGTATCCACCAGACATTTTAGCCGGCGTGTGCCAATTTCCCCCACGAATCACCGTTTATAGTCCCCCAAAATGATCTATTGCGCTTCTAGATCTTCTCCAGATAGATACACTGGTGGGGGGACACGTACGATTTTGTTATTTCTAAACAACCGCTTATTTCTCCGATATGGATGGTTGATTGGTAGAAACCGGCGGTGACAGTCAAACCAGCATGTTTTTCGATCATGTTTCAGCTGAAACGCATCTGTCCGATCGAGGCAATAAGGACAAGATAACCTCCCATGAGTTGTCCAACCTGATAGCATTCCGTATCCAGGGAAGTCGCTTATTGTCCACATAAGCACCGGACGCATCGTAAATTTTTTTTTCCTCGAACAGTCATATGTACGAACTCATGTATACCACAACTGTTTCAACTCATTTATGAGAGGCTGCAAAAACACATCAAGGGACCTCTTTGGATGATTGGGACCATGGACTAAAATATTCAGGAATAGAAATTTCCTTTGCATGCACATATCTGGGGGAAGGTTATAAGGCGTTATGATAACTGGCCACAAAGAATATTGCCTACCAGACATACCGAATGGACTAAATCCATCAGTGCAAAGACCAAGATACACATTTCTCTTAGATTTAGCAAAGTCTGGGTGTACCGTGTTAAAGTGTTTCCAAGCTTTTGCATCTGACGGGTGAGCCACTTCTCCTTCTCTTTGTGAATGTTCTACATGCCACCTCATCGATGCAGCTGTCCTTTCAGATTGATACAATCGTTTCAACCTATTAGTTATAGTAAGATACCACATCCGTTGGTACGGTATCTTACTACGCCCAGAAGTTTGCGGCATAAATCTTGGTTTTTGGCAAAATCAACATTCCTGCAGCTTATCGTCATCTTTCCAAAAAAGTATACAATTGTCAACACATACATCTATCATCTCAGAAAGCAACCCAAGACTAAACACCAACTTCTGTATCTCATATTATGTTTCGGCAGCTAAATTATCCTCTGGCAAATACTCTTTAATAAGATAACTAGTACCCTGATCATTTGATTCATCAAAATCTACATGACCTTGATAATTACTACTACGATCAGCTTGATTCATTTCAAAACCCTCTCCATCTTGATACCAAACATAATATTGCGGCATAAACCCTCTATTTAGTAAATGCTTCCACACCGTCTCAATAAAAACATATCTCGTATTCTTGCATTTACGACAAGGACAGAACATCTTACCGCTTTCCAGGGTTGTTTGCATATTTCCGGCCTGATACATGAATATTTCAAGCCCCTCTTTGAATTCGTTCGTCAACGCTCCCTCCGAATCCTTTTGCGTATACATCCATCTCCGTAGATCGTATATAGACATTTTATAAAAAAAAATTTATAGTGTGTTTTTTTATTTATTAGTGTTTGTTTTTTTTTTTTTGAAATTTTCGTTTGACATAAGAATATATTTATAGAATTTTTTCAGAATTACCAACGGATTTACGACGGATATTTTTGATGTAAATTGATTAGGTGAACCTATTAAAAAACGTGTTGTACCTAAGTGGAAACAATCGACGTCAACTCGACGTTAATTTACATCGAATTCTGATCGTTGTAATATCGTTGTAAAATTACATCGACTTTACAACGTAATTTGCAAAAGTGAGATTCGTCGTAAATCCATCGTAATGTTACATCGATATTACGACGAATTTCAAAATCATCGTAATGTCGTCATCAAATTACGACGATATTACGACGACATATTTTTATGACGAATTTACAACGAATACATAATTCGTCGTAATTCCGTCGGAATTTCGATGTAAATTTGCATCGATTTAAAATCGTCGTAAAATTTCGTTGGTAATAGGTTGTTTTCTTGTAGTGTAGGGAAAGAAATTTCTGTATTTTTGGTGTGACATTCTAGTTCAGTTTCTCGTTTTTTTGCTCTATTTTGAGTTGAGAGATTGCTTGTTTTATTATTTTTCTTTGTAATCTTTGTTTCAGTGTCTTCCTTGTCTCCGCAAAGTTTCCGGCTTTGTAGTTTTGTATCTTAGTCTCCCAAAAATCGGGCTTTGTTTATCGGAGGACCTGTTTCTGTCGATTAAACATCGTATCCCACCATGTATCCCACCCTTGTATTTCAACTTGGTTTCTACCATGTTTAATAAATTATCAGATGAAAAAAAAAAAAATAGAAACACAAAGCTACTAGGAAACCCAAATTAAAGAAGCAAGAAAACAAAAAAAACTTTGTTACCAAAAACTTGTTTAACATGAATTCTTGGATTCCAAGAGGAATCCTACCCTTTTTTTTTTCTTCACTTTCTTCTCATTATTTGCCTTTTGTTTTTCTCTAAGAGTTCAACATTTTGTGAAGAAACATATCATAGAGAGAAAAGACATAGATAGACACTATATGATCAAAAAGAAGACGCATGAATAAATGATTATTATAGATGCTATAATATCAACCAAAATTTCAAAGAGCAATCGAGACCGTTTCTCATATGCTTCATGAGAAATGATGTCTGTTTGATATCGAATTCAAGGGATTTAAGGATAAACTCGTTTTATTAATCAAAAGCTAAAATCAAAAACAAAAAAACAAAAACAAAAGCAATGCTCAAATAGAAGAACTCTAGACCTAGGTTTCAAAGACTCAACCCACTTGAGAAGCTATCTGAACAAAAATAAATGAACTTCAAAATTAAAAACCGAAACCGACATAATAACACCAATTGGCAGATGTTCATCGTTTCGTTTTGGCTGATGAAGCATACACTCAAGCTGAGGAGGAGCCGAAAAGACTCCAGTCATAGACTTTGAAGGTAGAGAGTGATTGTTTAATGACATCACACATTGGCATAATTCCAGATTGTGAAGCTGGCACCGCTAAACCGGCTCCTACAGCATTTGCGCTTTCGCTCAGAGGGCTGCCAGAAAATGCAAACACATGAGACCATAGACAATGTCGAACAACAACAACAACAAGGCTTTGGATTTTCCACTTCTGTATCGAAAGAGTTCATATTCATGGTTAACGTTTCTGGGACTTACTTGATGAGAATAGGTTCATATGCAGTCACTAAGGCATCTGTTTCAACTCCCTTAAGACGAAGATTTGCCACATATACCTGCAGAGGAAATCATCATATATAGACCAGTTGAAAAAAAAGGGAACCACAATATGGAAAAAAGGACAGAACCAGGAAAATTTTAATTACCCTCACTAGGTTTTGTGCTTCTCTTCCCTGTCTTCCTTTAGATATAGCCTGTAGTCATCGTTATTAAAAAAAAAGAAAAAAAGAGGAAACATACGAGCAAACAAAAAGGCGAGCATCAAGTGAATGAAATTACCATCTCTCCAACAGCAGTTGTCACAACGGCAGGGATGTTTCGAAAAGACAGTCCAGGCGCCTCAACGACCTCTGATTGCTCAATCAACTGAAATTACATGACACGATTACTACATTGTATTATTGGATCATAAAAATAGTTTCCAGGGTATGCACATACAACAATCCTCAAGGATATATGGTAAAAAAACAAACTCTGCACGAGTACTAGTCCTAGATCGACCTGTTTCATAATAAACTTTATAAACAAAATTCCTCAAGCTAGTTATAACTTTATGATCCCAAAAGTAAGGCTTGATCTTAGAATCTTAGAATCTTGAATCTTGACAAGCTAGTTATAACTTTATGATCCCAAAAGTAAGGCTTGGTCTAGCTTGATTAGTTTTCACAACATAAAACAAGGAGAAGTCTAGTGGTTACCTTGAAACCTTCGGCATCTTGCTCACGAGCAAGATCTTCAAGGAACCAAGAAGCACTGCCATTGTCACCAACCTCAGTCTTGAAATCCAAAAGCTCAAATATCAAACTCTCATCCCTTGAAGGATCCACAAACAATTCCTGCAAAAGCCAATAATTTAAAACAAAAATAACAACTACATTAGATATTCTTCTATACGAACGATCTTTCTAACAATTATGCAAAATCCTTGATAGAGAAGAATCTAACCTGATGATCTGGAACTTGTCGGATATTACTCGCATCCTGAATAATCATGTAATCGTTATTGATGGAACACGAATTAGCAGCAAAAAAGAAAAAAAAAAGAAAGGATTGTTGACACAGACCTGGAATCTTTGAGGGAAGGCGCTGGAAATTGCGCCGCCAAACAAAGGTCTCTCCGGACAAAACTCACGGGACATGTTCGGCTACATAATTTAAAACAAAAATCCTCAGAAAACAAAACAGAGCAACCCAAAAAACTACAAATTTGACAAAACTGTAAACACTAGATTAACGCACGCTGATTGTCTCTCAAAAAGATAAAATTCATGAAGTTGGTGATTAAGGAGAAAAGAGAAGATTTGAAAAGGAAAAGAAAAAAAAAAAGCGATTTACCAATCAATTTGTCTGGGAAATAAAAGCGAAAAGGTTAATCGAAGTCGCAGGAATAAGATGAAACTCAAATCAAATCAAATCAAAATTGAAGTTAAATAGTTGTTAAATCACTCGACGAATGGAAAGAACTAAGAAGCGTTCTTTTAACGCGGGCGTTATTGCAACGCAAACGAATGAACAATAAACCAAAGTCGAAAAGGATTCGGTTTTTCAATTTCGGTTCGGATAAGATGAAATTTCGGTTCGATTCCGTTTTCTGTCAATTCGATTACTTCGGATTAAAACTTTGAAAATTGAAGAGGAGAGACTAGAGAGGGACCTTGAGCTGACGAATTAGGGAGATTATTCTATAAAATCCCAAAATCGGCTACCAGATGCAACTACCAACCTCCACGAAACTGGGACCTTCTCCTTGCAAAGCCGAGCCGAAATCGCTACGCAGTGTTTTTTTTTTTTCTGTTATTCTCAATTGGAGAAGAAAGTGTTAAAAATTGGTAATACATATACAATTTGACTTGTACCAAAGTAAACCAACACTCACAATTAATTTAAATAGAACCGAGACTCTAATATCTCTAAACCAACTCTCTACACTTTGATACAACGCTACGCGCACAAAACGCTAAGATTGCTAAAGCTTAAATATTGCGCGCTTCTCATGGTTCCGTCTTCCTTTCGCGGCGGTGGGAATATACAGAGAGAGAGAAAGTGAAGGCGCAATAATGGCTTCGTCTTCTTCTAATCTTCCTCTTCCTCATCGAATCTGTTTTCTCCTTCCTCTTGTTGTCTTCTTTCTCTTGTCCTCCTTGGTCGCATCGGACTCGGCGGCGCTCAAAGGTATTGTGACTTGTTACTGATTACTTCATGGCTGTTGCGATCTCCTTCTCTGCTTAAATCGTGTTTTGCTCTTTACTTCACTTAAAGCGCTTATTTGAATCCGTTACTTTGATTTTCGTAACTTAGGGTAAGCGGAAGAATCTATTCTGTGACCGAGGAGCTTCAACAATTTTCGAAATCTTTATTTGCTAATTGTGCATTGTCGTGGGAAGAATTTAGTTATAAAGCGATCATTAAAACTAGGGTTTGAAACTTTGAAGTTGATTTTGTGGGAACCTTTTTAGATGCAAGCTCAGTGTTCCTTATTTCGGATCAATTAGTTTAAATTGTGAACCAAAAAAAGCAGTTTAAGGAATGTAACATCTTGCAGATTATATCCGCTAATTCTCATGTTTTCTTTTCACATTTTCATGCTTGTATTGATGGCAAAATGCTATCAGCTTGTGTATATGTTTTTAGGATATAGCTGACCGAGTTTTTATACTTGGCAGAAAGCTTGAACATTTTTATATTTTTGATTCCCCTACATAGTTGCTTGACATTCCTTTGTATAGGTTGTATATATGTTTCGCAGTTTTGCTTATTTTGGTATTGACATATGGATTCCAAATCTCAGGTGTTGGTCCTGACCATCCAGCTCTCAATGTCAGCCTTACTTGGTGTGAGCGTATCCACGTTTCTGGCTATTCGAGAACCAAACTAGTGAAATATTCCCACTCCTTGAGGGTAAAATTAGCTCCATTAGTAACTGTCCCAGAGAGGCTACACAGCAAAATTCAGGTTTGTGTTCACCGGTAAGTGCAGTAGCTTTTCTATCCATGTTTTCTAGTTTTCATATGTTAATATGAAGTCAATTTGGAAAGAGCCTTGTTTCACCATTCTACTATGGTCTTTTCAGGAATGCTTCACTTGGAATGTGCCAGTGTGAGAAAGCTGATTGGAAAAATCTTCAGAGGGGGCTCTGGAGCACAGTCATGTCCCCATATGATAAACAATACATTGATGTGAAGTTCAGTGGTGAATCGTCTGGTTCAGTTACCATCTCTGTTGCAGAAGGTTGCTTCTTGTTCTCTCTTTTTTTTTTACTCTTATAAGCATGTGGTACTTTAAGAATCCCACATCAGATAGGATAGGAGGGGTACAAATCAAAGCCTATCAATTGATAGGAGTTGGGTGCCCTGTTTTATAAGGCTTCGATTTGTTCCCGTCCTATTCCGATGTGTATTTCTCTAAATACCACATTCTTATCACTCTCTGTGTCTGTCGTCTTTGGAGACTTTTTCCCATTCCATATCTTGGCTTTAGTGACTATTTTTCACTTTCTGGTTTTGTTTTCTTTTCTGCAGATTTTCAGCGATGGCGCATTCTTTGTCTTGTGGCTGGACTGGTCGTGATCTTGGTAGCACCAGTTGTCAGCAGCTGGCTTCCATTTTACTACACCAGTTCTATGGCTGTTGGGGTTTTCCTCGTTGTTCTGATTATTATTTTCCATGTAAATTATTCTCAGTCCACTAAAGTGTAGATTTTTTTTTCTGATCATGATACTAAAACTAAAAATGCCACTCTAAAGTAGAACGTGAGATGAATTGTTGAAAGGAGTTTACTTTTTCTTTTGTATCGCTGAATTGTTATGTTAAGATGTTGTTTCTTTAATAAATTATTTGCAGGTTATGAGGCTATTGCCTACTGGGAGGAAAAATGTCATGTATCTTGCATTCTATGGATCCGTGGTGAGTATGTTTTACCAACCGCATCTGCTTCTGTTTTTCCGAGCAATCAGTTACATAAAAAAGTGCTTACTTTGAAATTACTGTTGCAGGTAGGGGCTGGATCATTCATTCTACATCAATTCTCGATGATGGTGAACATGATTCTTGTCAATTTCGGGCTGAGTGACGACATGTATAATCCAGTAAGTCATTGTCCCTGCTTCTGCAGAAAACTACAAACTCTATTTCTCTCAATCTTGCTTTCATAGTTCCTCTCTTTTCAGATGGGACTGTAGGGGCTCTTTTGATAATGTAAAGAGAACAATGTTTTCCAAATTGATTTCAGTTAATGTGGTCTGGAAATTAATACATTCTGGGACTGTTGCCTATTGCAAGCTAGTTAATTTGCATGTAGCATAAGCATAACAATTGCTACTTGATTTTCCACTCAGGTTGCAATACTCGTGCTCGTGGGAATAGTCATCACAGGAGCTGCTTTCGGATTCTGGACGGTGAGGAAGTTTGTTGTTTCGGAAGATGGAGGTGTGGATGCCAGTGTTGCCCAATTTGTGAAATGGGCGATGCGTTCTGTTGCCGCCACATTTATTTTCCAGGTAAAAATGCATGGTTTTACTGCTTCTGTTCTGGTAAATTTAAGTGTTATAATAACAGTCTAATGTGTTACCGTCTCTTTTACTTCAGAGCACTCTGGATACCCCTTTGGCGATGGGAGCTTTCTTTTCAGCTAGCTTGCTCGGTTTTCTTGTCAGCAAAATGATTGACAATAGGTATATGTAAGTTCACCTGGCATCTCTTTTTGGATAAATTTTTCTAGTGTTGGAAAGCTTGCTGGGTCTTTGAGACTGAAGTCAGCTATTGCATAGTTTGTGATTGAGCTTTTTACAGAACAATGTTGCACTTAAGCAGGAAAAGCGTTGTGGTTCAAAGTCATTGGCTGGCCTCTGCTGGTAAGGGACGTCCAATGCATGGACGAACTGAATTCCTTAGCCGCCCTGGAGGTGGACTGTGGAACAGTGCTCGGAGTGTACCTTCATCTTCCGGCTCTCCTTCTAACGGTATGATTTAATATGCTTTTACATTGTTGGTCTTAAGGGAAAGTCTCTGTTGTTACAGCTTATTTCTTGGGTTTTCCTTAACCACAGGTGTTAAACATGTGATGTCACCATCTTCAGTTGGCTGGAGAATGCCGATTGAAAGACAGGATTACTATTCTACATACCACAGGACGCCAAACCGGAAGAAGTTGTCAAAGGAAGAGTATGAAGAGTTGACACAAGAAACGACGAGGGAAGCAATGGCAGGACTTGCAGCTTCTCCAGGATTCAGTGATTGGTTAATTGAGCATGCTGACCGAATCAAGTTGCTTCCCGCTGACAGTTATGATGACGAATTGGGTAGTGAATCAGACTCAACCGGTGAACAATCCTGGACACGTTTTTTCTGGTAGAGAGCGTAAACCTTGGAGGCAGCGACTCTTAACTACTTGCACGACCATTGACTTGGCATGGATCAGAGCATCTTCAGGCTTGTTCAGCATTCAGAGACTTTAGGGGATAGCGGGGAGTTAGAATTAGTCTTTGTTTAAGCAGTTTGGGTTGCTTAATTGTGTAGTGGTGAAATTTGGTCCTTTTGTTTCAACCAGAATGGTTGTTGCTTAACAGAAAATATCGTGTAGAAACATAGTAGAAAGAGTGTGAGAGAGACCGAGGGAGTCGTCTTTTCTAATCATAGTTGTCAAGTTCTCACCGATACATAACTAGGTCGGATTGATCTTGGGAACTCTTAAGTCTGTGTATTTTATTCTTTGAATCTCTTATTGTAATCGCACAAAACCTGAAATCAAATCGAAGCGTTAGTACTGAGGACAAGTGAGTAGTAAATTGCTAATTGATTGAACAAATTCACAATAAAATGGTATTAGAAGCTTTGGTTATAGCTCAAGAGGATTCAATCGCATACATTGAAGAGAAGATATCGATTCACAAAATCAGTGTACAAGGGAGTAAATAAATCAAGAAATCTAAAATTGAAGTCGAGAATCATCCAAGATCATTCAAATTTGCATACTTCTAACATGAATAGTACTTAATTTGAAGTCAAAATGAAAGACGCCTGGATCCACAAACATCCACTACTAAACCTTGAGTCTTGAGAATACAAGCTTATCGTGTTCTTTTTTTGCAGATACAACAATGGTGAAAAGAGAAGTGAGAGAAAGATAGCTTAGAGAAAGAGTCAAGAAGAAGAAGAAGAAGAAGAAGGCTTGAGAGTTGATACTTATCCAAAGCTATCTCCTCTGCTTCTACTTTGTAACTAACTGACTTTGTAACAACCTCGCTTTTGGGCTTTTTTCATAAACCCGTAAAGCCCAACTACTATATGGACCAAGAAGTCAACTAGGGTTTACCATACATATATATGGAAATTACTTATAGTTTCCTAGACTTGCACGTTCGGGTAGAATGAGCTCAGCAGCAGTTTCTAAAATCGTGGAGAACTGGAGAGAGCATCCTCCATCTTCGTATTCCCTCAAGGTTCACAACTTCTCACAACTTGAGAATTCGACTTCCTCCTCTAATGATAAATACCAATCTCGTCTTTTCTCCTCTGGTGGATATAACTGGTACGTACGGATCGGATCATGTATTCAGAATACGCAAATAATGCATATTATATCAAGCTAATGCATTTTTGTTTATAAAAACAGGAGATTGATCGTACACCCAAAAGGGAACAAAAAGGACAATGGGAGTGGTTTTATTTCCATGTACGTGGAAATAGACAGCAAAAGCTTGATGATATTCACACCACCAACTGAAGTGTTTGCGGAACTCCGTTTTTTTGTCTACAACAAGAAAGACAACAAGTACTTTACTATTCAAGGTCAATTATACATCTCATGTTCTTTCTTTCTCTCTCTCTAAATATATATTTCAATCAGCAATATATATTTATATATATTCAGATGTCGAAATAAAGCGTTTCAATGCACTTAAAACGGTGTGGGGGTTGCCGCAAGTTCTTCCATATGATACATTCAATAACGCTGATAACGGTTACGTCTTTGAGGGAGATCAATGTGAGTTTGGTGTTGATGTCATTGTTGCTCCACCACTTACCAATTGGGAAATCCTCTCTTTTAATGAGAAACTCCTCTCTTGGGCTGTTAAGAATTTTTATTTTTACAAATCAGACAGTTTTCCAATGGGAGGAAGGAAATGGTGAGTATACATATGTTTTTAATGGTGAGTATATATAATATTGCAAGACTTTGTTTCGAGTAGGTATTTATAACACATATACGTGTGTGTTTGCGTGGGTATGAATGTTAAAAAAATCATAATAATTATTTAATATCCTGTAGGGTTCTACAACTGTATAGTGTAGATGGCAAAGGGTTATCGGTTTATCTGTCTTTCGCTGATAGTGATAAACCGAAAGCAGATGACAAGGTTTTCATGCAAGGACATGTGCGACTTCTAGACCCACTTGGATCAAATCACTTGACACGCAAAAGTACTATTCTCTAAAACACAGCTACACTATTTAATAAATAAGAAACAGTACGTAGTATTCATTTGGCGTTTCGTCTTTCTCTAATAACCATGTTTCACATTTTATTTTCTTGCAGTGCACAATTGGTACAATGAATCAAACACGGGTTGGGGTTGGCGTCAGTTTTTGTCTTTAACTGAACTTCGGAAGCTTTACTTGGACAAGGAAGACACGTTGAATGTTGAGATCGAATTCGAAGTTGTTTCTGCGACTAAAAACTCTCCCATTATCTCTTAGAATATCAATTATCTATTCTTCTACTATGACCACTATATATAGTACTATGAGACAATTAATGATGTCTTAGAGTTTTCTTTTTAAATTATCATTGAGTTCTCTAGTTTCCATAAATTTGTTTTTAAAAGCAGAGAAAAAATCTGATTCTCCCATAGGGTGGTTCTATTTTGTTTGTTTAGCAAAAAGGATGATCGCTTTCCATATACGTAAATTTTAATTTGTAAGACAAAATGGGTGGGAATATGTAATGTAAGATGCGCTTAGACTTGAGCCGGCAAAAATCTACGTACAGGCGCGGGTAAAAAACATCATCTTAAATCCATAGAATTTCTTATACTCATGATTGTTTCAGCAAACAGACTTTCACCAGAAAAAGAAGAATCCATATATAACTACGACAGACCTGATCGATATAGTTGCGATGATCAACATTGCTCTGATACCACACTTGTCAGGTAGGTTCGATTCACAACTCAACTTGCTTCGATTCTACTCGATGATCTTGATCTTTCAATTGATCGAATGTTTAAGCGTGAAGAAAACCAAGATTTAACGAGTTCTCTTCGGTTAAATCTTGGTGTAGGATCATGGATGCACAAACATCCACTATTTGAGAATACAAGCTTACTGCTTACGGTGTTCATATTTTTGAGATACAACAACGGTGAAAGAGAAGAGAGAGAAAGATCGAGAGCTTAGAGAGAGAGAGAGAGTACAACAATACGTAAAGCCCAACTCCTATTTCTGCAACTTCTCCTTTCTTCTCTTTAGCCCAAAATTATGTATGAGCTAAACCAAGCCCAAACCCATCTACAAATGACTCGGTTGGACCAGATAGTCAACTAGGGTTTACCATATATATAGTGTTTTTAGAGTTGCACGTCTTTGGGTATAGAATGGGTTCATCATGGTCAGCAGCAGTTTCTAAAATTGTGCAGAACTGGAGAGAGCACCCTCCATTTTCAAGCTCAGCAGCAGTTTCTAAAATCGTGGAGAACTGGAGAGAGCATCCTCCATCTTCGTATTCTCTCAAGGTTCACAACTTCTCACAACTTGAGAATTCGACCTCCTTCTCTGATGATAAATACCAATCTCGTCTTTTCTCCTCTGGTGGATATAACTGGTTTGGATCTTGTATTCATTTAACGTTAAAGTGCCAATAATTTTATCAATATATACATCGATCGGTCGCTTATTTAAAGTCAAGTCTAAAAAAAATGTTTAATCTTATCTGCTAATGCAATAATATTGTATGTTTGTTTATAAAAAAAAAAACAGGAGATTGATCGTATACCCAAAAGGGAACAAAAAGGACAATGGGAGTGGATTTATTTCCATGTATGTGGAAATAGACGACAAAGGCACTGAAGTGTTTACGGAACTGCGTTTCTTTGTCTACAACAAGAAAGAAAATAAGTACTTTACTATTCAAGGTCAGCTACACATCTTATGTTCTCTCTCTCTCTAAATATATATTCACGTATGTAACTCAGCAATATATTTTATATATTCAGATGTAGAAGTAAAGCGCTTCAATGCACTTAAAACGGTGTGGGGGTTGCGGCATGTTCTTCCGTATGATACATTCAGTAACCCTAACAACGGTTACATCTTTGAGGGAGATCAATGTGAGTTTGGTGTTGATGTCATCGTTGCTCCACCCCTTACCAATTGGGAAATCCTCTCTTTTAATGAGAAACTCCCTCATCCCAAGTTCTCTTGGACTGTGAAGAATTTTTCTACGTTGAAAGAGGAGTTTTACAAATCAGACAGTTTTCCAATGGGAGGAAGTAAATGGTGAGAATATAAAATATAGCAAAGACAAAAAAAATGCACATATCGATACATGTGTGTGTGAATGTTAACAAGTTCATAATAATTAATGTTGTGTAGGGTTATACAGCTGCATCCGAAAGGCAATATTAGACAAGATGGCAAATGGTTATCCCTTTTTCTGTGCTCAGCTGATGGTGATAGACCTAAAATAGATGAGAACAAGTTCAGGCAAGCACGTGTGCGAGTTCTAGACCCACTTGGATCAAATCACTTTGCACGCCGAAGTATATATTTTCTAAAACAGTGACATTATTATTAGTGTGATATTCATTTGGCCTTTGCTTTCTTTGATATTAACCATGTGTTTCGCATTTTATATTTTCTTACAGCTAATCGCTGGCACAACGAATCAAACCTGGGTTGGGGTTGGGATCAGTTTATGTCTTTAGCTCAACTTAGGAAGTCTTACTTGGACGACGAAGGCACGTTGAAAGTGGAGATCGAATTTGAAGTTGTTTCTGCGACCAAATACTCTCCCATTGTCTGAGCTCTATTTTTACCTTTATAGAATATTAATTATCTACCATTCTTCTTCTTTAGTGCTATGAGACAATACTATCTACCATTCTTCTTCTTTAATTACTATTCGAATTCTTTAGTTTCATAAATTTGGTTTTATAACAAGAGGAAAAAAAACTGATTTGCATAGGTGTTTACATTAACACCAAGTCTTTGATGAAGCAGGTTATCATCAGCTCAGCCAACAATAAGAAGCATAAAAACGGCGTCACTTCACTAAGTGGATCTGAAGATAAAAATAGAATGGGTCAGATGGCGTGTAGGCCCAAACATGTGCAATTATCCGAGCCCAGCCGTGAGCAACGGTCATCTGCAGCAGCTCCGGTAAAAGACAAATACAGTCTAAAAACAGAGAAAGCTGCAGGGAAGCTCACCAAAATCTGTGCGGAGGAACAGCTCACGACTCACAACCGTTATGACGTTCTTGCATCCTTATCCGAGTAGTCAAATATTTAATCTGATGATGCCAAGTTGCACTAGCGTTTTCATAGAGCATCAGGATTGATTAACTATCCTTATCTTCCCCATTCCTTTGATTTCACTATGTATACTGTTTCCCATCACTACTTTTCATCCTTCAAAACTCTTCCAAGTCGATTTTCAAGTCCTTATTGAGAGTATATGAAAGTTAAACCCTGAATCCAAATACCCATTCATCGTTAGAGCTGTAGACTCTTTCATAACCTTCCTCAAGATCGGATCGAAATGCTCATGCTGATCAGATTCTTAACCTCTTTATCCTTCTATTTTCGTCTGGGATCAGCAGTCCTCTCTGTTTGTCTAACCTCTGAAGCTGGTGTATACCCAGCTACTGTTGAATTAACTTCCATTATCTCTAGTTGACAAAGCATTTTGTGCATACCAGAGGACTCCTAAATATTTTCTATTTTTTGTTTGGCTTTTCGCTATATGTAGAAGTTCTAGCTAGATGATCTGTAATAGATATCTTATTATTATTAATCAAAGTTGAGAGTTTTTCTCTTTTCTGGTGGATTACAGAGTTTTATCATTCAATTTCGTCGCTTGCGAACTTAATTTCGTTCTAGGTTTAGTGCTTGTTATTCCTAATGATTTCCGACTGCGTCAATTTGTGCATGATACAAAGCCGGATAAAGCGGAGACTTAGTCCGAGAGTTTTGCGGAAGACATAGCCGACAATAATATAAATCTTTCCAGAACCAACATCCCAAAAAAGAGAAATAAATCTGACATACTAAATCTCCCAAACAAGAAGAACTAAAAAAAAGTTACACAACACAAAACACCAAAAGAAATGAAAGGGGAAACAATGGAAAAACCCAATGAATCTTAGGCACTAAAGCTGAGCCGCTAAACCTAAACTTTCCCACGACTAATCCCAAAGAAACTGAAAATGACGGAACTGAGCTGATATTGATAATGTGATGAGAGAAACTGAAAGATCTTTAGTATAAATATGTATGTAGTCTAATCTTTATTCTTATGAGAGTCGGTATAACTTCTTCTAATTTCTTAACTCTCATCACATTATCATGGTATAAAACCATAATGATCTAACGATCGGCTTTGTTTTTGTATTTGATTTTTTGTTTTCCTTTTAAGCCAAGTGATTCTCCATTCAAGCTCACCATGAGCCTCTGAATCTAAGCCATCGAACTTCATGTTTTATTCAAGTCTATCATAGACCTCTGAATCTAAGCCTAGTGCTTCTACAATTCAAGGATATGATGTGCCTCTGAATCTAAACTATAAGCTTCTAAAGCCATTTTTTTGTTTGTTCGATTGTTTCAATTAATTTTGTTTTATATACTTAATTAAAAAAATATTTATTGGTTTTCTTCTATGGAATATTTACAGCAAGAGTCACATTTCCACTTCTTAATTACAGGAATAGGCACTTTCAACTCTTCAGTCACTTTCTTTCAATGAATTGACAATTTTGCCCTTATATAACTCTTGTGTAAAAACGACCCTTTTACTTCCTCCGTTAAAACCTAGACCGGAGATTAAAGAGTTCATCGGTGATTAACCTACGTTGTATTCATGTCTTTAATTCCGGCCAAACTTGCTGCTTCGACCTCGGTTTTGTCCTTGATTTTGCTTCCTCCTGTAGACAGCCTTGATTTTGATGAATCAATGCTTCTTTATCCCGACAAGAAAAAACGGAGAAGAAGAAGCTCCGATGAATTTTGTCATGCAGGTCGTCTTCCTCCTAGAGGTGTGTTTTTCCTTACTCTCAAACACTTTCTCTCGTTTCAGTTTGTTTTTTATCTCGTAAAATGCATAAGGTCTTCATCCAAATCGTTGATTGTTTGATTGGCAGGACGTAAGCCGATTGCTCCTTGGAAGTAAATGTGGTAGACCGCTTGAACAAATTGTTTTGCCAGATTCTGCAAAAGCCCTCTCTTCAAAATATGATTTTGATCTTCAGGTTGATACTCTATTTACCCTATAGTTATACTAGTGGATCGAACCGTTGATTGAAATTAATCTGAGAAGATGTTTTGATTTGATATTTGGCCAAATTTACTCTCTATAGGCTGCTAGCTTTTCCGATGATAAAGAGCAAATGAGAAAGCCTCGAGTAGTCAGAGTTGGTCTCATTCAAAACTCCATCGCTCTTTCAACTACTCCTCCTTTCCCAGACCAAAAAAGAGGTATGTTCCACAAGTCTAAGCCAATAATCGACGCTGCAGGTGTTGCTGGTGTTAACATATTGTGCTTGCAGGTTTGCCTCTATTTGCTTTATTTATAACAAGAGTAATTAGTTATCTGTTTTAACTCTGAAATGGTTCTGGACTATGCCATTTGCATTTTGTACAAGAGAGAAGAAATGGTGTGAGTTTGAAAAGTTTCTTCAAGAACTAGCTTCGAGAATATCTAATTTTAGAGTTGGTAGTCGAAGTCAACAACGTAAAGCAGCAAGAGCACGAGAGATGCAAATACTGTCTAGGAACTGGTATTATGATTCCTTTGTTTTTTCTTGCTTTCAAAAGAAATGAGATTTAGATTCTGGTTTTAACGCCGTCTTATATAACACAAGGTATCTAGCATGTGCTTGCTTGAATTTTCGGTTTTATTCTCGATTGTGCATCGTTCTGTGTGATTTTGCTCATAATTGTATGGTTTTTTGTCTAATTGTAATTTCAGTTCATCGTATCCACAATAATTTATCCACTCTAGATTCTCCACACTAGATTGTCCACACTAAAGTGTCCACAAAAATTATGTGCAAGAAACAGAGAAATGGCTCAGATGTCGTTAGATATGGAAATAAGCAAAGATGATGTTTTGGTCTTTGTAAATTAATTTCAATTCATCGAATTCACAAAATTATTCTACACTAGATGTCCACACTAAATTGTTCATGAAACTTTATTGGTTATTGCATTTAGTAAGAATCATATTTCTTTATATTCAACAAATCGTGGACAACGTACGGTGAACATTGTTAGGTGAGCATACTGTAAATGACTCTAAATGGGAAATGGGCATACAAATGACTGTGAACATAATTGTACAACGCGAATAAGAAATCGTGGATAAGAGATCTTGGATAAGAGATTGTGGATATGAGAGCGGCGACATGAGAGCGTGAAAGTGATCCAATGGATGGTAGTGTGGTGAACAATTTGTCGAAGGAGAAGGGGATATGATAGCGTGGATACAAGTGCGTGGATAAGAAATAGTGAAAATGAGAGCGTGGATAAAAGATCGTGGAAATGAGGGCGTGAAAGCGATCCAATGGATAGTAGAGTGTGGTGAATAATTTGTCGATAAACTAGATTTTAATTGATCAATCTGAAAAAAATGAGCAAGTGTTTTATACACGCCAAAACAAACTCACTTTTGTTACTTTTTCAAAGATCAACCACAATTACAAGCTCTCGTGTGAATTAAACCGAAGATTTTTTTTTTTTAAATGATCTTAGACTTGTGATGCCTCTCTTTTTGTACAGCTCTCGTGTGAATTTTTCTCATTTCCTATGGAAGTTTGGTCTCTTTGGGACAGTCACATGTCTTTTCTCCCCTGAAGCAAAATCACAAACAGAAGGTTTGTTTATGATGGCAACGTCTTTAGATTCTCCATTCATCTTTGAGGCTTCCTCTTTGGTTTCAATTCTTTTGCTTCCCACTTTCTTCTTTGTACCTAATGCAACCCTGAGGAATTGGGCAAAAATTTCAAATTACATGCTAAGGAAAGAGATAATTGTTATTGACAATGTATCATGGAGAACTGATAATTTACTAATATTGTGGACGAGTTAGCGTGAACGAGATGCTAGCGTGGACGAGCTGCTAGCATGGACGAGCTAGCGTGGACGAGCTAGCGTGGACGAGCTAGCGTGGACGAGCTAGCGTGGACGAGCTACTAGAAGGTAATGAGAAACTGGGCAACATCTGAAAAAAAGAAGAAGTGAAAACGACATCTTAGGTAATGAGTTATGTTGTATTAAGCAAACATAGAAGCAAACGTGTCCATGTAGAAGCAAACAAATGTTCAAAAATCAAACAAACGTTGTCCATCGTAAACTGTCCACCGTATCTTATCCACAAAATCTTATCCACCGTATCTTATCCAAACAAGACTAACAGAACATGACCATCCACGCTTTGTTTTATAAATGTTTGTACCTTTCTTTCTAGTTCTATGTGGCTCACTTGCTGTCTTTGTGTCGCTTTCCTTATCTAAAACATCATTATCTACCAAAAATCCAGAGCTTTCTTCTAATGGTCCATCCTTTGCTACCTTCTTCTTCGTTGTCCAGAGCTATTTTGGCCGATTTCTTTCCCCCAACAGCCCCGTTTCCACCATTTTTTTCTTCTTCTTCTCCAAGAGTTGTCAGACTCTGATAACTTCTTCCTACCAGCAGCCACAAAAAAGCTTTGTTTCCCATTCCATCTTTCACTTCGAAACTTCACAAAATCCAGTGACTGGAGATAAGGAATATCTGCATTGCATCTTCCAAAATTAAGCACAACTGTGAGAAAACCAAAACATCAAAATGTGGAGAGAAGCGCAATAAGCTAAATTGAACAAGAAACGCAATAAGCTAAATTGAACAAGAAAGTGGCAACAAAGAAGGGGAATTCGCCCTCCATTCATATCATTATTACTCATTCTCTTGTAGATAAAAGATGAGAAAATTCGAGGGTTATGATATATGCAAATTTGCAAACTAAAATTGATGCATACTCGTGAGACGATGTCGAGGGTTCTGAAGAGCCTCAACCAAAAAAGGATCCACCGTGAATCCCTTCTCGGCTATAACCGCAAAACTTTTGGGTCCTTGCTTCCTCTTTCCATTGATCATTTTCTCCAGCAGCAAAAGAGAAGAAGAAAATCAAGAGGGAGAGAAAAATTGAACGGCAGGAGGACCTTTATACGGCCGCGGCTGGTAATCGAACAGCGAAAGCTGCGGCGGAGCATCGGAAAAAGGAGAAGATGCGAAGAAATCAGAGCGGAGGAGGGAGATCGCAGGGCGATGATGATGGATCCCGGAGGAATTTGAGCTCTGTCGACGACTCTCTTGAGATCCCACCGGTGCTCGATTTCCACTTCGACACCCAAACTCCAAAGAAGGGCAAATTCTCTGCAAAATTCTTATGGGTTTCTCGCATCGCAGGATTACCAGATCTCCGACTTTGTTGTTCGAAGTTATACGATCTCAGCATATTTTCGATCACTTACACTCGCAACAAAGAAAAATAACTGAAAGGTAAATAGGGGATTTCACACACATAAAAACCCCCAAATGTGCCTCAAGAGTCAAAACTGGTTTTTTGTAAGAAAAAGTCATGAATGTGACTTCTAGTGTAATTCACCCTTCTTCTATCTATTATTTGAATGTTAGAAAGATTCAACTTTATTAGCTTCACTAATAAACAAATTTCCAACTTTTGAACTTGTTGTTTCAAGTTCAATTCGATAATACCATTTGAGTGAAGACAACCTCATACGGCGCCGTTTTGTCCCAAGATAGCGCAAACAATAATAATCCAATAATATACGGTAGGGAACACGTTGACGAGATATTTGCTTACAGAATCCAACTTTAGGAATCCCATCGTACGTTATAGTCGCTCCAGATTTCGACACGTAAGCAGAGTCACTGTAGATCTAACACAGCAGATAACTTAAAGATATTAATTTTATTTTAATGAGTACAACTCGGCCACGTCTCTCGTCCAGAAACGTGAGTGTCGTTTTTTCTCCATCATTTTTGTTTCCTTCGTTGATTTGTCAACTCAGACGCAAACCCTAACGATCAATTTGAAGAAAAAATCAAACCTTTTGGAAGTTTTCACGGTTTGATTCCTGGGAATCTTCCCATTTGTGCTATTTCTTCCGCATCATTTCCCCTTTTGGTCACTTGGAAAACCCAGAAATTGCGTGCGGTTGATGAAGGATCTGAAGCTGTGATAAGGAATTAGGGATGATGGGGTTTGCTGTCTCCGACGAATTGCTGGGTACTGTCGCTCCGATTCTGGTTTATTGGCTGTACTCTGGGATTTACGTGGCTCTCTCGTCTCTCGAGAGTTACAGATTGCATTCCAAGGTCGAGGAAGAAGAGAAGAATCTCGTCTCGAAATCGTCCGTTGTAAAAGGGGTTCTTCTTCAACAGCTCGTTCAAGCTGTTGTTGCAATCGTCTTGTTCACGGTAAAGTTTCCAGTTTCAATCAGTTTTTTAATGTTTAGTGAAAAGTGGTAACAAACGGAATTAGGATATGTTGGGGAATTTTGCTATCTGATGGTGACATTTATGTGTGTATGGATGGTGAAGATTTGTTTAGCAAAAGTGTCGAATCTTTTGTGTTGCTGTAGTTTCCACCCAAAAAGAGAAATCTGCAATAATGATTTGATAATGGCCACAAAATTTGTCAAATATGCATATTCCTTGACCAAATCTAAAGTTAAGAGGCTAGAAGAAATGGTTTTCATGATCTGAAAGTTTAGATAATTGATTGGCTGTTCAGTTCCCAATAGTCGAATAATTCTCAATCTTTCATGACCCATAAATCAGACTGTTCATATATCAGTGTTAGAGGAGATAGTTAGAGATTTGGATGAAAGCATGAGTATAAATAGGGTTTATCCTCTGTTCTTCAATTGTATTATGATTCAGAGAAGAGCAGAGGAAGATATAGTTTCTGGTTCTTATTAGCTTACAGGATGAGAAAACTGTACTCAACCAACAAACAGCCTAGTAGCAATATAAAACCTTGCTTGTTCTGATATTTCTGTTGAAACGATTTCTTTTTTTTTTGTCGAATAGCAAATTCCAACGAGCTATTACGTGGTGATAGTAGGAATGCTGTTATAATCCGTGGCGCAGTTTCATGGATTCTTAGTTTGCCTTCGTCTTATCCTGAGTGCTTGTAATATCTTGGACTGCGTGGTTTGATAGACATGTCTTTTGATAAATTGAACTTATTTTTATTTGGCATGCCTCTGATAGACTGATTCATCAATACCTTGGAGTATCTTCTTTTCTGTTCTCTTCAAGTATGCTTCTCCGTTGTCTATACAGGTGACAGGAAGCGATCCTGAAGCAGACAAAGCGCAACAGTTCTCCCTTTTGGTCCTAGCTAGACAGTTTGTGACGGCCATGATTATCCTTGACACATGGCAATACTTCATGCATCGATATATGCATCACAACAAGTTCTTGTACAAACATTTCCACTCTCAACACCACCGGCTTATTGTCCCTTATGCATATGGAGCTTTATACAACCATCCAGTGGAAGGTCTTATCTTGGATACAATTGGAGGCGCCTTATCTTTCCTAATCTCTGGTATGTCTCCAAGAACTTCCATCTTTTTCTTCTCCTTCGCCACAATCAAAACCGTGGACGACCATTGTGGTCTCTGGCTTCCGGGAAATCTATTCCATATGGTCTTCAAGAACAACTCGGCTTACCACGATGTGCATCATCAGCTATATGGAAGCAAGTACAATTTCTCTCAGCCTTTCTTTGTCATGTGGGATCGGATTCTGGGAACTTACATGCCTTATTCGCTTGAGAAAAGAGAAGATGGAGGATTGGAAGCACGCCCGACTAAAGAATTTAAAGACGATTGATTTTCGTGGATTTTGGGTTTTTGGTAGTGTTCTTTACCTGCCTGAGGATGGATAATGGATACTTTGTGTCGTGGAGATGTAGTTTGAAATCAGAAACAGAACTGGTTTGCATTTTGCCTTTTTTTTGTTTTTCTCACGAGGGAATTAGCCGGAGTTTGAGATTTGTATATAAACAGTATTGAGTTGTTCTACTTTGGGTTTTTGTCTTGCATGTATTATTGTACAACAAACTGGTTTTATTTATTTATTAATCTACGCGGTCATTCTTGAAAGGTTAAGAGTTAAATTTTACAGAAAACTTCATCATATTTTTAGTAGGAAGTCGTTCAAAACATCTGATGTTTATTGAATCATAAATAATCGGGACATAGTGAAGTGTCACTAACTAAATTTCTTCACATTTTAGTATTTGATTCTTTGAATTATTTTCGTAGTGGCTGCGAATCCTAGTGCAAACATAAGATGGAGTTTAAAAAATCAAGCTTAATAAAAGTAAATGACCAATTAATTTTGGTCTGGGCTGTCAAAATTCTGGTCGTGTTAGGGTCGATATATGGTAAGCCTGCTAAAATCATGTTGCAAATTTATTTTTGCGAGCTGACTTTAAAGATTTATCGGATATTTTTTTAAACAATTAAAAAAGGCGTTGTTTTTTATTTAAAAAGAAAATGAAAAAAAAAATAGTTTTTAACTATTTCGTAATCACTTACCATTCTCTCTAACCACTAAAATCTCGTACCACCTTAGGTCACCAATCGGAATCTTAGCCATGGTTAGACCAGATTCAATCTACTGATTTTCAAACTTTCATGATTAGATGAGCATTAGCTTTGACCACCACATGAAGCTCTGTTACTCTAATAATGTATTATTAAAACATGGAATGGAAATAGTGGAAAGGGACTAGACTTCGGTGTATTATAAATGTGTTTTCTAAAGACAAAGCCAAGGATGCTTACAGACATTATTAATACTCGTACATTATGTTTGCGAAGACAGAGGTATGGGTGCTTGGGCTTGAAGACTTTCAACTTTGACTCTAATTTTTTTTTCATATTTACTTAATATAAACAATTGACTAAAAGATAATTAGAAAAGGATTGATAAAGCTCTAAAATCAAGTACACACGTTTGGGAAGTAAAAAAACAATTTGAGTCAACACAAAACTTGAAGACACAAAATGGGTATTTAACCGAGGAAACTTGGCTTTTTGTGATCTCATTGATCTTGATGTATTCCTAAAATTTGGCCTGTAGTTCGATATGGTTTAATGCCGGTAACAAATTAAATCATTTAGTGTGAAAATGATGAAAATTAGTTATAGGAGACAGTTTGCTTGATCCACAATGTATGATCTACTTTCACCATTCAAACTCTTAGTAAAATTTAATAGACATCATTTGTTTGATAACTACATATAAAAGCAGACACCAATTTACTAGCCCAATACTAGGTAAACATCACTTTCAAATAATTCTATTTGTCTGGACCGTCATTTGTCATTTGTCATTTGTCATTTCTCACTTTTCACTTTTCACATTTTAGCTAGTATGTATCTATTACTATTTGATGATGTTGTAAATAAATGGAAAAACGACGTATTTCCACCTCAAGTTGTTGATATAGTTGTAAATCCATCCGAAGTTTGGTCCTTGACACAGATCCCCCTAAATCAAAAGTTTCAGACATATTTCCTCTTTATTTGAAAGTTTAAAACATATATCCCCACCAAATAAAAGTTTCAAACCTCAAAACACATAAACCCGGTTTTATTCGGTTTACTGTTTACCATTAACTACCTAAATTCGATATTAAACCAAATTAAATATAATTACAACCAAACCCGACCCGATTTAAAAAAAACCAACCCACCCGACACTTCTTCTTCTTCCCTATTGTTTGATCTTCTCTCTCCTCTTAAATTAAACGCTTCTTCTTCTTTTTTTTTTTTTTTTTTTGAATTGATTCTTCTTCTTCGTAATTAGGTGGATCTAAGACTCGTGGGGGTCGATTTTTAAATTTTGTTCTGTTTGCAGAGAACATTCTGAAGAACGGATGATTCGAGGAAAGCCCATGGGTTTTACCCAACACAGAGTTATGATTCCACCCAATTCCGTCGACGACCACTCTCCATTACCGGGATGGATGGTCGAATCTCTTAAAGCCGTCAAATACATCGATTCCGACCATTTCTCCGTCCCTCAAGGCCGTCGCGCCGTCGAACTCGTCACCAGGAAAGAGAGCGACGTTGCACAAGTCGTCCGCACAATCCCGGGGAAAACCTATGTCCTCACATTCGCCGTCGGAGACGCAAGCAACGCATGCGCTGGATCCATGATCGTCGAAGCTTTCGCCGGGAAAGACACGATCAAGGTGTTGTACGAATCGAAAGGGAAAGGGGGATTCAAGCGAGCGTCACTGAGATTTCAAATTGATTATTTTTAATTCCTTAATTCTGATATTGATTTCAAATTCCGATTAAATTCTTTAGCGGACCATCAACTTGAATTGATTTTTTTATTAGGGAGTTGTAAGCAGACTCTGTCATTAGACCAAGGGTTATCTCCACTCACGGCGGCTGAGAGGAAGGAGGAGAAGGTGGAGGCGGCGGAGGAAGGGAAGGAATCGCCGGCGCAGCGGACGTGTAGGGAGACGGAGACGGTGTCATCTTCATCCTCCGCGACGGAGAAGAAACAGTGGGGCGATGTTGAGGATGACGATTGAGAAGAAAAATCCCAGATCGATGGGGTTCATCACTCCACTAAGAGCTCATTCAATTGAAGAAATCAGGTTAGAAGGAGTCGCCGGCGGCGACGACGAATCAGGCGGCGGTCGGTGCTGGTGGGGAAGAAGTCGGCGAGTCAGAATCTTCTGAAAAATATGAATTTTGATTATTTAATACTGTGGTAATCTTTGGTTCGGTTGTAATTTCTTAATCCCCTTTCTAAAATGAATCCACTACATATTTTTTCTTCCTTTTTCTGATTTTCTGGAAATGTCTGAAGAAAAAAAATTTGATTTTCTCACTCTATGATGAACAATGAATCCACCTTCAATACAAAACCCAGATTGCGATTGAAAGAGATGAAGTGGAAGAGAATCAATTCAAAAAAAAAAAAAAAAAAAAGAAGAAGAAGAAGCGTTTAATTTAAGAGGAGAGAGAGAAGATCACACAATCGATAATTGTAACCGGGTGAAGAAGAAAAATAAATCGGGTCGAGTTGGTTTTTTGGGTCGGGTTGTAATTTGATTTAATTTTGGTTTAGTATCCGGTATAAATCATAAACCGTCGTAAACCGACCTAAATCATGGTATGTGTGTAAATAGGTTTCGATGTTTCAAATTAGGGAGAAATACCCCTGAAACTTTCGAATTAGTTGGATATGTGTCGAGGTTAAAAGTTCGGGTGGATCTACAACTATATGAATAACTTGAGGTGGAAATACGTCATTTTCCCTAAATAAATTGATGGTACTTGTAGTTGTAGTGAATAAATAGTAAGGAAAACTATCCGTGGGTTTGGGGAAAATGCGATTTCACGAGTTTGAAGTTTTGACAAAAAACCTGGTTTTGTTATTTAGTGGAAAAATGTGATTTTGCAGTTTTTGCTAGAAAACGTAGTTTTTACGGTTTTGGCGAGATTATGCTATTTTGATAAACAAATGATATTTGGCAATAAAATAATATTTTAACGATAATTGTAAAATATCATTTGGAAAAATAATCAAAGATAAAATTAATTAGCCTTATTTTATTTTAAATGGATTGTGTTTGAAAAAAAAAAAATTTGGGCTGTCCAATGACGGTTTGGTCTAGTCCGCTTTTAACCACAGACTAATTTGGACTTATCCCATTTAAATTGCTTCGTATTTGGGTGTGACCATAACCCGGTCCGTAATGATTTGAACTGGGCTAACCCAAAGACAGTCCGCCCAGTTGACAGCTCTATGAATACACGGTAAACTGTTGGAACAATTTTAAGAACTCTTTGTGGGCTTATTAAAATATTTGTGAGTAAAGAGAGGCTAAATGAAGTGTGTGTGTTTTTGTCCCACATTGGAAACAATGGGGAAAATTCACTAGTATAAATAAAGACATTGTATTGTCTTTGTTCAAAAGGCTAACACCCATAGTGTTATAGAGAGAGGATGGAGAGCCCCCACGCGCGCCGCCGCCGCCTAGCCTAGCCGGGCTCGGTTTACCACTGATATGGAAAACAAATCTTGTCATCATATGTCACCATCAGCTCTCTGTGACTCTTCCCGTTGTGTCACCATTTCCGTGTTTTGAACGCCACCTTGCGTGCCACCTTGCGGTGCCACCGGTGCTCGGTGCGTCATGGCGTGCGTCATCGACGCTCTCCTCCTTGCCTATATATACGGCCTTCATCTCTTCATTTCAATTACACTGAAAATCATTGTTCAACAAGAACAACTCTCTCCATCATATTCTTCTTTAATCGTAAGTTTTTTTATGTCAAGAGTATATCGTAGTATATAGTTCGTAGATTCCGCTTTCAAGTGAGTGTGAAACGATCTCGCCACGGTTGTATCATGGGATTCAAAAATCTTACAGTTCCGTATCACTACGGGGGATTTATTGAATTTAGGAAAAAAATCATATCTCGACTCCGTGTCTCTATTTTATCATAGAATAGCTCTGTCTCAAATGTTTCTTTCTCAATTCGTTTATTGTTGTATCGTTTATAATCGTTGAATGAATCTCAAGTTTTCAATCCGGTATTTTACGGCATTACATAAACATCACTTTTAAATAATTAATTCTATTTGTCTGGACCGTCAATATTCATTTTTCACTTTTCATTTTTTATCTAGTAGTATATATTAATTACTATTTGACGGTGTTGTAAACAAATTGATGGTACTTGTCGTGAATAAATATTAAAGAAAACAAATGGTTATTGTAAAATTTGAAACCTCAACCAGATTTTACTAAAAGCAAGAAGCTATTGAGAAATTCTATACTTTGGTATTCGATATTTTGCCAAAACCCACAAAATTTGAGGGGGAAAAAAAACAAAAAAAAAATAGAGCAGATTTGACTTTCGCCTTGCAAATGTTTCACGCGCTCTTTTTGTCAATTTGTTCTTTTAGAAGTCATAAGTAATTAATTTTTATTTGTCATATGTAATTAATTGCCTAGATATATTATAAAGTCATTTTCACCAAGTCTCGAAATTCAATCTGTTCATGAAGTCTCTCTTTAAATAGAATGATTTACGATTGAGTTTTGGAGATTTGTTTAATGTGGAAGCAACTGAACGTATCCGAGGTAATATATATGCACATCTAAACGTCCTTGTTAAACACTTCAAACCAAAGGGACATTACGCATTTCTTAATTGCAGTTCTGGTCCGTGTCTTTGACATGTATACACATAGAAATCATCCACACAACAAGCTAGATACAATATACAGAAAATGCGTAGATTTATACACGTCCATATGTTTCAAACATGGTCGTTTTTTAACATGTGTAATTATTTTTTGAAAATGTATATAAACTAAACACATAGTTTTCTAAAAGGAAAATTTTAACACATTATCTAAAATGTATATGTGGACGCCGTGTATTTATTCGACAACAAGTATCTAATAGGTTCAACGCACACTTTTTCTGTTTGATTAAAATTAGATAAGTATTTGATAGAAATTATAATTACGTCAGTTGGAAAAAAAGGCACAATTACGTCATACCATAGTAGACTAGACAGTCAGTGTCGTGCCAGGGTTTATAGGGACTTGAGGCGAGTTAAAAAAAATTCGTCTATATAATTTTTTTAATGATTATAATCTAATTTTAACGATATAAAATATTGAAAATCATAAACAATTATAGATAAAGTTTAAAACGTTAACAAAAAATAGTGAATCGGAAAAAATATCTCTTGCGGAAAAAAGTATAGGAATAGTTGCGGAAGAAGAATCGAAATAGTGACAGAAAAAAAATGTCGGCGGTGGAGATTTTTAGAGGAAAAATGTTAAGATTGTTAAAATTTGAATAAAAAATTAATAAAATTGAGTGAAAGAAAAAGAAAAACAAAACCTCTACTCTTATAATACAAGATTGGTTCCGGAGGTGGAGACTGGAGATATAAAAATAAATATTTTTAAGAGATAATTCATCCAAGTAACCTACTAGACTAATTCTCTGTTTACTAGACTAATCTTACAAAGTTGGTTAATGTCTATTTTATCTATATTGTGAATTATATTACGAATATGTCATTGTTTTTGATTTTTTTTTTTTGGAACAAAAAGAAATAAATGAAATAAAAGAAGGAAAGAAAGGTAATTAAAACATAAAAACCGGTTTAGAAAAAAAAAAATCTCTCGACAAAAGGCGATAGGCGACGGTTGGATTCTGACGCGATTCCGGCCCGATTCCGGCAAGGAGTGAGGCGTTTCCGGTAAGTTTTTTTATCCTCTTTCTTCGTTATAGGTTTCTCTTTAGTTCCACGAGTTCCACGAGTTCCACGAAGAAGAAGAACTGCGGCGACAAAGGATGGCTACCACGACGAAGGATGGTTACGGGAGGCGTGTCGAAGTTCCGGCGAGTCATATGCCGTCATGTCGGTGACGATTGGGGGAGAATGGGCGTTTCAAGAAGCAGATCGTCGTCGTTTGCTTCGCCGGGAACTCTGGACCGGCGGATGGTACGGTTACGAACGTGGCGCCGTCGCCGAACACGTGCTCGTCGAACTTCTGAACATTGTTTTCATTGGATTAATCGTTTTTTGGTTGATATGCTGCTTCATGAGGTACGCCCACCACTTGTTCGATAAAATGGCGCTAATGATGGTAGATTTTTATTTGCGGGAGATTTGTTTAATACGTTGCGGTAGATTTGTTTAATAAAGACGTTGTGGTAGACTTGTTTAAAATCTTGATGGTAGACTTGTTTAATACGTCAAGTTGTAGATCCACCAGAACTGCTATGTCGCCTCCTTCCGGCAAAAACGGGTTTGATTCCTTACACACGATATGGTAGACTTGTTTTCAACGATTTGGTAGACTTGTTTAATACGTTGCGGTAGACTTGTTTAATACGTTGCGGTAGACTTGTTTAATACGTTGCGATAGACTTGTTTAATACATTTCGGTAGACTTGTTTAATACGTTTCAGTAGACTTGTTTAATACGTTTCGGTAGACTTGTTTAATACGTTTCGGTAGACTTGTTTAATATGTTTCGGTAGACTTGTTTTATACGTTGTGGTAGACTTGTTTAATACGTTGTAGACTTATTATCTGGAATTTTTTTTCTTTTTCTCCAGTATGCAACGGGCGACGAACGACGGGTCTGAAGAGTCAATGGGCGATGCGATTGAAGGGAAGTCGAGATTTGTTTATCAAAAAATTTGTGTGTTGATTTGTTTACTTGAATAATGGCAAATATATATAATTGGTGGCCGATTTAATTTTATGGTTTTATAGAGTTATTTGAATAGTGGTTGATTTGCTTGTAAACGTGGTTGATTCCCGACAGATATGCTCCGTCGCCTCCTTCCGGCGAAAACATGGTTGATTCCCGACATACGATATGGTAGACTTGTTTTCAACGATTTGGTAGATTTGTTTAATACGTTTGTGGTAGACTTGTTTTCAATGATTTGGTAGATTTGTTTAATACGTTTGTGGTATACTTTTTTTAATACGTTGTAGTAGATTTGTTTAATACGTTGTGTTAGACTTGTTTGATACGTTGTGGTAGACATGTTTGATACGTTGTGGTAGACTTCTTTCATGAGCTGAAACCTCACCTCCGTGAGATCCCCACTTCATCTTTGAGAGGCGTGATCCCCAATTCTCTGTCTTATCGCGTACTTACCTTCATCATCAAATCACAAACGAAAAACAACTATCAGGAGGAAAGTTTTAAAGAAGAAAAAGAATGTGTGACAAGGTTTCAACACGTACGTGGCTTGATATGGTTTTGGTTTCGAGGGTATAGTTGTTGGATGTTTGACAAAGTCTAAAGATGAATAAGTCAAGCGTGTTTTAGGAGCTTGAATAAGTATTTTCTGTTGAAGTTTGTTTTCGTTTTTTATTCATGAAGTTTCTCTTTAATCGTTGTAAGGCTTCTATAAAAGCCAGTGTACTCATCTTGGTTCAATAACACGAAATCATTTAGACTACGCTTCATATATTGAGAGCAAACTTATAGTTATAGTTCCTTTAATAGTCAGTATTTTCTGTATCTTCCATCAAACACTAAAAAATTCTCATACTTAGCATATTTGGGTGCCTGGTTTTTGCGTAGATCTGAAATTTAGTGTAAGGCGAAAACGTCATTTCTCATTCTGGAAAAAGTCAAATGTCTACCACCAAACAATGTCTATAAATCTACCGTAAAAAAAGTCTACCATTACACTACAAATAAGTCTATCAAATGAAGGTTATCTGAGTAAATACCAAAGAATTTACTAAATCTACCGCCATTACAAACAAACCTACTAAATAATTTTAAATCTACTGTCATTAATATTAAATCTACCACCATAACAAAACGAAGTCGTCGAGATGTTAGACGTTTTTATATCTACCACCATTACAAACAAATATACCAAATTTTTTAAAATCTACCGTCACTAATATTAAATCTACCACCGTTAGAAAACGAAGGCACCAATATTTTACACGTTTTAAATCTACCGCCATTATAAATAAATCTACCAACTCAATAAAAATCTACCATTGCCAATACAAATCTACCGTCACGAAAAAATAATTCACACTGATTAACTCTACCACCAAAAAAAATAAGTCTACCGTTTTGTAAGATAAATCTACCACCATTGTCAATAAATCTACCAAGAAAGTCAAACATTTAATGTTAGTCAACGGTTTGGTCGTAAAGTCTACCAACTCATAAACAAATCTACCATCAAAGACAATATATCTACCAAATATAAATATATCTACTGCGTCGTTAAAATAAGTCTACCAAAATAAGTCTACCAAGATTTAACAAATCTACCATCTTTCAAACAAATCTACCATCCATCAAACAAATCTACCGACCAAAATTTGAGTTGACCAACATCAAACAAGTCTACCGTCAAAAAACGGTAGATTTTTTTTTTTTTGCGCGCTGGAACAGTAATGGCAGTTTTGTAATTGCGTTTTTGTCAACATATGCTATAAGGATACTTTCGGTATAAGAAATTAGTCTAGTAATAAAAATATAAATAAGTCAAACTAATAATAAACATAGATTCCAAAGTTACTTTAGTAATCCTCCCTATTTTTAAACCACTATACTAAGATTAGATAGTTAAAAATTTGGAGCTCTCAAATATAAATATAATTGAATTTGGAGGGGGCAAATGCCTCATTGGTTACATAGGCACGGCGATGGACGGTCTATATAGTTAACTACGAGCTGTAAGCATATAAATATGTTTATATGGAAAACGTTTTTTGGTTAGAACTACTCTTTAACCATATCATATCATATTTCTTTATTTATAAACAAAGACTTAAATCAGTCCAAACAATGTAAATTTTAAAATATATATGAAGGATTAATATATATCCCAAGATACTCATAATTTTTTTTCCAAAGACTTCTAAATGCATGGTCTTACACTTTTGCTTTCAAACAAAGTCTCTCTTCATATAATTTGTTTGTTTTTTTATGATGGAAATTAGCAGAAAAGGCGGCGGATCCTTCGGAGCCAGACCCCTCACAGGGCAGCATATATTGTGTTCAAACTAAGCAAAGAAACTTCACTCTTACCAACTCTCTCTTTTTTCCATTTAGGGTTAAAAACTTTCTAATTACTCTTCTAACCTAACATCTCTTTAAGCTGGGTTTCTTTTAGCTATACAAGAGGTTTTAAACAACTTTTCTAATCGTTCACTAATACTACTGCAGTATATGGGAGAAAATAACGAAGACGCTAAGAAGATGGAAGATGTGTTGTTGCCTGGATTTAGGTTTCATCCAACGGACGAAGAGCTCGTGAGTTTCTATCTGAAGCGGAAGGTTGAACATCGCCCACTCTCCATCAAGCTCATTACGCAGCTCGATATCTACAAATATGACCCATGGGATCTTCCGAGTACAATCTCTTTTACTCCTACTCTCTCCCTCTCCTTTTTAAAAAATAAACTTAGATCGAAATACTGAGTAATTCCCGAATCTATGAAAAACTTGGGTATTTTTACCATTTAAAACGTTCACAATGGCTAACCATGCTAAACTATTTTATCTTTAGTTTTATGTTGACTATCTCTATCTCCTTTTCACCACCCTAATTAAACTATTTATTTAGTAAAATGCGTTTGATGAATGCAGAGTTTGCGATGATGGGTGAGAAAGAATGGTACTTCTACTGTCCAAGAGATAGAAAGTATAGGAACAGCACGAGGCCGAACCGAGTTACTGGTGCTGGATTCTGGAAAGCCACGGGAACCGATAGGCCGATATACTCGTCCGACGGAAGCAAATGCATTGGTCTGAGGAAGTCGCTTGTGTTTTACAAAGGAAGAGCTGCTAAAGGGATTAAGACAGATTGGATGATGCATGAGTTTCGCTTGCCTTCTGCTTCTTCACATCCCCTCTTTGACACTCAAGTCCCTCCCAATGTAAGTCACCTACGTTATAAGCGGTTAAGCTAGATTAGCATTTATTTTGGTTATAGCTTAATTATGCTCATGTCATATAGATAAAATATTTGAATGCAAGACCGTTCATAATGATTTACCCGATAAAAGACTATTCATAATGTAAGAATAATACTCCATTTTTTCATATTATTGAATGTTTTAGAGTTTTTATTTTGTTTCAAAATACAAAGATGTTCTCACATTATAATGTTTTAAATATTTAATATATTTTATGACTAGTTAATTTCATGATTGATTAAGTTGTTTTAAATTAAATATTTTTTAGAGAACAATAATTTTTTTAGTATTTGTGTTTTTACTCAAAACATCTTATATTTTAAAACAAATAGAGTAATATTAAAATTAGCTCAACGAACTAAATATTAAATAACATGGTGGCATATAGGCTAATATGTTCAGAAATTAAGTTCTTCTGGAGTTGTTGAACCATATGTATTCCATTTGACAAATACTTTTCTTTTTAGTTATTTATTATATAAATATTAGTATGTCTTATTTTGTTGACCAATATAAGTTTTATTTATATAGTTATTCTTTCTTTCTTTCTTTTTTCTTGTGAACTGTTTATATATCTAGTTGGTCTAATGTTATAAATTATATATGTGGAATTGCAGGATTCATGGGCTATTTGCAGAATATTAAAGAAGACAAACACAACGGCTCTTAGAGCTATCTCTCACTCCTTTGTTTCCTCATTACCAAAAGAGGCAAGAACCGATACAGAACCCTACGAAAAACCATCAAACACATCCCAAATTTCTTCAGACAAGATCCTCAAAAACAGTTCTAGCTTCAAATTTTACTATGAAGATATGAATATGGCGCAACCGCATTCATATTTTGATGATAAAGAAACTACCAAGACTGATACAACTACTAATCATTTCACTAACTCCTCAAACAATCCTGGTCCCTGTCTAGACCAACAGTACCTGAAAAGCCTCTTGATTGCCCCACAAGAAACACAACCACCTCAGTTTCCAAAGTTCATCAACAACAACGACATGATCTCGTCGTTTCTGCTAAACATGTCATCATCAGAGTCATCTCTTCTCGGAGAATACGCAAATCATGTAGACTCAAACATCGACATCAACGCAATATTGGCGCAAGAGAAGTGTCCTGCTCTTGTGAGTCTGCCGCAAGAGTACCACGAGACCGGTTTTGAAGTGAACAAGGGTGGTGCGAATCAAGATCATCATCGTGCTCTCTGTCACACATTTCAGTTTGGTGACTTATCTTCAACTTCAACTATTATTGGAGATCAACATCAAAATCAGAAGCATCACATGTTGATGGAGAGCTACTATTCCTCCATTGATGACGATTTGCCTATTTCTTTCTCCATTACTTGATAAGTGCATAGATTTTTTTCGATAGTTAGTAAGTTGTATCAGCACAGGCCCAAGGTGTCTTTTGTTCAGAGCCTCTTGCATTTTTAGATTGTTCTTTCAAATTAGTGTGTTTTACTTTTTTTCCTCCTTTTTTTGTGTCAACTGTCAAAAAAAAAAAGAATTAGTAAGCTATAATATGCATCGTAAATTGTACAATTAAATCCGTTACAAATTTGAGGTTCTCTTCATTGGGCTCACGGGGGAAATGAACAGAAACTGACTAAAGACCACAGAAGGCCCAGTTAAATCAAAATTGTCCAGAATACATAAATTCGAATGGAGTTAAATTAGAAGTTATATATGTATTGCTACCTGTGTATAAGCGACTTGTCAATAGACGATGCATATCGGAAATGAACAAACCAATCAGTTAATCAGGCAGCTTAGAAACTAAGTACTCAAAAACTTTCTTAATGGTAGTTTAGACTACCTTTTTTTGGTTTTTCATTTCTTAAATAGAAGGGATGGAGCATGAGTTCCTACAACCTTGGAAACAACTAAACAACAAAGGAAACGTGAAAGAGAGAACATGAGCCACTCTTGTTCCTTTATTTCAGGAAACAGAGTAGTGACATTATTTGCAGTTAAGGAGAAAGACTTTGGTTACTTGACTTTGTTTTGATACTTGGAGTTAGCCTTCCTCTCGCGAGTTGACCTGCGAACTTTGTCAACAACTTCAGTCTCATCATGTTCTTCTTCAGCTTCTTTTTCTCCTTCTCCTTCTACGACTGGCCGACGGCGGATGCAAATTTTCATCTTCAAACTAGTCCGCTGACCCAAGAACTTTTGAGGAATCAACATGAACTCCTTCCCACGAGTATGGAAGTTCACTTTCTGAATCCTATTCATCTCCTTTGATCCAATCGACATACTGTTTCCTCCATATTCGTAAGAGAGATAATAGGAGAACTCCCCAACTCCTGGAGCTGAAGGTGCAATACATTTCACAGTAACATACACTCCGTCTGTCTCCTCGAAACACTGAACCGCAACCAATGGACTATCTCCATATTCCTGAAGGACTAATATCTTATCACTGATGTGTAGCCAAGCGTCACTAGTAAAGCCACACGTGAAATGTTCAAATGTTTTACTGTGGTTAGCATCGTAGTGATGGTAGAGATCCTTGTACACGCCGGTGTAGTTGCAGTCTGTTTCAGGGCAGTAGCATAGAGCGAAACTGCATTCCTTCCCATGGACTAATCCTTTGCCATAAGAGAACTTCTCGGTGCAGCCATGTTTTGCGTTTGGGCATGGGACAATGATTGCTTCGACAATTCTCTCCATTATTCTGCATCGATAGTTACCAATGGGCAAAGTGCAGGATGGGCATTTGTTCCTCAGTTTCATACAGCAAGAAGAGCAAGCTATATGTCCATTGTCACACTGAGATGCAAAAATTCCACAAAGATAGGTACTTATAAATAACAAAGTTGTAACGAGTGGTCAGAAATTTGAGAAATCAGATTACAAATCAACGAAACGAACACCAAATATAAGCTTATACAAATTACAAATATCGAGTGGTAATTCATATGTTTTCTGGAAGGAAAATCATCCATTATGTTTCTTTGAGAAATATATTCACAAGACCTCATTTGCTATTCGATCAAAAAGGAAAAAAAGTGTTCTTTACGAATCATGATATGTACATTTCAGTGACGAAATTAAACATCTGTAGAGCACTCTTAGCTGATCATTGTTATCCTAAAAGTCTCTCTCGTATATTTCGTTGATCAACAAAAGCTAATGTTCCTCTCACACATGTGTTAATAAACGACTAGATTCTTAATTGACATCTTCCTAATGCAACATTTCCCCCAAAATCATCTATAAGCATAAACCAACCAAGCGAAATTATTAACAACGAAGGAGCAGTCGCGAAGTAGAAAGAGGTAAGAAACAAGACCTGAAAGATAGGAATCGTCAGTGCGTGGCAGCAAACGGGACAATCGAGAAGATCCAGATCGAACAGCGTCCCCGACCGTACCTCCTCCGTTATCACCTCATCACCGGCTATATTCCGATTTACAGCCGCCGTTCCTCCTCCATCATCTTCTTCTACGGGCTCTGCTTCATCTTCAACAATGGGGGGAAGTCGTTGCCTCTTTCGGCGGCTGCTCGACGCTTCTCCGGCAGAGGCTAGCTCGGCGTTCGTTTCTTCCACCATGTCTATCGCACTTAGCTATGTAAAACCCTAAGTTCCCTCTTTTTTTTATTTATGGACAAATTTTAGTAGAACTGAGCTGTTACCTCATTTTTTACGACTCTGCCATTTCGCTTTCTTCGCAAAGTTTTGGCTTTCTTAATTCTTACTAAGCTTTTTCTTCCTAAATTTTTAGCAATTACATAATTTCCGATATTAAATTTTTAGACGATTGATATCGGAAATGAAAAACCGTAACTCAATTATAGTAGATTAAGCTCCAACCAGATGCTACTTTGACTTGGAACAATATATTAACCAAGTAACAGGAATCACATTGTAGCAAACAAAAGAAGCTTCGGGGAGATGAGGGTAGAAATATGGAATGCGAACTCAGCAAATTAAAGAGAAACAAAAACCAACCTCTGCAACCAGTACTATTCGCTAGAACAGAGCCATAAAACATTTTTTAAAACAAAACTATTAGGATCTAGCTCTTGGGAGCAACCTTTTCCTTTGCCTTTTGGAGCTTCAAAACCTTCTTCACAATCTTTTGCTCCTCAACAAGGAAAGCACGGATGATTCTGTAACACAAGCCACAAAGAGCAAAAAAAAAACACTAGTTAGATTTGTCTTTGAAAAAAGAGCAAAATTTGTTACAAAACGAGCTCAAGAACTAACCTTTCTCTAACAGCAGAACCGGACAAAACTCCGCCATAAGCACGGTTCACGGTCCTCCTGTTTCTGGATAATCGAGATCTCTTGTACTCGGAAGGCCTCAGGTGTGGGATCTAAAGATACAAAGAAATATGAGTTTAGATACAGAAGAAATTACAATAAAAAAACATGGAAGGAAAATGGCTAAACATACTTATATACAACTCGTAAGTAACAACATAGGAAATGGTTATATGTTTACTTATGGATAGTGAAAGAGATACTATGAACAATTAACAAGATTAAAAATTTATGCCACCAAGTATAACAGTGATTCCCTGACATAAAATAAGGAGAAAACTTGAAAAGACAAGGCGGCACTAAATCTAGCTTATGATAAAGTTATGTACTGATGTGGATTAATCTAACCAGCACAAGACCGTCAATAAGCACGAAGATACCAACTTAGCATAGAAACCAAAACTAGAACATTTGGATCGATCAATACAATATCCTCCGCACTATCAACTCAAAAGAATCAATCTAATTGATTTGGGCACATCAGAGATCAAACACAGCAAACGAATATAGAGCTCTAAGACTCAAACCACACTTGAGAGATTTATGTATGAATCACAAGACTTACACCCTGAATACGCTTGCCGGTAACGGGGCATTTCGGTCCACTGGCTCTCTTCTTCGTGGTCTGGTATGTCAATTTACCACCTGCAAATCAATAAAGCAACGCAAACCATCAAATTTATAAATACATTACAAGATCCTATAGATCGACGGAGACAGGTTCAGCCAAATGGGATTGACGGAGAAACAGACCTGGAGTTTTGACGATCCTGTGCTGGTTCGATTTGGTGGCGTAGCTGTGACGCGAACGGTAAACAAGACGCTGCACCATTTTTGCGCTTCTTTGCTCACACCCTCCTCTTCTGCTACGGGTTTTATCCTCCTCAGCTTGACGGAGCAGAGAAGAAGCTTTGTAACCTAGGATATCTATTTAAAGGCCTTTTTACTTCCAACACCCTATTGCCCTAGATCGGACGGATCACATCATATCTTGGAACATAGTAATCAACGGATGAGATTTGTCAGTCGGATTAAATATACGGGCTTGTTGGGCTTACGTTATAGTCCATCATCTCCTCTCTGTTTTTAATACAGTCCACTATCTTCTAGAGATTGTTGAAGCCCGCGTACGACTCGGCCTAAGCTTCAGGCTGGACTCTGGGGGTGTTATTGGATTGGAATGTTTAACGTGTTTTAATGTAATTGTATTTGGAAGTATTTTAGTGGGTTTAGTTGAATTCTCTACAATACACGATGGATTTTAATGGGTTTGCTTGTAATGTGTTTTGATTAATTAGTATGGATTTTAATGGAATTGTTTGTAATTCAAAGTCAATGATCTAATTGCCACGTCACTTCGTTATTATCAGAAACGTCTTCTCTGATGTAGACTTTAACTCAAGAGATTTTCAAATTATCAGAAATGCCTTCTGACGAATTCTTAAGGAAGCACAATGTAAAAACCCTTTGTGAGAAGAAACAAAACTCTGTTGTTGCCAAAGTGACGCACAATGTAAAGGAAAAACCTTTGTAAGAACCCAAGACAAGACCCCAAGTGACCACTCACGCTTTGTGTCAAAGCTTTTGCACCACCCAAACAAGTGATATTGAATCTATCTGTCTGTTGTGTCAACCCATTGGTGCCCAAAGAATCCAAAACATTGCAGTGGAAAATTGGAGGCAAGCTTGTGAAGTTCCTAGAAACCATATTCTTTTATCTTATCAAATTGACAAAAGATAAGATTAGCTAATACTCAATCACGACAAGTGCAATTTTGTTTTTGTTACAATTCTAATTCAAAAAGACAAAACCTTACCACCAAGAACATATGCATAGAAAGCTGTGGAGTAATCTCTAAGTGGCAGTGTCTTCAAAGGCTCTTTTGCAGTCGTTATGATACAAATAATGGCAACAACGGACAGTAACATAGACGAAGTAGCAGACAACGCAATGCCATGGTGAACATTTCCATCCACAAGCCAATTTGCAAGAACTTGACCTCCAATCAAAGATGCAGACTCGAGGAAAGTCATCAACCAGAATGTCTTGTTTAACGAGTCAGCTGACTTTGTTACAAAGATACAAGACACAACAGAACATTATTACAAAATCAGAACTTTTGTGTTTCTTATGATATACACACGTAACTTTTCATGTTCCAAAACTAGCCAAGTCTCAAACGCAAATGAATATACGAGACCGGCAAGAGACAGACAAACATTTGCAAACCAGGCACTAGGACTCATTGTAATCCTCTTCCACACACCAACAATGAAGTGAAAAACGCAATAGAGTAGACAAATTCAATAAGTGAAAAACGCAATAGTGAAAAACGAAATGAACACTTGAACAAAACCAGACGCTTATGGGATTCAAGGTTTGATTGAAAAGGCACACGCACACTTACATGAGATCAGAAAGCAAACCAAGTAAAGGGCCAAGAATAAGAGTGGTCGAGTAGCCAACACAGAAAATAGATATTCAATTGTACAAATGATCCCTTTAATTAGATCCCTAACGAAGTATAATGGGATGTTATATGACGATCCAACATCCTGCATCACCTCAACTTTTACAAAACTGAACAAATACACATTCTCAATGCATTTTATATCTATTATCAAATCAGATAAGATGATGCCAACGGAAATCAATAGAAGATGCTTAAGCTATAGAGCCTAATCGATCAGGTGACACAAAAATTGATGGGAACTTGACAATTTTGAAATTTAAATTTCGAGTACTACAGAAACAGACCGAAATCAAACCGGAGCAACGGATCAAAACGGAAAAGAAGAAGAAGAAGAAGAAGAAGAGAATACCTGTTACGGGCGGAGAGAGGAGGGAAATCAAAGAGCGGAGGGACAAGCACCATCGGAGGCGGCAGTTCCTTGGGCACAAGATTCCCCATTTCTAGACGGAGAAGAAGAGAATTGGATAACTTTTTTCCTTTTCAGCGAAAACGAGAGCTCTTCTCTTCTCGCTACTTCAGATTCGAAGAATCGATTGTTGAAGGAGAGAGTTAGTGAGTGTGGGAGACGAAGAGCGGCGCTCGTCTCTGATATATCATGGTTTTTACCCCTTTTAGGCCATGATATAGGTCCGTTTTATAGAGTCTTTATACTATTTCGTAGTGTTTTAGAGTCTTTTACAGGTTTTAGCACGTTTGGAGCATGATTGGAGATATTGGAGCATTTTGGAGCAAGACAGGAACTCGTGAAGCTGAGTACCCGATATGGAGCCTCAACATCGATCGATACTGCCTAGTATCGGTCGATACTCATTGCATCAGACGCGAGGCGCGACTTTTCTCAAGAGTTGAAGAATTGCAGAATTGCCCAGAAGACTTTATTATTTGCAACTTAATCCAAAACGTGTTTTAGGAGTTATATTAGGGTTTTAAGCCACTTTGG
>PKMM01021740.1:924848-935106 GCA_002933915.1 Eutrema heterophyllum
TTTGATGTGAATTATACAAACCCATCACCCTAATGAGTGGCTTCTTCCTATTTGGTTCTTTATGTTTTTCTACCTAAAAGTGTGCTGAGAACATGGGTTTGTTAATATGCATATATATGTATAATGCAAATAATGTATATCATAACTAGTGTATTTATTAGCTGACAAAATAAAACTATTGTATTTATTACTTAGTCAACATGTTATAGAATGAATCTGCAGGTGCCAAGGATTTCCTTAAAATTGAAGCAAAAGATCAGCTAAAGAGAATTTAATCTAATGCCTTAGAGACGGAGTATTTTTTTTTTCTCTGGAGCATTTCATATTAAAAAAAAAACATTGATATCTTACAACAATAAGTTCTTATGTATATTATACCAAAAGAAAATTAAATGTATGAGTTCATATAGTATTCCTTTTAGTTTATAAGTTATTTTTATGTCTAATTGCCAATTGGTATATCTTTAAGATATTTCCTCACCAAAATTTCTTCTTCTTCTTATACTTTATGGGGTTTTGCTTGTTGTGAATTGAGTGTGTACGTTGAACAGGACTTTATCAATGCAACTCCTTTTAAAATTGTTGAATCACAGAAATGATATGAAAACTTTTGAGTACTAAATCTCATTATTGTATCAAATTCTCTATCAATGGAAGGTTTGTTTAGAAGCAATTAGCAAGGTGTTGACCATTGACTAAGTTCATTATTCAACAGTTTTCAGTTTGGAAAACATCGTCGAAGTCGTTGGGTCAGATTCTGTTGCTTTTTTTTCTTAACTTCTTGGTACAATATTTGGGTCAGAAGTTATACAGAAGAAAAGATGAACAGATATTCGAAGTGACATCCTAACTCTTTTACAAAGAAAAAAAAATGTAAGAAAAAGATTAATAATAATAGGAGGAAGATGCCTAACACGTTCTAAGGCTATTTTAATATATTCGTCAATAATCAAAGATGGGTATGGTGTTAGGTGAAACAAATCTTTACAATATTCGAAGTTATATTTTTTCAGAAAAAGATGAATACATACGAAACCAAATCAAATTTGAAAGTAACTCATAAAAGCGAAATGGTCAATGATAGAACAAATACCAAATAGTATAATCACTATGTATTACCTATAATTTCTCTGACCAAAACAAATGTTATTAGGAGATCGATAAAAGAAAAACATAATTTAGGAGATTGATGATAATGCCAAATGAAAAAAAAAGGAGATTGATTATAAAGATGGATAGATTTTGGATTAAAATATTTGTTGAGTTAGAGAGGGGGCTTCTAGAGGAGGTCCAGAGCGTGCCATGTTGGGATTTGATCGTTATTATTATCGTTTTATCCATAAGCTTCAAAATTAAAAGGAAAGGAGAAACTACAAAATTAACAAATTGTATGACAAACAACTATTTTTAAATAAATAAATAAATCTTACTTTTACTGTCATGATGAACTTCTTTTTCCTTTTTTATTTTCTAAATAATATAATTATAGTGAAATTGGATGAATCCAATGTGTTTTTCAATAGATTTACCAGATAAAAATAATTCTATTTTGTCAAGCTAGTAAATAATCACTTTAGAAACATGGTCTTCTAATATCTTCTAACCAAAAAAAAAAAGAAAAAAAAAAGAAACATGGTCTTCTTTTCCAGATATTTTCATGACAGATTCATAGTATATTTGTTAAGCTATGAACGTCAATGAAAGGGATTAAAACAAAAGAAAAAATATTAAAAAAAAAAAAAACATTAATCGGTCTTAGTTGACTGACCCGGTAGTAGTCTTGGAAATTACAAACAAATCATAAATTAATATTCGATAAATTAATAATCATTATAAATTAATAAATTTCTTCGATTCCGAGTCGAACCAGTATAAAATTGAACACAATTCGATAAAATAATAAGATTATAAAAATTTTAAAATCCCTATATAAATATATAGTCTCAATAATATGATAAATTAATAATTATAAATCTTATGCATACATATCTGAGACAATTTAGTAAAATATGAATCTATTGTTGTTTGTTTATTTTTAAAGTTAGAATCTCGTTGGAACTCATCTCTAATCTTCCTTATTGCAACCATAACTCCTAATGTTGTCTTCTCGACCTGCATCCAAAAATTGTAAAGAATTCTAGAGATCATAATTGCTTCTTTGCGTGTAACCACTTTCAAAGGTTCCATAACATCATCTTCAACTTTATCATCTTCAGTAAGGATAGTAGCTACAATTTATTCTAAACTCTGAACTTCTGAACATGTATCATTTTCACCCGGATAGTCGAATAGACTATTGACATCCATTCTGTTTCGATAACCGATATTATTAATCACTACTTCAAGTTGACGAATGTCGTTTGATTCATCTTCTAAATTCCTTGATACGACATCTCCTGAACGAATCTTGCAGTGTCGAAAACAATTTGCTATTGTCTCTTGATGAACATTAGTTGTATGTATCCAATTGCAATGTATGTTATTCAAATAAAATAAAATTTACAAGATTATACACTAAACTTTTTTATCTCTATAAATTAATTTATCGATAAATTAATAAATCATTATTAATTTTTAGAAGTTTTATTGTATACTAACAGCTTAAGTTCCAACTCCCGTTAACATATATATGGGCCCAATACTATGTGGCCCATAAAGGCACATATCTAAGCTTAAGCGGTTCATAACGGCGTAGAACTAGGCTTATGAGCGGCCCAACTCATAGGGTTTTTTTTTTTTTTTTGTTAATGGTTAATTGTTAATTTAATTGCAACGGGATATAATAATTTTTACAGAGCCAGCATAATCTTAAAGCAATTTGAGAAGCAACACATGTTGAGCAATCGAAGAGCATATATTGAGTTGAGGAGATAAACCTCCCCAGAGGCAGGTTCTGATTTTTTAGTTTGTGTGAAAGATCCAAAAACCAGTGAATTAAAAAGGGTGTCTTCTAGTAGAGGGAGATGATATGGTGAGACGAGGCCATATTCTCTGTCCAAGCCTGCGAGTTTAGCTCGTATAGTTCGAGGAATTTGTCGGATAATTGACGCGGCTGGTCTTGATTCTCTTGTATGTAGCCTGGCATTTCGTTGTCTCCATATCTCATAGACATCGGCTTGAAAGAACAACTTACAGATGATTATAAGCTTGCGATTTTGATGAGGATAATCACCCACGTGATGAAAGCATGTTTTTGGATCCTTTGTTGAAACATGTAACCAAACCGACTCAAACTAAACCGACATAAACAGGAAACCAAAAGAAAGAGTCAGGCTCATGAGATGTAGTGTTCTGTAACTTCTGTTAGGTGGGAGAAAAATAATAAGGTGTCCACATCTTGGGATAGATAAGTAGGGGATTCCTGACACTCGCGGTCCGGCTTCTCCGGTTAGAAATGGAATGCATGTATTTTAGCCAGGAATGTACGTACACATCTTGTAAAAATATCTTCCGAATGTCTTTTTTTAACCGATTTATTCGGTTCTATTCTAGAAAAAAATGGGCTTGTAAATTGTTGTGTTAATTTTACAAGATGGAGAAAAGTCACCCATATATTATTAACTTGGGCCTAATCTAATAGCTAAATTAAAGCCCAAACTTTATGATGTCACTATTTTCTCTCTCCTCCAACGCTAAAGGAACTCAACTTACGAATGTTGTACAGATGCATTTTGGCATGTAATAAGTTCCCTATTCTCAATACCGCTTTTTAAAACCATTAAATTTAATTATAAGATTGTTTTAGTATTTTATTTTTCCTTAAAAATTGAAACCAACAAATATCTTATGAATGGCGGCGGTAAATCCAGAGAAGACAAAATTAGATCACTCGTGAAAATATCTTATTATATAAAACAGAATGTTTCAAAGCATAATTTATAATTTTTGTTTATTTTTTTTAATCTAAACATAACTACTATTTTTTATGGTCAGAGAAGCAGCAGGTGGTTTCCAAAACCGTAAGCAAACGAGGAAAATAAAAGAAAATGTTGACTTTACAAATGGAATTTAATTAATAAAATTATCTTACGATTTCAGCCAAATATATATATACTAGATAAATACATGCGATTTGTAATTTAATATTTTATAATCCGTAAAAAAATAATAATCTAAAAACGAAAAAATAGAAAACAAAATTAGATCACTCGTGAAAATATCTTATTATATAAAACAGAATGTTTCAAAGCAGAATTTATAATTTTTGTTTATTTTTTTTAATCTAAACATAACTACTATTTTTTACTTTATTTTTTAGGATTAAGAACATATTTTAAATTTTATTTTTATTAATGTTAATATTATGTGTTAAAATATAATTGAAAATATATTAAACATATGTCAAAATCTGATCGTTTGACTTGACACGTGTCGCGATCAGGCGAGTTATTATCTTTGAAACATTATGCTTTATAAAATAAGATATATATATATAAATATAAGCTATGCATGTTGCATACTCTTTACTTCTTTAGTAAGTCATATTTTCCATATGTATAAATATAAGCTATGCATCATAATAATAACAAAACGGAAGCTGAGACTACTAACACATATTTTTCATTCTAAGCAAACCAAAAAAAAACATGGAGGAAACAGAAAAGAGCTTGCTTGGTGATTCTTTTACAAGTGCAATGACACTTACCAATTCAGGTGTGCCTCAAGTGCCTGATCGTTACGTTCTTCCGCCATCGCAAAGGCCAGCTCTTGGTTCAAGCACAAGCACCAGAGACAGAGAGACAACACTTCCTGTCATTGATCTCTCTCTTTTACACCAACCTTTACTTAGATCCCGCGCAATCCATGAGATCAACATGGCCTGCAAGGAATTTGGTTTCTTTCAGGTAATTAATAGTTACATGTTATATATTTTTCATGCAAAATCATGTCTCACTTTCATCAAATTTCGGTCTACATGTTTCCATGCTTAGTCACTAGAACTAGCCCTGGAGTCAACTTATCGCATCTACCAATCGCGCTTCCGATAGGACTTACAAAGACGGTTATTGTCTTCTTGTATTTATGTCATACGGAACAAAAGTCTCTAATCAGGTAAAAAAGGAAAAGAAAAGACAAAATCCTCAATCTCAGTCTTAAATGAGAACATAAATTGCATGTTTTCCCTACTTATACAAGCCTTCTTATTCTTTACAAAACCAAGAGGTAAAGCCCCAACTTTTACTATCCTTCAGGTTATAAACCATGGGATACCATCATCAGTGGTTAAAGATGCCTTAGATGCAGCAACACAATTCTTTGACTTACCTGTGGAGGAGAAGATGCTTCTGGTGTCTACAAATGTTCACAAACCAGTAAGATATGGCACAAGCATCAACCATTCAACAGACAGAGTTCACTACTGGAGAGATTTCATTAAGCATTACTCTCATCCTCTATCGAAATGGATCAATATGTGGCCATCAAATCCTCCATGCTACAAGTAAGGAAAACCTATCTCTAGTCCAGCTTCACTATCTCAATATACACAGCTTAGGAAAGACCGTATGAGCGTTTCAAAGAGGTTTCTGCATTTGTAAGCAATATTTTTTGAGTGAAAACTGATAAGAGTTTTCTGATATTCTCCTTCCTTTTAGGGATAAAGTGGGCAAGTATGCAGAGGCAACGCATGTGCTACACAGGCAATTAATAGAAGCTATCTCAGAAAGCCTAGGACTGGAGAAAAATTACTTACAAGAAGAGACTGAAGAAGGCTCACAAGTCATGGCAGTGAACTGTTATCCAGCATGTCCGGAACCTGAACTTGCCTTGGGAATGCCACCACACTCAGACTTCGGCTCACTGACCATCTTACTTCAAAGTAGCGAGGGACTCCAGATAATGGATTGCAACAGAAACTGGGTTTGTGTGCCGTATATCGAAGGAGCTCTGATAGTTCAGTTGGGAGATCAGGTGGAGGTGATGAGCAACGGCATATACAAGAGCGTGATTCACCGTGTAACAGTGAACAAAGACGTCAAGCGGCTATCTTTTGCAAGTCTTCACAGCCTACCTTTGCACAAGAAAATATGTCCAGCAACTGAGCTCCTCAATGAAAACAATACAGCTGCATACGGAGAGTTTAGTGTCAACGATTTTCTTGACTACATCTCGAGCAACGATTTTATACAGCAGAGATTCATTGATACACTTAAGAAGAGCAGTTCCTGAAGAACCAAAAAAAACACAGAATTCAACAAGGGAATTTTCATGGCTCGTCTTTTGAATTAAGGTTACGATTTAGTTCACATGGATTTTGAAGTCCTTATCTGTTGTATCACATAACAGCAGCAACCGAGTATATTTTCTCTATGTCTAGTATCTCTGTTTCTCAATATATATATTAATTGGTGCTTGTATATCATCACATAAATTATCAGTAACAAAAAGTGGGATTTTGTGATTCATATAAGTAGTTCAGAATTTGAACTAAGATTAGGAGCAAAGAGAAGCTACAGATTACTGTTTTTGATTCAGGTAAGCAGTGCGTGTATGAATTACTCAAATATGATTTAGAAATTTGGGATTAGCACATGATGGACAAGACACAATCTACAATGGTATATGAGCAGTTTCATGATATATATTTCTTGGACTCACCAATAGATCAAAATAAAAACCCCGCCAATTTCACCAATAGATCCGAATTCTCGCAAACTACAACAACAACAAAAAATGATCAATCCAAAGTCTTATCGAATTTCTCGATATGGGAGAAAAGCAGATCGAACCAAACAATCACAGCGTGAGATCGATACTTACAGCCGGAATCTTAAAAAGATCTCTTTTCCAGGATTTCTGCTCGCGACTGTACATTTTTTTCTTTCTTTTTTCTATTTTCCAGGATTGTCGACAGCTTCTTCTTCTCTTTTTTCTTTTACCGTAGATCTCCTTTACTACATCTAATTTACTGCAATTTTTTAAACCATTTACAAAAAAAAATTTTTTTTTTTTTTTTTTGGCTAAATAAAAATTTGTTAGAAAAAGATTTACAACGTGGAACAAATTTCATTAAACTGCTGTCAAAAATACAAGGAAGAGGGAAGTGAGTATCAATAAGAACTATTAAAATAATGTATGGTGTTTTTCTTAAAATATTATGATGGTAATGCTGTATAATATATATTTTATAAGTTTATAACATATGCGCAAATGGTTTGGAGAATTTCAGGTTTTCCTAATCAAATCCTTGGTCAAGCATCTGCTCTGTAAGATTCAAGATTGGAAACCATCCTCCGGAAACAAGATCCAATGCTGACAAAGGTCCATCAACTAGCTATATGGATCATGTGGAGACTATGAAAGAGTCGAAATATTCTACTCTACCAAAAGAAACATAATCCCTTGGAGAACAACTTTGGTATTAGCTCAGAATGATGCTAAAGAATGGTTAGACACACAACAATTCATTGATGAGGCTGTGATCCCTACTCAACAGCAACGTAGTTCGCGACGACATACTTCAATTAATATAGTAATACATGGAGAAAACCGATGAAAGAATGGTTCAAGTGTAACTATGATGGATCTTATGTCACGCATAGAAAAAAGTCCAAAGCTGGTTGGATAATTAGGAATGATCAAGGAGTATATCTAGGGGCTGGTCAAGCTGAGAGCACACATGCAAAAAAACGCTCTGGAGAGAGTGAGTTTCAAGCCTAAATTATTGCTATGCAGAACTGTTGGATATGATGAAGGGTTTCAAGAAGATTATTTTTGAAGGTGATTGCAAAAATCTGGTTAATTTGGTTACAAGAGAAACGCTGAATTTTGGTGTCTTCAATTGGATAAGAGAAGTGTGGCATTGGAGTAAGAAGTTTGAAGATATCAAGTTTCGATGGATCTCAAGAGATGGAATTATTCAATTGATATATAAATAATACTATATAAGTGTAAAAAAAAACAGCAGGCGTGCATGAATCAATCTCCGTTTCAACGGTGTAAAGTACACAAGTTGATCGAATCTGCTTGTATTATATAATTCATATCATATATACAGTATATTAATATAAATCATGAATGCGTCTTGGCACTTATATATGCGTCATTTAACGGTTGTTACCATAAAGGTCAAACAAGATATTTAAAGAGTTTTTCTGTTTGTGTGTTATTAAATAGTTAGCTCATTTGGCCATTTGACCATATAAAAATTGATTGCATACTTACATATTTATTATGATTTTAATGCATACTGTATATGGTAATATATTTTATGATTTTAATACACACAACTCCGGATAAGGGTTTTCGCAACTTGTTTCGCTTTTATTTATTTTTGTTTGTTTCGATATAGTACATGATTAAATTCTGTTAAGAGATATTGGAGATTACGAGATCAACTTGAACATATTTTCCTTATTGTTATAAGAAACTTAACATTTCTTATTCTCTAATATGTAAAGAACTTGTTGATCAAGTTAAGAATTTGTATAAATAAGCCTATTAATTGGCTAATCAATAAAACTGAGAGAAACCGTTAATACTTCTATGTTTCCTCCAAACTTGACAAATTCGTATAACTAATCTGATTGGAAAAGTCTCATTAAAAAATATCAAAGAACCAACCAAGACGGTTCGCAGGGAGACGTAAGAGACGGCACAAGTTTTTGTCCATTTTGGTATATATATATTTATTTATTTATTTATATTTATATATATATTTATATTTATATANGATGATACAAAAAAATCGTTGTAAATTGTGACTGAAAATATGTAGCAAGTATGTAGCAAGTACGTTGGTGTTTTTTGACCGGGTTACTAAAATTTTATTCAGTTATAACTTTTTATGAATAACTACAAATATTAGTCACAATCCATAGCAAAAGAAAAAAAAAATTATCTTTATACGAAATATAGTACTTAACTTTTTTAGAATTTTCTCTATTATATTTTCTTCCGATAGCAACTTGTTTTCTTAATAGATAAGGATTAGTTTGGGGGAATTGGTTTTATAATGGTGATTGGTTTTAACATTGTCCCTTTACTATTTTTTTTGAAATTTGTCACTTTTTGAACCAAATGACCTTTTAATTATTTATGGCAATTAATATAAATAAAATCAAAAACGTTTTTTTTAAATTTCAAAAAAACCAAAAAAAAGAAAATAAAAATATATTCCAAAATCATTTAAGGAAAAATGAATATTTAAAGAATATTTTTTGACTGGATCTACGCAATGCAGAATGCGTATTCTACATTATACGTCTAGGTAGAATGCGTTTTCCCGTATTCCCTCATTAATCTAACAACCTGTAGAATACGTTTTCTAAAATTTACACTATATTCTACCGAGAAGGTGAATACATATTCTATATGTTACACAATATTCTACATTTTTGCAGTTTACAACTTCTAGTGCTTACACAATATTTTACCTTTTCTCAGAATACAACTTATAGTGCGAACACGATATTCTACTTTTACCCAGAATACAACTTCTAGTGCTTCTACGATATTCTACTTTTACCCAGAAGATAAGTTCTAACGTTTGGTCTTTGTTCTACGATATGTAGAATATGTATTCTATAAAATTTTAACAAAATCAGAGAAAATCTAAGAGAAGTGGTAACTTCCAAAACTGAATATTTTCGAAAATCTTTTAATTTTTTTATTTCTTTCATGTTTTACCCATTATCTTCCATCGTCATCGAGTCTTTCTTCTTCTATTTTTGAATCAAAACAATTTTCTCTAAGTTTTCCTCTATTCTTCTTCAAAGATGGTACATATCTATGTTACTTGTGGTCATTGGAGATTGGGTACCAATAAGGAGTGGATATTTGCCGTTGATGAAGAAAAACGAGGTAGGTTGCTTGATGTGGAATCAAATACTACTCTTGCGGAGTTAGAAACGATGGTTTTAGAAGACTATGAAATAATCGATCAGAAAGTCGAATTTAGTTATCTACCGAGTGATTTGATTGATAACTTAGGTCCTCCACCAGTCAAAGTCGCCAATGATCGTCAAGTAAAAAATTATGTTGGTATTCAAGGAAGAAAGCGTTGAGCAGTCTTTGTGTGACATTTACATCTAAAGTTGCCCATGGAGAGAAAACAGTGAACATTGATTTGAATAAGTATCCATCTGATTCAAGTACTCAGGAATACGATGCTACGTTCGTTGAGAAGTCATATGCTAATGACATCAAAATCAGTGTCCAAAACGTGGAGAAAGTGCAGATGAAGGCAGCAGAGGAGGACTGTCGGAGGAGGAGCAACGACGACTCACTTGCCGGAATAAACAATCGGCACCGGGAGGGG
>PKMM01021740.1:946713-959367 GCA_002933915.1 Eutrema heterophyllum
AAATTATTATTATCTGTAAAGGTTTAATTATTTCATTAAATGATAAAAAACCAAAGAAACCAAAAATGTAGAATTGACAAAAATTAAGATGAAACAGAAGTATATTTAATCATAATAAGTTAGCTGAAAGTATTTGATAATTATATTAAAAAAGAGAAATAAAATTAGAAGAATAACACACACATATGTGGAGAAAAAAAAAGACTTAAGAAAAGAAAAAAAACTTTGACAAAAACAATGCCGAGAATTTTAAAAGAAAAATAAGAAGGATATTTGTTTGACGTCAAGAGGAAAAAAAAAAACTAAAAAAAAACTAAAAAGATTGTAAATCTATTTACACATTGATTCATCGAACACGTGAGGGAGATGATGACTAGTGGGATGTCAATGACCATTGGACTAGTTTACCAATTAATATGTGGCATTTAAAATAAATTATTTATATGTGGCCTGAAGCTGATGTTTCTCTTACCTTATGGTCGGGACGGGCTTGAGTAAAATCAAATGTAAATTTATATTGTTTATTTATTTAGAAATTATTAATTATTTAACTTTTCTAAAAGTTATAGTACTTTATTTCTTTATGAAAAAACATTAAATTCAATGTCATATTCATATTTATTACTCTTTTTATTTCACATACACGATTTAACAGGGTTAGAAACAATGTCCCATTTGAGAGTGAGAAAAGGAAAATAAAGTATTATTTCAGAAAGAAAGAAAAAATAATAAAGAAGAAAATGCATAACAACATCGTTCCTCTCATCATCTTCTTTTCCTCTGAAAAGATATCATTGTCGCTGAGTTTCTACAAGTTTATTCGGCAACGATGGCAGATAACGAAAACTAATTTAGCAGCGTGCGTGGTGAAACTAGAGTCTAGGGTTAGGCATAATTGATTATTTGCTACCCATCTTGTACCAGCTTACTCGTCCTCGTATCCACACTGAAAAATCAGGTACTCAGTGTGGTTAAAACGAATAAACAAGTAACAATAGTCGAGTATCAAATATCATTTTTTTTTAATTTTAAATCGCCCTGTTACTTGACCCGTTGTTTATTACTCGTTATTCGCTTAATAAGAACTAGTTACCTTAAATAAATACTTGGTTTTTGTCATAAGTGATTGTATTTAAGAGACTAGTAAGACCAAAACAAAAAGTTCCAAATTAAAGATTTGAAAACAATAAATAAACCCCAAATAAAAATATTAAAGCCCAACAACCCAATTCAAAATTTTAAACCACTGCAGCCCAAATTAAAACTTAAGAAGAAGAAGAGTTTTAACCTAGAGTCTGGTTTCTCTACATATACCGATGAAATATGTCTAGAAAATAAACTATTCTTCGTTTTTTTTTCACTATGCGTCATAGTTTACAAATTGAGAGAATGATGGATATATGTAGCAAACACAAGAAAAATCACAAGAGAAAACTGAACTCTATTAAGCGGTACCGATCACCTTTTCCGAAGCCGACACGGAAGGACTTCACATGCTGCATAAAGACCCGCTCGTCGTCGATCTACTTATTGGGGATGTCGCCGTCGGACGAATCTTAGTTGATACCGGAAACTCGGTGAATGTGATATTCAGGGAGACTCTTAGAAACATGGACTTCCCAGATTCCCAAATCAAGCCGAATATCGAACCACTAACAGGGTTTTCAAGAGAAAAAACAATAACCGCGGGAACAGTCAAACTACCCATCTACGTCGGAGGAATCATGAAGATGGCCAAATTTTTGGTCTTAGAGAAACCTGCGATCTACAACGTTATACTCGGGACACCATGGATATACGCGATGAAAGCCATCGTTTCAACCTACCATCAGTGTCTGAAGTTCCCAACAACATCCAGTGTCTTTAACCTAAAAGGCAACCAAGTGATGTCCCGAACATGTTATATCAACGAGTGCAAGCTGAGAATGACACCCCGTACATGCGTAATCGACACAAATAAAACCCCAACCGACCCCGACCTGCCGAGGTGAGGAACGATCATCCAAGTCAGCATTGACGAACTCAATCCCGAAAGATGCGTGGGCATAGGAGCCGAACTCGACGAAGAAATCAAGAACGATTTAATTCGCTTCCTCAAAAGGAACGTGTCGACTTTCGCCTGGTCGATCAACGACATCAACTGCTACAAGGTCATGCCGTTCGGCCTAAAGAACGCTGGTGCAACTTACCAGAGGCTCGTCAACCGCATGTTCGCAAGCCAACTCGGCAAAACTATGGAAGTGTATATCGGCAACATGCTCGTCAAGTCATTTATCGCCAAATATCACATCGGGCATCTCAATACATGTTTCGACATACTCAACGAATACGGTATGAAGCTCAATCCCACCAAATGCACGTTCGGCGTGACATCCAGAGAGTTCCTCGGATACATCGTCACTCAAAGAGGAATCGAGGCGAACCCCAAACAGATCTCGGCAATCCTCGATCTCCCATCTCCGAAAACAAAAAGAGAAGTCCAACAGTTGACCGGTCGCATCGCCACACTTAACAGGTTCATTTCCCGATCTACCGACAAGTGCCTCCCTTTTTACTAACTCCTTCGCGGTAACAAATATATGGAATGGGATGAAAAATGCGAAGAAGCATTCAAACAACTCAAGCAGTATCTATCGACTCCACCGATCTTAGCTAAACCAGAAGATGGCGAAACTCTCTACCTCTACATCGCAATTTCTACTTCGGCAATCAGCGGAGTCCTTGTCCGAGAAGACCGAGGCGAGCAAAAACCAATCTTCTACATTAGCAAGTCACTAGATGGCGCCGAGAGTCGATACCCTACTCTTGAAAAACTCGCCCTCGCCGTCGTCACTGCCGCTCGAAAGCTTCGCCCGTACTTCCAATCGCATTCCATCATTGTTCTTACCGATCAACCCCTTCGAACGATCTTACATAGCCTAAGCAAATCTTGCCAACTTGCGAAGTGGGTAATCGAGCTCAGTGAGTACGACATCTATTACAAGAATCGGACGAGCATCAAATCTCAGGTCCTTGCCGACTTCCTTATCGAACTACTGATGTTGCAACCACCGAACAATGGATCCTCCACGTGGATGGATCGTCATCCCATCTAGGGTCGGGAGTGGGCATCCGCCTTCAATCTCCAACTGGAGAAATCTTGGAACAGTCGTTCCGTTTGGCTTTCAATGCATCGAACAACGAAGCAGAGCACTACTTGCCGGACTACGTTTGGCTAAGGCTATCGGCGGAACACGTATACACGCATACTGCGATTCCCAGCTCGTCGCAAGCCAGTTCAGTGGGGAATACGATGCAAAAAATGACTGAATGGACGCATACCTCAAACTCGTAAAGCAACTCGCCATTGAGTTCGAATCCTTTGATCTTACCAAGATCCCGAGGGGAGAAAAAGCTCCGGCCGACGCACTCGCCGCACTCGCTTCAAGCTCGGACCCTCATCTCAAAAGAAAAATCCCAGTCGAGAGTATTCCCGAACCAAGCATCGGGAAGTCGAAAGAATGTAATATCACCACTCGCAAGCGTATTTATGAGCAACCCGCAACCGAGCTCACCCCACGAAGACGAAAGCAAAGTCCAATAATAGAGGCTGAACTCAACGCCAATCCCGAATGTAACGTCGAACTAAATCGAGATCTGCGAAACCAATCCAACGACGACAACGAGGAACCATCAGAAGGCATTCACATACCAATGGAGGTCGAAGCCGAACTCGAAAACAAACCCAAAGACTGGACACAAGAGATCAAAATGTATGTCTACGAAGGAACAGTCCCGGCTGACAGATGGGCAGCCCGGCGACTCAAAATGCGAGTTTCCCGTTACACAGTCCTTCACGGAGAACTGTTCCGATGGAGCTCGGCAGGTACCCTTCTAAAGTGTGTTGCCGGCAAAGATATTCACGAAGTCATAAGCAAAGTACACGGCGGCGACGGTTGCAACCACGCCGGAGGACGCACTTTGGCCTTGAAGATAAAAAAGACGAGCTACTATTGGCCGACCATGCAAGCAGACAGTGAGAAATTCACGGCTAAGTGTGAAACATGCCAAAGGCATGGCCCGATGATACATCTTCCAACCGAGCTACTGACCACGTCAAAGGCTCCTTACCCCTTCATGCGATGGGCACTAGACATCATCGGTCTGTTACGACGTTGCACCACGCAAAAACAATTCATCCTCGTTATGACGGATTACTTCACCAAATGGGTTGAGACCGGATCCTACGTCGTGATCCATGCTCTCGATGTCAAAAAGTTCGTCTGGAAGTATATCATATGTCGGCATGGAGTTCCGTACAAAATTGTCACAGATAACGGACCACATTTCATCTCGACGCTATTCGGCGACTTCTGCGCTAAATGGAAAATCCGACTAAGTTTCTCCACACTGAGATACCCCCAAGGCAACGGTCAGGCCGAAGAAACAAACAAGACCATCATTGACGGAATCAAGAAGCGGTTAGACACCAAAAAGGACGATGGGCTGACGAACTTGACGGGGTCTTATGGTCCCATCGCACGACCCCCATACAATCCACCAGACAATCACCGTTCTACCTGGCTTACGGACTAGAAGCACTATGTCCCGCTGAACTTAACGTTTCGACAATACGATGAACAATGCTCGTTCAAAATCTTGGTCTTAACGATGAAATCATGCTCGATAATCTCGATGCACTCGAAGAACAGCGCGAGCAAGAGTTACTCCGAATCCAGAATTATCAGAACTTAGCGGCACGCTACTACAACAAGAAAGTTCGCGGACGTCACTTTGAAGATGGTGATCTCATTTTACGAAAGGTCTTTGAAGGCACCGAAGAGAAGAATGCAGGAAAACTCGGTACCAACTGGGAGGGACCTTACCAGATCATGAAATTGGACGGAACACCGATTCCTCGATCCTGGAATTCAATGAACCTCAAGCGATACTAATATTAGAAGTTTGGCACTATGCCAAACAAAAAAAAGATCACCGGGCTCCTATACTTGAAGCTCGCTTTTAATAACGATGTAATACGAACTACGAACGGCTTGATCCCTCTTTCGAGGGTACGTAGGCAACCCACCTCGGGTTCAGCTAGTACTTAAATAAAAAATTTCTCTATAAGGAAAAACCGAACTCGAACAGTTCGTCTCTATAAGGAAAAACCGAACTCGAACAGTTCGTCTCTATAAAGAAAAACCGAACCCCGAACAGTTCGTCTCTATAAAGAAAAGCCGAACTTAAACAGCTCGCCGAGCTCGAACAGTTCATAATTATTTAAAAACCCGAACATCAACAGTTCGCAAAACAGAAACTTGAAACAATTCTCTATGAAAAATTAGAACGCAAATAACCGAACTTCGAAAGGTTCACCTAAAGCCATCGCGGTTTCTCACATCGGCGTCCTGGCCAGCCGATCGATAGAACAATGACAAGAAGAGCTATAGCTCGCACGCATCCTCATGGTGCTATGGATAACACACTTCCCATGTTTAAGCAGGGACCAGTTCCGTACTAACCCGCTCTTAGATCATCCGAGCTAAGTAAGCCGAGTCCGTCTCGCACACTCCGATTTGATCTGAGAAGACCTGGAGTATCTTAAGACGAGCTCTCCACGCACTCTTATGCTAAGCTCTAAGGTGAAGCCGAACGTTTCCTCTCGCAAACCTAAGCCGATTTCTCAACAATCGCAAAATTAATAAGCTGATTTCTTAATAATCGCAAAACCCTTAAGCCGATTTCTCAACAATCGCCAAATCTAAGCCGATCTACTAAAACGATCGCCGACCTCAAATAGGTCGTAGAATCAAATTCACCCTCTTCACCCAGGCTAAGACCGTATTGTTTACGGCCCCATTTCGCGTACGGTGGATTTGAGAAGATCGTATAAATTTACGACTTCAAACAAGCCGAGATTCGGTAAAAAATATATATAAAAATCTCCAAAAACGATTAAGTAAATTAATAGAGATAAAGTTCGAAATTCATACCAAAAATACGATTGGTACCGGACTATAAAAATCCCCTGGTACCAAAAGGTCGAGTTATAAAGCCCCCTCAGGCAAAAGAGTAGTTACCGAATTACAAGAAGATAAAAGGAAGAACAATTAAACATTTTGATTCCTTAGAGCGCTCGCTCGATCACCCGACATCGAAGCTTGATTCGAACCAAACATGTCGAGCCCTGGTGGGACTCCCGCTCCTATCGGCAGAGAAATTTATGGATGAACCGGCTCGACGAACGGCGTCACCCTAAGGTCATCCTCAACAAGTTCGCAGCGGTCGATCGCCTCGTACTCGGCCGACTTCTCGGTTTTAATCTTATTTAGCTGCTCGATACGGGACGGAGGGACCTCCATATTATGCTTCTTCTTGAGACTCTCGCAGAAACCCAGAATCCCATGAACCTGGTTGATAGCGAGGAACGGCTTCTTCATCCGGTCGACGGCAGCAAGATGATCCCTCACCTTCTGAAGCCGAACTTGACACTTCTCTGTCACCTCCTTCCTCTTCATGATTTCTCGCATACGACCAGCCTGCAAACGAGTTGTATCCCTAATCAAAGTAAGGGCGAGAGCGTCTTTCTCCGCCAAAAGCTCAGCATTGGAGGCTTTTGATATGCTCAAATATAATACCCTAAAGTACTAAAGCAGTAGTAGCAGTAAGTTAGGGGTCGAACCACAAAGACTCAAGATATCACTCAATAGATTGCAAGATTTGAATTAAGCTAAGTCAATAGATTCAACAGAAAACAACTAAGATTATCAATTGGGTTGTAAATTCAATGGGAAAAACTAGGCTCAGGGTATCTCTCAGGAAATCAGAGAAATTAAGCAGACAAATCAATCTATTAGGATTCAGATTTAGCACGGTTCTTGAACTCAAAACACTAAATTATAATTAACCAACTTTTGCTACGAGAATTATCTAAGTCTAAGTCCTAGAATTCCAAATTTCTTTGCTAATCCTAAGGATATAAACCAGCTTTAGAGTTCAGGTTTGATATGTTCACAAAGCAACTAAACCAAATTTCTTTGCGGATAGTTATTTTGCTCACCCTAGGTTCTGTCAGGTTATTCAATTGCACTTTCGTGCCTAATCAATTAACCTAAGATCTAAACTCTAGGTGATCAGGCTAGAATTAGCACTAAGAACAACCTATGGTGAAGAACTTAATTGATTATGAACCCTAATAAATCGATCTATCTAACATTCGGAGAAATCCTTTTATGAGAACCCTAAACCTAAAAGAGAACTACTCATACATGGTAATTGAAACAATAAACATGACTGAAATAATACTCAGATAAATAATAAAAAGTAGAGTAACAAGAGGGTTCGAAATCTTCTTTTGGACGAACAAAGTCTCAGACTTGTCTCCCTCAGAAAGCTCTCTCACAAAACCCAGAATAGAGTAAAGTGTAATCAAGTGTAATTAGCCAAAGTGGCTTAAAAACCTAACTTAAACTCCTAAAACACGTTATGGGCTTAATTTTAAATAATAAAGTCTTCTGGGCAATTTTGCAATTCTTCAACTCTTCATAAAAGTCGCGACTTGTGTCTTGCTGCAGTGAGTATCGACCGATACTAAGGTAGTGTCGATCGATACTAAGGCTTCAAATCGGGTACTCAACTACACGAACTTCTGCTTTGCTCCAAAATGCTCCAGAAAGCTCTAATATCTCCAATTATGCTCCAAACGTGCTAAAACATGTAAAAGACTCTAAAAGACTCCAAAATAGTAGAAATACTCTATAAAACGGACTTATATCATGGCCTAATAGGGGTAAAAACCATGATATATCAACTCCCCCAAACTTAGCCTTTGCTTGCCCTCAAGCAAATAGAAGACCAAACCAGAGAAAGAGGTTTGAAAACACGGAGACTCACCTGTTCATGAAACATTGCAATGACCCTTTTCCCAAGCACCCAAATGTCACCTAACCAGATCCAAATCTAACCACCATGTACTTCTCCGTAGACATTTGCAGCTTCCCCAGACTACACACATTATTTCGCAGCTTCATTCAATTAAACTCATCATCGCCAGTTTCATCGTTGTGATTAATATCAAGAACCTTCTAGATTCTTTCCCATACAATATCATGACAAGGAATCACCCAATTTCACACTTTTTGTATCACTTTCTCTCCCCCAGACTTATTTCTTATTTTGTTCTTTTTTTTTTTTTTTTTTTTTTTTTTGACTTCGCATATACACGTCAAGGTATGAGACGCGAGTATTGATGGTGTTTGCCACTGAATCCCCGGTTTTTCCCTCTCAATGTATCAAAGGTTGTAGGCGAATAATGGCATCATAGGAAAATCCTAGCCTCGCTTCCAATCCTTTGTGTGATCATCCCTCACCAAGTAGAATAATGGGATCGCTGGAAACATTCCTAACCCTCTACTTAGAAGAAAATCATCTCATTTTTTTATGCTCTTTTTATTAACTTATAACAGGGGAGAGAGATACTATCACTTTTAAATACATGGGTTCCTTTGTCAGATATGAATGAGGAATCAAGCTTTATGGACACTAACCACGTCGATGAAGTGCAGAAATTTGGCTCAGGCTTTAAAAGAACTCTGCTGGAAACATGTGTGTCTTCTAGTTAACTGGTCAGCCTTTGGATTTTTCATTATTCGATCTAGAGCTGATTCTGTAACAGTGGTCACTTAGAAGCAAAGTGAGAACAGTAGATTCATGAACAAGATCATAATCTCCAACAAAATTTTGACTCAATAAAACAAATTTGACACAAAAACGACTGACTCTAAGAAAAACAAACACGTTTTCAGCAACTACCTCCCCCAGACTTAAACAACACTGTCCCCAGTGTTATCTAGCCTAGAGTTGGTAAAAGAAAACAGAAGAGTTGAGTGGATGGGTGAAAATCGAAGGAGGTTTACATGGGTGGCGGGTATCGACCGATACCATGTTGGTATCGATCGATATTAGGGATATTGGTCGATGCAATTTTGACATCGATCGATCTGTTGCTCACGGTCCCTTAAGAAATACCCAGCCCCTTTGTCGTGTGGATGGTGTCGATCGATACCGGATGGGTATCGATCGATACCGCTCTTCTGAATCTGCTTCTTCACGTGAAACACAAAACCAAAAACCAAAAATCAAAAACAAAAATAATAGAAAAACTTATGTATAACTTACCAGTGGGTTGCCTCCAAACAAGCGCTTATTTTCAATCACTCGCTTGACTGTGCGGATGCCTAGGCAGTGGGTGCATCATCCAGAGGCACAATGTGTCCTCTTGGAATCTCGGCTTTCACTCAACAGTGTTTCACTCTCTGTCCATTGACAGTGAACTCCTTGCCTTCAACACTTATTAGCACAACCGCACCGTGTGGTCGGACTTCCTTGATGGTGAAGGGACCTGACCAACGAGAACGCAATTTTCCAGGAAACAATTGCAAACGAGAGTTATACAGAAGTACCTGGTCATTGGGTTCAAAGTGGCGAGAGAGAATCTTCTTGTCATGATATGCCTTAGTCCTCTCCTTGTACAGCTTCGAGTTCTCATAGGCGTAGTGCCTAATCTCATCCAGCTCATTCAGTTGAATCAAACGCCTCTCAGCAGCAGACTTGATGTCAAAATTCATCAGCTTTGTAGCCCATGCTGCCTTATGCTCGATCTCCACTAGAAGGTGACACGCTTTCCCATACAGCAAGTGAAACGGGGTAGTTCCAAGCGGTGTCTTGAAAGCAGTCATGTAAGCCCAAAGTGCATCCTCTAGCTTTGTAGATCAATCCTTCCTAGTAGTACCCACTGTCTTTTCCAGAATCTCCTTGATCTGCTTGTTGGAGACTTCAACCTGCCCACTAGTCTGAGGATGATAAGGAGTAGCCACGCGATGAGTTACACCATGCTTCTTCAATAGCTTTTCGAAGACCTTGTTGATAAAGTGAGTGCCACCATCACTAATAACAATACGAGGTACTCCGAATTGAGGGAAAATAATGGACTTAAACAGCTTAAGAACCACGGAGGAGTCGTTGGTTGGACTAGAAATTGCTTCCACCCATTTGGACACATAGTCTACAGCAACCAAAATGTACATGTTCTTAGATGATGAAGGAAAAGGCCCCATAAAATCAATGCCCCAGCAGTCAAAAACTTCCACCTCAAGGATGAAGTGTTGTGGCATCTCATGTCGCTTACTGATCTTCCCTCTCCTCTAACAGACATCACACTGGGAGATGAAGGCATAAGCATCCTTAAACATCGTAGGCCACCAAAAGCCTGCTTGAAGAACCTTGGACACCGTCTTGAAAGTGGCAAAGTTTCCAGCATACTCAGACCCATGACAATGGTACAACACCTCTGGTACCTTAGACTCCGCAATACATCTCATGTACATCCCATCAGAACAGTGCTTGTACATGTAAGGCTCATCCCAGAAGAATCTCCTTACATCACGCATGAACTTCTTCCTAACATGTCGCTTTAGATGCTTTGGCTCATCAACTGCAGCAAGATAATTGGCGATATCAGCATACCAAGGTCGAGCAGGACTAGTCACAGCAGCTAGAAATTCCTCAACATCAAAGTGATCCATGGGCAAAAATGGTCTGGCTGGCGACGGGTATCGACCGATACTAGGGGAGTATCGATCGATACCAAAACCTGCAGCTCGTGAAAATTGCAGATTTTTAGCAGGAACGCTGTGAAACCCAGTCTCGATGAAGTAAATTTTCTCCTCAGGTAGGAAATCATCAATAGGCACGTCTTCATCGATCCTCATCCTTGAGAGATGGTCTACAACTCTGTTTTCGACGCCTTTTTGTCCTTGACTTCGATATCGAAACCTTGGAGCAAAAGGACCCAACGACATAGGCGAGGCTTGAGATCCTTGTTCTGCAGCAAGTACTTGAGAGCAGCATGATCCGTGTGGACAGTCACCTTACTCCCAATCAAATAGGACCGAAATTTCTCAAGGAAGCTTCGAATGTCCTTCACAGATTTCGGTGGTTATAGGCTAGTCATGACTTCAATCTTAGCTTTGTCAACCTCGATCCCAGCCTTAGAAACCTTGTGCCCAAGAACGATGCCTTCTTGAACCATAAAATGACACTTTTCCCAATTAACGACCAAGTGTTTCTCCTCGCATCTCTGTAGCACCTTGCACAAGTTATCCAGACAGTTCTTGAATGACGATCCATAAACTGAAAAATCATCCATGAACACCTTCATAAACTCCTCAATCACGTATGTGAAGATAGACTTCATACACCTCTGGAATGTCGCTGGAGCGTTACATAATCCAAATGGCATTCTGCTATAGGCGAATGTGCCATAAGAACATGTAAAGGTAGTCTTCCCCTGATCCTCTAGATGTATAGGAATCTGGAAAAAGCCTGAGTACCCATCGAGGAAACGGTAGTATTGGTGACTCGCTAACCTCTCCATCATGTGGTTAATGAAAGGCAATGGGAAGTGATCTTTCCTTGTGGCCGCATTCAACTTCATGTAGTCAATACACATCCGATGACCAGTGATCGTCCTTGTAGGAATCAACTCATCCCTCACGTTCTTTACCATAGTGATTCTTCCTTTCTTAGGCACAACGTGAACTGGGCTGACCCAAGAACTGTCTAAGATGGCATAAATGATCCCTGCTTCCAACAGCTTTATCACCTCCTTTCTGACCACTTCCTTCAATTTTGGATTCAGTCTCCTCTGATGCTCAATTGAAGCATTTGACTCGACCTCAAGGTGAATCATATGCATGCATAGATCTGGGGAGATACCTGAAATGTCATCAAGAGAATAGCCAAGAGCTTTGCGATACATACGCAGCTTGCTCAGCAGTAAGGCAACCTCTGCGTTGTTCAAAGAAACATTAATAATCACAGGGTATGTGGAATTAGGACCAAGAAAACCATACATCATATTGGCTGGAAGTGGCTTGAGTTCCACCTTAGGAGCTTTCTCCTCGCTCCAATCTCCAAGCTTATAAGCTTGCTTGGAACATTCGGCCAACTCCCTGTCTGGTCGTAGGGTATCGACCGATACTAAAGGAGTATCGATCGATACTGATGGTGCAGTGTCGAGCATCTTCGAGTAACCAGCAGCGTCTTCACTCAAGAAAACCTCAGATTCAGCTGAACAGACCAATGCCCTGTCCAACGGATCCTCAGGATGCATCTCCAAGAAGTACTCTTCAGCAATGTCCGTGAAAGTATCAACGAAGAAAGTCTGCCCATCGATGGTTGATCTCTTCATCATCTTCTCCATGTTAAAAGTCATGACCAAATCACCGATGTTAAGAGCTATCTTCCAATTCCTGCAATCAATCAATGCACCAGCTGTTGCAAGGAATGGTATGCCCAAGATAAGAGGATCTCTGGGCTCAGCCTCATACTCCAGGACAATGAAATAAGTTGGGATCAAGCAATTCCCGATCTTAATAGGGACATCTTCGAGTAGCTCCTCTGGAAGTCGTATTGAGCGATCAGTAAGTATCAAAGATATTCTGGTGGATGTGAAGTCTGTCATGCCCATCCTCTTGGCAACTGAATATGGCATGAGTTTCACACTTGAGCCAAGATCGCATAGAGAACGCTCGAACCTTTCGGTAAATATCGTACAATCCAACACAAAGCTCCCTGGATCTGGAAGTTTCTTTGGGATTATGTTGGTCAAGA
>PKMM01021741.1:0-60569 GCA_002933915.1 Eutrema heterophyllum
GTCTCGCACCTATTCTCTAAAAAGCCGAGCTTAGCCTCGCATCATAACAATAAGACAAACCGAAAGCTCAATAAAATCGTGAACTTTAAAAATTATAGAATACACAATCTATCGAGTAACAAATTATAAAAAAAAGTCTTTTCATTCCAAAAGAAAAAGGATATACCTTACATCAACAAAAAGAAAACAAAAAAAAGGGGGGGGAATGAAAACTACAAAGAACGCCCATCTTCGGGCTAGTCGCTGGAAGGACCATCTTCGGGCTCCTCAGGCGGCAAATCACTCTGATTTTGGCCGAGATTTTCCTCTGGAGACAAGCCCAAACCTACCTCATGAGTATCAGGTCTTGAGAAAATTGAGGAACGGGCAACACTTCTAGATCGCCATCTTCGAGATCGATGATATCCATCAACTTAAGCTTTTCCTCGCTTTCTCGCAAGGACTCCTCGAGAGGCGGTCTCATATCGTCTATGGTAAGATCAGCATCACCCCTCAAAAGATCGAGACATTCAAGGGTCCCCCTGGCCTGACAAAGATCCAGCTTCACGGACTCAGCAGCATCCTTTTCCTCAAAATGCATCTTTAAGCGCTCAAAGCGAGCTGCATATTTAGCATTGACCTCGTCCCACACTCTAATCCTCTCGGCCCGAACCATCTCGGTCGCCAAGTTTCCTAGCCTCGCCACCTCAGAGAGAAGTTGTTTTTCTTTCTCAACCTTGGACTCGTTAGCTGACCAAAGATTGTTAGTCAAGCGCCCCTGCTCAATCTCCAAATCAGCAACCTTGCTAGAAAGCTCCTCAACTTCCTTGCTAGAAAGCTCTTCAACTTCCGGCTTCGCCCTTCTTTTCTCTGACAAGCACTCCGCTTGAGCCTCGTCACGTTGACGAACAACCTTTTGTCCAGCCGTCTGAGCCACGTTAAGCGACTTCCAAGCCGACCATATCGCCCGATGATGCTGCACTCTAAGACGATTACAACCACCGATGAGCTGATAATACACGCGTTAGTCGAGAACCAAGCCAAGGATAATGAAGAAAAACTCAGAAAGTGACGTACCTTCATGACGTTACTCGCCATATCTCTAAAAGTATCGCTCTCGCCCTCACTAACATCCGGATTATCAGAAGCTGAACCCCGAATCAGGTTAAAAAGCACTGCGCATTTAGCCTTGTTATTCACGAAGACCTCGCCGCTATCGTCATAAGTAAACGAGAAGGAATGGTCTATCTGTTGAGCAGCGAGTTTCCTTCTCTTGGAAGCTTCAGCTTGATCAACCTGCTCCTGATCGGTAACAGATCTCTTGTTCTTCTTTCTCTCTGCCCGTGCCTCGGAAGTCTCTTGGCCCTCGACTTCAACCTCGGTTCGTCGTTCTACCAGTGAAACCGCTCTAGCAGTTTTCTTTTTCTTCCTCTCCTTTTTCTTCTCCTTGGTCGCCAAATTCGCGATATCATCCTCCTTGTCTGGGCGAACTTGACCGACATGTTCCTCGGATCCGGCCAAACCATCGACTTCCTGAATCTCCTCGATTTCAGAAATACGAGCTTCAATTCGCTCGTCCTCGTCCGCTTGAACGACAACCTTCTCTTCACTACGACGAGCTTCAGCTGGAGCATCCTGCACCTCGGGTAACGAATCAGATCTACGTTTAGCGACCTTAGCCTTGAGTCTCGCAGCCAGGCTTGGAGCGTTTACTTGAACGGGTGCCATCCCTGGAAGGTTAGATAACCTACTCGTTGATCGTCCCGATGTACCCCAACTCCCTAAAAAAAAGAAAAAAAAAAAAAAAAAAAACGGAAGGTGGGAGAGATCGATATACCGGAAGTAATACGAGCTAAGGACGCTTGAATCCTCTGAAGATGAATATCAGACCACTTCTCTATCCCCAGCGCTTGAATCTTAGCCAAGTCTTCGTGATAATTTGTCGGAGGAGCTCTGGTTATTATAGGACGATATGAAACAAAAAAGCAGAGAATATCAGTCGGTCACCAAAAACAAACAATCTGAGAGTTAGTAAATCGAAATCTACCAACAGTCGAGCTCCATTTGTTCCTATAAGTCCTATTGACATCTACGACCAACGCCTCGTTTATCTTGGCGTAGAAAAAACCCGTTTCCCAGCCGGGGACCTTGTTAACCGGATGCACCAGCGAGCAACCCCTCTTCGCCCGAAGAGTATACGAGCCTGGTGCTGTGTCATTTTTGCAAAGCCTTGTCATCTCCTAAAAAAATGGAAGATCGACATCAACATCACATTCAGCTCCCAAAACCAGTGCAGCAACCATGAAACGAATTGCCGCCGGCATAAGTTGAGAAATCGCCATTCCTCGTTCATCGCAATAATCAATCAATAATTTCGGCAATGGCAACCACAAACGACAATGACTAAAGTACGACTCATAGAGGCATATCCATCCCTCAGGAGCTTCCCAAGGTCGTTCTTCCGGCGTAGGCGATCTAAGCCATATCCCCAAAGGCATCCTACAAGAGTGACGCATACTCTCCAAAGTATTGCGATTTACCGATGATGACACATTCGCCAGACGATTCACTTGCGATTTCTTCTTGCTCCGAAAGGTCGCTTGCTCCAGTTCGATATCATCATCGCCACCCCGAAGATCACCTCCTACGTCATCGATCCCATCAATGGAATCGTCGTTTAACTGCGGAACCTCGAACATGGCCCTACCAGAGCTCGACCCCGCGCCATCATGACGAGTACGAACGAGCAACTCTTTAATCGGCGAGCTCTCTTCCCCAGTCGAATCTCTCGAATTCTTAGGAGAAGAACCAACACTCCCTGCGGAAATTTCGTCTTCCTCAGATTCAGAGTTTGAGCTCAATTCAATATGCTCCGGTAGGTAAGACATTGAAGCAGTTCGAAACTTAAAACCACCGGAAAACCCTAGAAGATCGGAAAAGTGAAACCTCGAATTGAAGACGGCGGAGATATCCCGGAAAAGAAGAAAGATAAACCTAGAGAGAGAAACTTAACATATCTAGAGAGAAGGGAGACGATTTTTACCTTTCGCAAACGAAGAAGAAGAATGAAGAGAAGAAGGGATAGTCAAAATATATAGAGGAAAAGAAGGCGGTTATTCAAAAACATAATTATGACAACTCCTCGATTTTCGCATCGTCTAGGCCCCCACGCGCGTCTCTTCAACTTCGCGCCTCTTCAACTTCGCGCCTCTTCGACTTCATGCCTTTTCAACTTCGTGCCTCTGCAACTATTTCGCCTCCACGGATCAAAAACTCTCGATCCCACACGCACCCTTTCGACTCCAAGGACACCCCAAATGTCCGACTCAAACAAATCAACAACCGAACCGATCTAGACTCGCACTAAGCCATCTGATTATAAGTTCCCCGAATTCAACTGCTTCGACGAACTAGGGGGGGCTAATTGTTGGAGGTGGGCTGCGCACACCCCCTTTAAGGCCCAACCCAAGTCAAGATCGGCCCAGTAAATCAACTAAAGCCATTTAAATCATCAAGGCCCATCAACTCGACCGTACGAGCTACAAGAGCCACTACCATCTCGCCACCGAGATAGGTCTGAGGTCGGTCGGTCTGATCTAAACTGACCGACCCCAAAACCTGTCCTGCCCGTTATTAACCTAATCGTTTTGCTATAAATAGTCTCGTACCTTCATTTGTAAAGGGGATTGGAAAACTCCGGGAATAAAGACAGTTCGACTAACTTATCGATATACTTTTACGACTTACTTTGCAATCTACTTTAACGCTCAACTTATCGATCTACTTTTACGAGTTATCACCTCCCTATTGATCAATTATCTTCATTCTGATTATTGTCGAGTAACTAAACATTATCTAAACGAGAATCTCTGAGCTTCATTCTTCTTGTTTATCGAATTACTTGAGTGCATAACCGTTACAACAGAGAAGAAGCTTTGCCATGCTTTCTTCCATGCCTCTCCCTCCAAAGTTCATGGAATGTGTATCGAAGAACAAACAGAGTAATCCTATCATGAGAGGAGTCTTTTATGATTCGCATAAACTCATCCCAATTTGTAGTGAACTTTTCCTTGAAAATGTACTTTGCGAGTGCTTCCCATATATGTGTAGAGTATGCGCAAATGAAGAACAAATGATGTTTTGTCTCTAGAGGGTGTTGACATAAAACACAAGTTGGGTCAGCGTTTGTGTTCCATTTCAACATACGATCTCATGTAGAGATTCTGTTATGCATCATGACCCAATGAAAAAAATCAATATTTTGGTGTACCATGCTTGAACCAAACTACCTCTTAGCATGCTATGTGCTAAAATCGAAAGTGCGATATGCTCAAATGTAATGTTTGCTTGTAGTTCAAAAGATCTCTTCCTAAAAAAGAAGAGACCCTGTGTCGAGTCATAGTAAACTGATGACTGTTAAGGTCTGGTCTAGAGTCTAGACGGACATGCTTTAAGACGATTCCAACCAAAATGTCGTCTATGTGTCAGTTTGATTAACGACCAAAACAATTACTCAAAACAATAAATTTATCTTTTTGATCTTCAACTACATGGTAATTTTAAGCATATTAATTAATTTTAGTATAATTTTTTCTAATACGAATAAAATTTGAATAAATTTAGTATTAGGTTAGCTACTTTGATTTTTACATACACGTATCAATTATTTAGTTTTTGAAAAGAACAATTAGATGTTTAAACCTACGTTTTATTGGTTTCTTTTGATTATGTGTGTGGAACACTAATTATCATTGTTATCACTATTTGCAAAAAAAAGAATATTACATCTTTAGTAACAATCATAGCTTGATCAAAATGGCCTCATATTTTGTTCTCTTCAAAACAAATCCAGTCACGTTCTCATATTAGTCATATACAATTAGAATCACATATATCCTTTTTTCGATTCATTCTAAAAGATTCAAAATCAAGAAGAATATGCAAAGATTACAAATGGAGAGATGGTTACAGTTTGTAAAATAAAGGAAGATTAAAAACAAAGAGGGGAAAAAAGAAGAGAGAAACGGGGCGGTAAGTAATGGAAGAGGAAAAAGCGGCAGCTTACTACGACGAGCTCACGCGTAAAGGAGAAGGAGCTGCTCGTTTCAAGCAAGGCCTCGGCTTTTCCTCCGGAGCCAACACCGATCCGGAGAGAGGATCGGCGATCCCATCCTCCTCTTCGTTTCTCAACCAGTTCGTCAAGGCTTCTTCCAACCCTAAATCCACCGAAAACGATTCCGAGATCCGATCCGTCAGAGATAAGCTGAAGAAGAAGAAGAAGCCTGAAGATTATCAACGTCCTAGGGCTCCCGAGAGGAGCTACAGAGATTCGAGCGAACGGCGTCGTTGCCGGAGTAGAGAGAGGGATGAGAGAGATAAAAACCATAGAAGGAGAAGCAGGAGCAGGAGTGCAGAGAGGCGTGATAGGTATGGGTATAGAGAGAGACGGCGGAGGAGGAGTCGGAGCCGGAGCAGGAGTTCTTCGCCGAGGAGGGAACGTAGGAGGAGCGAAGATGAGAGAAGAGGAAGGAGGAGAGAAGATGTTAAGGAGAAGAAGATTGATTACTCGCGGTTAATCAAAGGCTACGATGAGATGGTATACTACTCATCATCCTTCAGCCTTTGTGGTTACCAGATTTTGATGCCCTTCTGTTTATTCTTGCTATGTTCACCAGATTCAGCTTCGGTTACTGAATTTTCGTAATGTTAGATTCTATTTGCTCCCCTTTAGAGTTTGGGAGTTAGGGTAATTAGAACATAGACAAGTAGCTTTACATCATCCTGAAGATTCGGTTGGTATTGTAACATAGGAATTGCCTTCATGTGCTCACGTTTACTTGGTAAGCAGGAATAAATGTTTATAAGAGAAACCCATGAACTCCAATTTGGTACAACTATTCTTGTGGAGCTCTTTCTTTGATTATGGATTTGGATTCTGTATTTTTGTTGTTGTTGTTTTGTGTGTGTATTTGTGGTAGTCGTTTCCATTGATATCTTAAGGGCGTGTTGCGTTGCTTTCTTGAACAGTCGGCTGCTGATAAAGTGAAGGCCAAGATGAAGCTCCAGCTTGATGAAACTGGTGAGTTAGTCGGTCCCATTAGAGAGATTACATTGATTCTGCTGTCCATGCTTCTAGCAGCTGAGATCTGATTCTCCCGACAACATCTTTTGAGTGGGATCCGTCTTTGGAATGTTACTGTTAAATGGTGGGGCTGTGTTTTGGCACTTAATGTCTTGGCCTTGATTATGCTGATTAGGCTTTCTTATTACTCTAGTGCAAGACTATTGTAACTAGCCTAGAAGTTTTGTAGTGAATCGTAGCCTTAAGTTGGTTAGTTTCTCTAATGGTTTGAAATGGAGGTAGGAGGCTGCTTTGGGGTATTCTGGATTTGTCTACGGCTCGGGTTAGTCATTGGGTCAAGAATTAAGAATTCTCTCCTCAAAGTATATATGGTGTAGTTTTGTGGGCTGTGTTATATAGCTCTGTATCTCTTGGCATTGAAGCTGTCATGTACGTTACTCCTGAGAGAAGACTTTCCCGAAATTTTCCCTATCAGTAAAGCAAATCCTTACTTGGTGTTTAGTGACCTCATAGATTTTCATAGCAACTCTGCATATAAGGGGGATTGGGACAAACCCTTTCCTGGAGATAGTAAATATGTAAATGTATTTAGTGGGTATATTATGAAGAGAAACTTCATGGTGCCTGAAAAAGAATTAAAGAACAAGAAAGATCCACTCTGTCCTTAAAATGAGATTCCTCGCATCTTTTACCTTGTGAAAACGCTCATGTTGATTTCCTCTCTTGAAATTAATGATCCCACTTGAATTGCAGCTGAGAAAGATACCAATAGAGGTGCAGGATGGGAACGATTTGAGTTTGACAAAGATGCTCCAGTTGATGATGAGGAAGTAGAAGAAGGTGATTTTCCTGTGAATTTCTACATATACTCCATGATTTCGCTGTACAATAGAGCTAAAAGCGGTAAAAATCATTCTCAGTTACTATGTACTCTTGATGCTAAATGCTTCATATGATCATGCAGGTACCGATGATGATGCTGCCTTAGTCAAGCGCATGGGACAGAGCTTTAGGTTTAATGCCATCGAGGTGTGCTGAGTCATTATCTGTTACTGTCTCTCACTATTTAACAGATTTTCAACAATCAGACCTTCAGACAAATTATATGGTTGATAATAAACTCGCAGGCGAAAAGGGAGGAGCAACTAAAAGCCGCCCACGATGAAGCCATGTTTGGAGCACCCACAGGCCAAACTCCTACTGACAACACCCAGGATGATGTGCCAGAGACAACTAATGTAAAGGACGTTGAAGGAGAAAGCAACAGTTGCTCGACAAATCTTCTTAGCGAAAAGGTAAGAATCTGTGAGCTCTCTTTTGCTGTTGAACCAATCGATCTTGGAGCTCGATTTTACAGTCTGTACGTAAGCTTGTTAATCCAATACTTTGGATTTTAGGTACTGGCAAAACAACAAGGATCTTGGCGTGACCGAGCTCGCAAGTCATGAGTATCCTATATATTATGGAAGTCAAGATTAATGTAGTTTATAGCTGTTGTTCCTTCGGAAGTATTGATTTTTTTTTTTTCTGGAAACTTTGATATTATTACTTCACATCTTTGGTTTGTGATTCATATAAGTGGATTGTGTAGTATTGGCAAAACCTTATTGTTGTACATAAAGACGTCAAAATTTCTGGCAGTATTATGAGACTGATTACACTGTTCGTGGAAATCAGAATTGCTAATTTAGTATTGGTCCAACTATATAACCAACATTGATTTCATATCACTAAAGAAATTATCTAAAGATAAAAGCACAATTACATCAATTTTCATTGACAAAAACAAGTATTTAACTAGATAAACAAATTTATAAAATGATATTAGTAATATATAAATCAAAGCCATTAAAAATTAAATGAGAAAATATCACACATAGGAAATTTCAAAAGTAATTTGAATATAAAGTCAAATTATTGTTCTTCTCTGATACAATACAACCAAATATAAACAGATTTTTCAACGATCAATGATAAATCAAATAGGTCAAATATCTCAATAATCAAAGATCATACATATCACATAATTGCTAAAAAGAAGATAAGAATCGAATCTTCTTACAACTTGCCCCTTGGCATTTGCCTCGAAACTCTACACGGACAGATGTCAACATCTTATTGGCGTCAAGCTGGGCGCCTCGCTGCCAATCAGAAAATTAGTTTCGACTTACCAAATTTAATAATTGTTTTTTTTCTTTCTTTCATTCTTTCTGACACTCCCGAAAAAAACGTAAAAGGTAAAACCTAAAGTCAAATAAAAGGGTCTCTCTTTACGTCTCTCAACAACATTCTCAGAGAAGCCGTCTTCCTCCTGTAATCTCTCGATCGATCTTCTTCTTCTCTGCGATTCCAATGGCGAGCCGTTGGTTAAGACCTGAGGTACTTTATCGATCTTCATAAATCTTCGATTTCACTAAATCCTTTGATTCTCTTTTGACTGCGCTTTTCTTTCTAATTTCTAAACGCTTATTGTTAGATCTGGCATCGATTCTTCTTAGATTTAGCTCGTTTGTATACATAAATCAATATGAGAACGTGCTTCGTTGTTTTTTTCTTTCTTTTCCCTCAGGTGTATCCCTTGTTCGCCGCTACCGGAATTGCTGTTGGGATCTGCGCGTTTTCGTTGATAAGGAACATCACCGGAAATCCTGAAGTCAGGTTTGTATCTCCTTATCCTCCTCCTGAGATTTAGATTGAGTCTTAGAACAGTTTTGGCCGTCTCTTGTTGACTTCTATCTCAGGAAGATATTGTCATATCAAAACGAAGTCGTTTAGTCCAGATACTCTGTTAAACGAAATAGAAACTTCCTATAAATAGGAACCACTTCTTCATTACCGGATCATTTGTTAGACCTTTCAATATAGCTCTAGCTATTTAGAGTTTGAAACAGAGATGTTGAGCTTTTGGACTCTGAAATTTGTTGCATTAGGGTTTGTGTTTTAGTGTTGTGAAAAGGGTTTTTTCTCTTCTTCTGAATCCTCCACAGAGTAACAAAGGAGAATAGGACTGCTGGAGTTTTGGATAACCATGCAGAGGGAGAGAAGTATAAGGAAAATTTCCTNACTCTGTTAAACGAAATAGAAACTTCCTATAAATAGGAACCACTTCTTCATTACCGGATCATTTGTTAGACCTTTCAATATGGCTCTAGCTATTTAGAGTTTGAAACAGAGATGTTGAGCTTTTGGACTCTGAAATTTGTTGCATTAGGGTTTGTGTTTTAGTGTTGTGAAAAGGGTTTTTTCTCTTCTTCTGAATCCTCCACAGAGTAACAAAGGAGAATAGGACTGCTGGAGTTTTGGATAACCATGCAGAGGGAGAGAAGTATAAGGAAAATTTCCTGAGGAAGTTTGTTCGCAACAAGCATCCAGAAATCATGCCTGGAATCAACAGATTCTTCACTGATCCTAAATACTGAAGAACATTTTCAAGACATTCGCACTGCTTTCTTGTATTGTTTTCTGGAATTGAATCTCTCAGATATTTCCATGTGATATAAAACACATTTGTCAATTTCGCATTGTGATGTATCCTCCAGCGGAAACTACTTATTATGCTGGTCTTATGTTGTCACTGTTAAGCAGATAATAACTAATTGCGTTTTGAAAACATAACTTCAGTGTTTAACTAAAGAATCTCAAGTTTGAGAACTTTAAGCTCTTACATTAATTAAGTTTGTCATGATTTTCACACATTTGTGCTCTACTACCAAGTCTTATCCACCTTTTGATTCGAACAAGAATTTGAGACAACTTAGTGAGAATGAGAATCTTACATCGAAATCAGAAAACTTTGTTCCAAAAGAGAAATTATGCCGACCAAAATTAATATTCTAATTGTGTCATGAATTCAATTAAAACCGGAAATTTGGAAACAGAATCGAGGACTTTTTCCCACTCCTAATTTAATCTGCTATAGTAACTTCAGTATGTGTATGTTATGGACACTACTTGAATCTCAAATTGCACAGTGACGTCAAATCATTGATAAAAGAGTAGGCTTCGGTATAAAAAATTTCTAAACCAAGGGTCACGGAACAACCATCTTCATGTAATATATAATCTGGAATTGAGGTTATAAACGGCGAGAATCTGCTGTGACAAAACAGATGCATAAATAATCAATGGTGTACTAAGATTACAAATTCAAAGTGTACCTGTTGGAAGACATTCTCTCTTCTCAAAGAGCTTTTGAGTATTGGGTACAATACAACTAAAGAGGAAAATGCTCCATATCCATCGAAGGAAAACCAGTTTGCGCCATTCTGATCCCTCTGAGTAAACTCTTTGCCTTCTCTTTCTCCTGAAAACATGAATGCGATCTCGTCATCACACTATGTGTAATAATAAGTATATCAGGATACTCGATCCTTGTAAACTAATTGTTAGCAATGGAGAAAGTTAGAGCAAAAATACTTACAGGGCCACTATAATCGAGAAGACGGGTGCAGTACACTTCTGCTTCTTCAAACTTCTTGTGGGTTTTGAAATGTGTGGCAAGAAAAACCAAAGCCTCAAACATGTTTGGTCCTTCTAATCCTTCAGCATCCATTCTCTCTAAATCTTTCTCGAAGTAAAATGCAGCTTCTTCATTGCGTCCAAGCTTCTGGTGAAGCTTTGCCAGCTGATTAAGAGCTATTCCTTCCGTGTCAGTACAGTTCACAGCTCTTTTGTAACACTTGATGGCCTCTTCAAGCATGTACAGCTGTTCCGTTTGATAACATTTAGCCATGGCTATCCACAACCGAGAATCGTTTGGAAGAAAGAATATGGATTTCCGGAAATAGTGAAGTGCATAGAAAGGCATCCCCATCATCTCATATGCTTGCCCTAACCCATACCAAGCTCGATAATCACATGGGTTTATATCAACAGCTCGTCGATATGCATCAATGGCAGCAGGAGTGTTCTTCATCTCAACATATTCATGGCCCATAAGAGTCCACGCAGATAAGTACTTCTTGTTCAGTTTCAAAGCTCTCCTGAAGTACATAACTGCTTTCTCATGCTGCCCTTTTAAACTGTAATAGTTGCCAATGATGCAGCAAGACTCAGGTCTGTACTTATCAGTCAAAAACACCTTGTGCGCAAGGTAACTCAGTGCAGCACAGGCTTCTTTTGCGTACAGAACATTGGAATACAAGTCCATATCTTCCACACGATAGGGATCATTTCTCAGAAGTTCTTCAAACATGATCTCAACCTGGTCAAATTCCCTAAGGCTATACTGAGCTTTTGCAGTTTGAGCTTGGATGTAATTGCTAAAACTGAAAATACCTTGCAGATACTCGTACTTCGCCAAGGAGTCAGTGTGCATTCTGAGTTCTTGATAAGCATTGGCAAGAAAAAACTCCTTCATCCAGTGATTGCTTAGACTAAGGCTATTCAAGATTTCGATCGAAGTACACAGAGACTGCAGCTCTGACCAGGCACTCCAGTTCCATGGATAGCTGTTCACAGACTCTACGAGACTGGCACGAGCAAGATTCTCATTTCCTTTTTCTTTAAGAACCACACCATACAAGTATAATCCAAACGAGTCAATTGCTCCGGTCCTCTTCAGGGCTGATAATTCCCTCTCCAAAGATACCAATTCACGGTTTGTGGCATCACTCTTACCCAAGGGGCCTTCAAGTTCTATCATTTCTTCCTCTTTCCGTTTTTCTCCAGCCTTCATTGAAACGAAAACAAAGTGAATGACATGTTACAGAGTGTTATGGTTTCAGTGTAAATAGGTGTGGGGCATATATAAAACCTCACAATAAAGATAATTCCATAACAAAATTCTTGTCTTCAAACAGGAAGAACAACTTCCAATTAAGTTGCACACCCTAAGATATCTGGTATCCATACAACATATTTGTGACTGGTTTATCAGAGGCTTACTCCTGGAAGTTATTATAACGTCATATCTTGCATTTATAAGCGGCTTATGGGCCAAGGCCAAAAGAATCCTCAAAAAAACATTGGAGCCACCTTCTAAAAAGTTCATTCCACCAAGCCAAATTAAAAGGAAGAGATGGAAAAATAGAACATACCAGATAAAGGGCATAGCAACGCAAGAATACTGATTTCTTGCTCATTTGATCACGAAGCACATGGGAAGCCCGTCTGTACTCTCGACAATCAAAGTAGGACTTTGCTAAAAGGTAAAGGTCACCATCAATCACTTCATCTTCTTCCGGGAGAGGAGTAGCTGCTTGAGAGAAGCCAATGGAAGGTTGTGGTGTTGAAACAGATTCATTGGTGCTGAACCTTCTCCGGATGCTAGAGCTTCCTCGCTGGAATCTCGTATTCGAAGGTGTATAATTAGACGGGTCTTGCTCTATCCCCACAAGCTGCTCTCCTGCCCTGCAATGGTGAAAGCCAAGGAGATGTCTGACATGGAGCTGGCTATATTATTCATCACCATTGGATTACAGTGCGAGTACTACAAAAATTAAAACTTAACTACACTAATTCAGAAATGAGATTGAGCCAAAATCAGAAATTACCATCAAAAGAACACATTTTTCAAGCATTCGAATCAGTGTCGAACTCAAACTTGGACACAAATCGCATATCAGAACACAAAACCCACACAATCGCATGTCAATAATCCGAAGTTGAATGTATCCGCCACCAAATTCGCGACAACAGTGAATTCGAAACAACAATATTTGCTTAATTAACATCGGCATCCGGTCACTAATGATGAACAAATAGCCCAATCCTAACGGAAACTGAAGAAATTCCATTATCGATTAAACCAACACAGTAGTGAGCTCGAAATTGCAGCAATGAGAGAGTATGCATAATATTAGGGTTTTTAAGAAACGAACCATTTTGCGGCGGAGTATAAACAACGGTCGCCAAGCTGTCGAATAGCCGCACGGATCTCGTTCCGGCAACTCTCTTTGGAGACCATAGTAGAAGCTGTATTAAGTTAAGTGTTGAAAAAGAATCGAAGAAGAATGAAGAATCTGTTCTTCGTCGTGGAGAGATTTCAGAAACATCGCGCCCTCCATCCAATTCCAATTATTTTGAAATTAGAGAGAGAGAACGTGTTTCTTGGGCCCGTTGACTGTGCATTATCAAGTTTGGGCTTCAAAATAGGCCCATGAAACAAAACAGAAACTATCAATTTTTTTAAAAAATGGCTTTTTTTTACATAATATATTGTGATTTCGGTGTATATTTGTTTTACAGAGTGTGAGTTACAGAAAACACCGAAATCAACAATATATTATGATTACAAATTACAAAAAACACACTGAGTTTAGACAAACTTTGTGTTTGTTTTTGGGTGTAAAATAACTTAAATACCATTCTATCGTTATTATCAAAACAAAAATTATCTTTCTTTTTTTTATTATTGGTTTTGCAGACCCCAATTATATTGTTTTGTTTATTTTTTCTCACGAAAAAAACAATTTCACATTTTTTTGCACTATAAACTATGTTTCTTTTTTCTCTATACTTTGATACATATTTCACAATATTTTACTTACATGTGGTTCGAACACATTGGCCGAACGCATGCGTATCCACATAGCTGCGTACACATGTATGCATTTAAATGGATAGACACGTGCGTATTCACGCTCATATCGTCCACGTGGACGCACCTACATGGATATGCATGTGTATCCACTCGAATATCGTCTACGTGTACGCAACTACATGGATATGCATGCGTATCCACGTGAATATTGTACACGGGTGCGCAACTACATGGATACGCATGCGTCCTATCCACACGGTTCGACTTCTGAGCCATGAATTTTCTTGTTCGGGTTATCGTTACCCTTCTTTGGAGTTCAAATCCGAGATCGAGAGTCTTAGCCAAAGGGATATATATTCACAACGAGCATAAAATATGACGCTGGAAATTTTTTTAAAGGATATCCAACAATTTGTGACGGAGGATTCCGACTACAATGACCGCCGGATATCCGCCGCAAATTTCCAACGGATATCGACAACTTTCCGACGAGGCATTCCAATTAAAACTTCACCGGAAAATCATCGAAAATCCCTCCGACGGGGACTGTTTGTTGAAAATACGTTGGAAAAGCCGTCAGAAAATCTATCAAAAAGTTACGAACATTTTCCGACGACCAGTGTCCGACGGAGAAATTCCGACTACAATGCCCGCCAGTTTTCACATCTAAGTGAAATTGGTATCAAAATATAGAGAAAAAAAATTGATTGTGAAAAAATAATTGTTAGATTATTTTTTTATAAAAGAAATATAAGAAAAACAAAAATGTGTGGGGTGTGTGAGATGAAAAAAAAAAAAAAATATATATATAGAATAAATGAGGAAGGGTAAATATTTCTTGGTAAGAGAAACATTTATGTCATTTTACACCCCAAAAAGCACAGTGCGTCTAAACTCGTAGTTTTTGTAATTACTCTTTTAAAAATGTGTCCGAGCGTAAATGTCTGTATTTTATATCCACAATTCTGTCACATTGAATTAGCTTTAGTTTGGTAAATACTAAAGTATTGAAAAAGTATAAAAATAAATATACAAACCTGTTAAACAACAAAAACTTAACTTAGCTAATGAAAGACAAAACAACAATATATTTTTTTGTCATTTGAAATTTAGAATAATGGTAATAGAATTAATCAATCTTTGATTTTGCAAAATCACGGTCTATCTTTGATTAATTTATATTACCATTATTACCAATCAAATTTCAGAAATGATGTGCATTTAAACCCTCGACCAAATCTTATAAATCAAAAGGTTTCAAAACCAATTAAACCAAACCAAATATAAACCAAACCCAAATTTAGACCAAGTCAGTGTTAAATCGTACAAAACCAAAATTATTTACAGCTTCAATTTTTGCATTAAAAAAAAATATATATATATAACTATACTTGGTTAGTATAATACTTATTGTTTATAAATGTTTATTATCAAAAAAAAATATTTAAGTTAAAACTGAACCGAAAAATATTGGTAAGAAAATCTCCAAACCGAATAAAGAAAAAGAAAAACCGATGATTCCGAGCAGAACCGACCACAAAACCGTTAGCGCACAGCTTTACCACATTTGGGAGGTGTGTGAGAAGAAGGAGGAGCCAAAAAAAAAGGAGTGAATTCAAATTGGCGCTTAAGCTTTTAACGTATCTTCCCAAAAATTCCCCCCAATTTTTTCGAATCTATTTTTTCTTAAATCCCTCCCAAATCCCCCACAAATTTCTCAATCCATCGGTTCCGTCAAACATGTCAGATCTGCCGCCGGAAAAATCCAAAATGGCTCTTTCTTCGTCTTCTTCCGTGCCGGAATCTTCTTCCTCTTTACACCATTCCTACAGTCGGAAGCAGAAATCTCTGGGCCTTCTTTGTACCAAGTCAGTACCTCTTTCTGTGATCCCATCCTCGCTCTTGTGATTTTTTGTTTTTCCTTTTCTTAAAGTTTGCCTCTTGGATTTGTTCTGATTAGCAAATCGTGTTTCTTCCCAGTTTCTTAGCTCTATACAATCGAGATGGAATCGAAATGATTGGGCTTGATGACGCTGCCACAAAATTAGGTTTTTTTCTCTTACCCAAACCCAGTTTCCGAATTTTTGTATGTAATTTTTTTCATTTCCGCGTGAATCTGAATTTAATTGGAGTTTGGGGTTTTTTTTTTCTCCAGGAGTCGAGAGACGGAGAATCTATGATATTGTTAATGTGCTGGAGAGTGTTGGGGTGAGATTTGCTCTTGTATTACAGATGTTATCAAGTCTGTTCTGTAATGTTTGCTTAAAAACGAGTCTGGTCTAATTTTAGGTTTTAACAAGAAGAGCCAAAAATCAGTATACGTGGAAAGGATTCGCCGCGATTCCAGCAGCGTTAAAGGAGCTACAAGTGAGTTTTTCTTTTATTTTGTTCTTGAATTCAAATCTAATTTCTTTGCAAGATGTAGCGATTTGATTTGCAAATTCTCATAGGTAATGTTCATGATGCAGGAAGAGGGAGCTAAGGACACTTTTCACCGTTTCTACACCAACGAGAATGTCAAAGTAGGTGACTTGGATTGAGTTTGTGTCTCTATTTAAGTCTTGAATTTTTTGTCTTGATGCTTAAAGATCTACTGAATCTCAGGTATCTGATGATGAGGATGATGAGGAAGAGTCTTCTCAGCCTCATTCTAGTAGCCAGGCTGATAGCTCAAAACCTGGCTCTCTTCCCCAATCTTCGGATTCGTCAAAAATAGGTATTTGAGTTTAAATCCATTGCAAAGTAGATTCAGTGACATGTACCAAGTGCTAGATAAGAATGAGCCATATTTTCAATTATATAAGTAGCACTGGACCTTTATGCCAAAGAAGAGATAGGATTCATGAGATATTGAGATATAATGTGGATTCCCTGACATTTCGTTGGTTGGTTTTGTGTGACAGATAATCGACGAGAGAAATCTTTAGGATTGCTCACTCAGAACTTTATCAAGCTCTTTGTTTGCTCTGAAGTAAGTGAGAAGTTACAAAAGATTCTTTTTTTACAAACTAAGAGTTTTTCACCAAGTTGCTAAAGATTTTTTGTTGAATGTGCTTCACCTGTTTAGGCTAGGATCATCTCCCTAGATGAGGCTGCAAAATTACTGCTTGGTGATGCCCACAATACATCAATAATGAGAAGTAATTATCTTCATCTTTGTGACTTATAGACTCTTTTGTTTATGTTGTATACTCACTTGAGATATAAATTGATCTGAGTTTATTGACACATTGATTAATTTTCCGCAGCAAAAGTGAGGCGGCTTTATGATATTGCGAATGTCTTGTCATCAATGAATCTCATTGAGAAGGTAAACTCAAAGTATTAAAGCTGCAGTGTTTATGAACCATCTATGATCTGTAGCTGTAAATTTAGTCTTACTATGTGTTTTCTCTGGTGACAGACTCACACCTTAGATTCTAGAAAACCAGCTTTCAAGTGGTTAGGATACAATGGTGAGCCTACTTTTACACTGAGCAACGATTTGATGCAAGCCGAATCAAGAAAAAGAGTTTTCGGGACTGATCTTACAAACGTCAGTGTCAAGAGAAGCAAAACCCATGAAAATGCTACAGAGAGGAGGCTAAAGATGAAAAAACATGCAATAGCAGAGAGTTCTTATAGCAAAAGCTTTGATGCTCATGAATCAAGACATGGATCAAGAGGTTACCAGTTTGGTCCTTTTGCACCAGCCACTGGTACATATCCAACTCCTGCGTTGGAAGACAACCCCAGGAGAGCTTTCGATGTGGAGAATCTGGTTTCGGATTACCGTCCCTCTTACCAAAACCAAGGTTAGCATATTTACTCACACCTATTTGATAAGATTTTGCTTGAAAACAAACATCTGAAACAACCCTTTTCGAACAAAATTTCAGTTTTGAAAGACCTCTTTGCACATTACATGGACGCTTGGAAGTCATGGTACAGCGAAGTCACCCAGAAGAATCCATTACCAGATACATCACAACACCATTAGAGATATTTCTTCTTCCTTTTCTTCTCTTACCTGTGAACATTTCTTTTTGACCACTATGGGTTTAGTTTCTCCACAATGAATCCGACATTAATTCGCCGATTGCACAACCTCTCTGCTTCTGAAGTCATTGTAGGGCTGTGTAGCAACCATCTTTTGCTTGATTCTGATGTCAGATGTATGCAACTTCTATAGAGGTGTATGATATTGTTTTGAGAGAAACGAAAAACAAATATCATCTTTTATTTTTATAGAATTTCAAAAGTATCAACAACACAGTATCTATTACAGAAGGATTCTCTTGCTCATATTGGTATACTCATTATTATATCTTTCAAGGAAATATCAGGAAGTATAGTGTTTGTATCAGAGCTTGGAAGGAGGTTTGTACCATCCCCATGGTTCATCAGAGATATATTGAGTCACCTGCTTCACACTCAAGTAGTTCTCAAGTCCCCTGCAAGGAAGCAAATATGTTTCAATTCAACACCAAAGAAAAAACACAATTGGTCATTTTTTTTTGTAACTTATAAGGTTAGGTTATCATGGACAGTTCAATCTGTTGGAGATTCTTTTATGTTTTGGTAATCTTCATAGTTATAGCAAAATATAGACACTTACCATTCTCCTAATTCACGGCCAAAACCACTGCGTTTGGTTCCGCCCCATGGAGCTTGGCTGAAGCATGGCTGAGAGCAGTTCACCCACACAATTCCCGCCTCGAAAGCCTGAAAAGTGAAAACAATGATCAGGATTCATAAACTCAAGAGATGAAGTTTAATCATGAGATGCATGCACTACTGATGTTTGTTGGCTAATAGTAAAGTTAGATACTCACCTTACTAACGCGATCACACCTCTCCAGATCATTTGATAATACTGCACCAGCTAATCCATATCTGCAAAATACAAATAAAGTCAGGCATAAACTCTAATACATTATCAGTGGATTTTCTTGTTTAATATAAGAAGAAAAATCTAAACTCACTGGGAGTCATTTGCCAGCTGAATTGCCTCATCCTCGGTGGAGAATGTTTTGACACACAACACAGGACCAAAGACTTCCTCTCTCCAGATTTCCATTGAAGTAGTCACATTTGATATTATCGCAGGTTCAACAAAATATCCCTTCTTAAAATGCTGCCGAACATAAATAAAACATTTTTTAAGTGCTACGAGCTCTAGATAATATTTTGGACAAACAAAGAAGATTAGTCTATCTGTCATGTACCTCAGGACGAGCTCCTCCACAGAGGACAGTTGCACCTTCATTCCTAGCGTTTGAGACAAACTTCATTACTCTCTCGTACTGCACATGATTAAGATGTAAACTTGACTAAAAAAATCTTTCGTGATCAACCCAAATTGATAGATACGAAGGTTTTGGGAGCATGAGGTGTTGATTCTTAAGAATATCAATTCTGTTCAGCAATTTTACCTGTCCTTTGCTGACAACAGGACCAAGCCTACAGCCTTCTTCAAAAGGATCTGAAATCTTAATGTTCTTTGTCCACTTTACCAGCTTGTCCAAAAATTCATCAGCAATTCTTTCCTGATATTTCACCAGAATTTTCTTTTCATCAAAACAACATTACATATTGCTTCATGTAAAGGAGAAGTTAAAAAATGTCTTTATATTTGCTACTTGTTTTAAGACTAAAAATACATTATTAGAGAACATAGATAATTTACTTTCCATGGCAAACCTTTAACTTATAACAAATAACAGAGTGTTTCTCTAGAGAGCAGCTATGAGTGAATGGGCAATTGTGTTATTGGATATCACATATCATATACAGTTCGATGGAGAATTTGTAATCAGAGACTATTGCAGATTATATGCTCACTTACATGCACGAGAAGTCGAGATGTCGCACTGCAAATCTGACCATTCGTCCAGAAACAACCAAACATAGTCCATTCCACAGCTGTTTTAAGCCAATGGTTAGGATTACATATAGCATAGTTTTCTTAAGGATCCAAAAGCACCAACCTTTGTCAATTTCAACATCATCAAAGACAATAATAGGGCTTTTCCCTCCAAGCTCCAAGGAAACAGGCTGTGAAATGAAAAAGTACAAGATTCATACACAGACCCCGAAAAATCATAGGTCAAATAAACAAAACCCAGATAGATACTTATTCCAAAGGAAAGTAACAAGGACACTTGGACTTACTTTAACCAATTGAGCAGCAGAAGTCATAATTTTGCTTCCAGTTGCTGTGCTTCCAGTGAATACAATCTGGTAAAGGCTAAAATATCAATACTTCAACTAACCCAGAAAAATCAAAGATTAAATACTCTATCTTCAATTGTTTGACTTTCAGCCTTTCAGGATACCGATAAAAGTAAAACTGGCTATAATCAGACCTTGTCAACTTGTGGATGTGATGCCAGTGGAGCACCTGCTTCAGTTCCTAAACCAGTCAGAATATTAAGAACACCAGGTGGCAGACCCACCTCACGGCAAATATCAGCAAGCTCCAAACAAGTCCTGAAGTAAAACCACATTAGATTGGCGAGTTCATGAACTAATAGTTGAAATGACTAGCTATGGTGTCAATACGAATCAAATACGCACACGGAGGCCAACTCTGAAGGTTTCAGTATGGCTGTGCACCCAGCAGCAAGTGAAGGAGCGACTTTCCAGACAGCCATTAGTAATGGATAATTCCTTCAATGCAAATATAGATTATTAGCTGCCTAATACGTGGTGGCGTTTCTAACATACTGTATAAAAAGGGAGAACGAACACTTGAAGGTCAATGTAATCTGTATATGTAAAAGAAAAATACCTTCAAATGTAAACTAAACGCAAAGGGTAATATATACAATGATTTAAGGGACTAGGTTTGATTCAAATCTGTCACCATAAGAGTACTTTTAGGAACATTATCAACGAAATATACCATGGTGTAATCAGCCCAACAACACCAATAGGTTCCTTAAGAACGTAACCCTTAAAAGTATCTAACGGGAGAGAAAGAGGAGCCTTCTGCTTTGCATCTAAGCCTTCGGCTAGGTCAGCATAATATTCAAAACATCCAGCAACATCATCCTGCAAGGGTTACAAAGAAACCATGTATGACATTTGAATCACAAGATTGCCAAATTTTCACACAATGAAAGTGAGAATACCATGTCCCATGCTGCTTCATCTAGAGGTTTACCGCAATCAATAGCCTCAAGGTTAGCTAGTTCAGACTTCCTCTCTGTTACCTGGATATGGATGTACATATGACAACATAAACAATTACATTATGTGTTATGCCAATGTGAGATTTCAATACTATAATAACATTATCACATGAGAGGAACATAGCTTTCGTAAACTCATCGATACCTTAGCTGCAATAGCACGTAAGTATCTGGCACGAACAGCCCCGGATGCTCTAGACCAATCCTTTCCTTTGTTCCTAGTAAGTGCTTTCCTAGCAGCTTCCACCGCGAGTTCCACATCTTCAGAAGTTGCAGCTGGAATATAACCTAAAACACAACCAATCCCAGTTTAATATAAGCAACTTAAAACAGAACAAAGAACATTATCAGAATCAGAGGAGATCCAAAATTTCAACTAGATATCTCCTCCTCCTATATAATCCCACAGATCTAACGTAACACACAGAAAAAAAAAATTCCTATCATCCCAAGCAGACAGAGTTCATAGCTAACTGAATTTGCGCAAAAGCATACACTGAATCGAAACTCGCAAAATTGATCGATCCAGTTACAAAAATGAGCAAACTCCCCAAATAAGATTTGACGGAAAAGAAAAACAACCGATGATGTCTTCGGTGGCGGGATTGACAACAGGGAGTGTTTTCCGGCGAACGGGCTCTGTCCATTGACCGCCGATGAAGAGTTGCCGTCTAGGCACCGTCGTAGTAGCCATCCTCTGCTACTAGAGGTGGTGAAGCAGTAAAATAATCGATCTGTGGGCTTTCTTTTTCTGTTGTTTTTATTATCTGTGAGATCTTATTGTTTTTATTCTTTTAATATTTAATTAATTGATAATAAATCTTTCAGAAAATTTGGAAAAAGGACATGTTTTATACCCCTTTGTTAAATGGATATTTTTTGACTTGAAATTTTTTTATTGCCATTTCAAAACAATTTTATTTACATTTCTATGCCATTACGACAGTTTAATAAATCAAATTTATAATCAAATTAATAAAATCAAAGTTTGGATTTTGTAAAATCCCAGATTGAATACTGGTCGACAAGTTTTTTCGTTCTTCATCGTCCCCAATTCCATCTGCATCATCTTCGCAACTATCTTCTTCGTCCTTGCCACAGTTATTCACATTACATGATTCTTCGTTTCGGTCCGCACCCATCGTATTCCCAATGAGTTCTCGTCGAAAATAATCTTCAAATCGATCGAAGTTACCAGCTCAGCTTGTTACTGGAGTTCGCCGGTCTTCTCGGACCCCAACATCGCATGCGTACTCGGCTCAATCGATATGTGAAGGTTAGAAATTCGATTATATACCTTCAGGACTTGCCTTTTAGGGTTCTCTAAATTTTATTTTTCAAATATCAACAATTCCCATTTCTTGATTTTTCGATTTCAACAGTTCTTAGTTCTCGATTTTTCGATTTCCACAGTTCCCAGCTTTCGTTTTTCCGATGTTGACTCCCTTTTCCCAGTTCTCAGTTTCGATTTTGCTTGTTCCTTATGCTTTGAACAATGGTTGCTTTTTGCTTTGTTATTTTTCTTTGGAATCTGGTTGCTTTGGTTTCTGAAAATTCCTACTCTTTTTCAGAGCTCAGTTCAAACAGCGGTGATTCCAGCGCTGGCGGATCCGCATCGAAATTACCCTCCTGTCTGTTCGCACCTGGATGTTATCCTATAGGGGCGCGGTTAAACATCTACTCAAAGACCCATTTACTCAACGTGATTGCATCGTCGTTGGAAGGGACGAATGCACTGGACGTTATCGTTTCGTCTCAGTTTGGCAGATTGTTTAGGTTACCCGTGGCTAGATGTTCTAACTCCGCCAAACTTATCCACTATCTTCTCTGCCGTGCCCTTGTAACAAAGAAAAAGCATGAGTTTTGGTTTGTGTTTGGCGACAAGCCAATGCGTTTCTCCCTTCGCGAGTTTCACATCATCACTGGTCTCAGTTGCCACCAAATTCCATCGGAAGATGAGATAGAAGAACACATGAAAAGGGAGTCTATATCTATGTGGAATAAACTATTTGGAGCGGATGTTCTAGACATTGACGTGCTTAAAGTGGTGACAATGTTGCAAGATCCATACATAGCTGAGTGGAAGAAGCTGCCCCTTGCGTTGATAGTTATCGTAGATGGCATTGTTGTCTGTCTGGATAAAAACGTTAAAGTCACCCCTGAGTACGTCGAAATGCTGACTGACACGGATTTCTTCCTGAACTATCCTTGGGGCAGATAATCTTTTTTGAAAACATTCGCTCAATTAGGCCCTCCAACTTCTTCTTCCGAAAACCCAATTGTAGATCCCATAGAAGAGCTCAGGTTTAGACTCAAGCAGCAGAGCTCGGCATGTTATGGATTTCCTCTCCCCCTTCAACTTTTAGCATTTGAGTCAATTCCGCTGTTGTTTTCCAAGATTCCAGCTCCAGACGATATGACAGATTTCTTCCANAGTTTTGGTTTGTGTTTGGCGACAAGCCAATGCGTTTCTCCCTTCGCGAGTTTCACATCATCACTGGTCTCAGTTGCCACCAAATTCCATCGGAAGATGAGATAGAAGAACACATGAAAAGGGAGTCTATATCTATGTGGAATAAACTATTTGGAGCGGATGTTCTAGACATTGACGTGCTTAAAGTGGTGACAATGTTGCAAGATCCATACATAGCTGAGTGGAAGAAGCTGCCCCTTGCGTTGATAGTTATCGTAGATGGCATTGTTGTCTGTCCGGATAAAAACGTTAAAGTCACCCCTGAGTACGTCGAAATGCTGACTGACACGGATTTCTTCCTGAACTATCCTTGGGGCAGATAATCTTTTTTGAAAACATTCGCTCAATTAGGCCCTCTAACTTCTTCTTCCGAAAACCCAATTGTAGATACCATAGAAGAGCTCAGGTTTAGACTCAAGCAGCAGAGCTCGGCATGTTATGGATTTCCTCTCCCCCTTCAACTTTTAGCATTTGAGTCAATTCCGCTGTTGTTTTCCAAGATTCCAGCTCCAGACGATATGACAGATTTCTTCCAATATGATGGTGGGAGACTAGGAAATACAATTCTCCATCTTGAAGATATTATCGAAGTTGAATCAAACCCAGATGTACCATATTTCAGTAGATTAGTTATCTTTCATTTTTGATTGGGTCTCTTTTTTATTATCTCTGTTAATGTAGATCTTTAATTTTTTATTATCTCTGTTAATGTAGCCCAAATACATTTCAGCTAACTATGGAAGGGATCCTTTATTACCCTCTGGTTATGAGTAATATTGATTTTAGTTGGGAAGATGATGTTGAAGATGAGAAGGTTGTTTATTTAGAGAAGCTTATTGCCGATGGATATGAGTTCAAATCATCTGACTTCACCAGTGGTGATGCATCGATACCTGCTTTAGTCATTCAATCAAAGCATCAAATCTTAAAGGAAGAAACACCTATAAAGAAGGAAGCACTATTAAAGAAAGGTTGTCAGCCTAAAAGGTCATGCATGCAACCTGCAAAGAAGGAGCCAGCAAGAAAATCATGTCGCCAAAAACTGGCCTCAAAGCCAATACATTTGGAACATGAAGAGAATTGTACCTCAGAGGATGGTGTACGTTGCCCTAGCCTCAATGAAATCAAGTCATTAATCGACGATGCGATTAATAATCTGAAAAAGACATTTTCAGCAAGATTGACACCTTGAATGGTGTACATAATGCGTCTTGGAGAGTTGAGGAAGGAGTCAGTGGCCCTCCGAGATATAAAGAAGAAGCGAATACCCTCCCCACAGATAAAGAAAAAGACAGCGCCCTTCCCAGGGATAAAGAAGAAGGCAATGTTTCTCCCAGATATAAGGAAGAAGAGGATCCCCAGTCTGGGAAACAAAATCTATCGAGGTCTCTGATGTTAACCTCAAGTGTTGAAGGAGGCAGTAAGGTTGAGTTACAGAAAAAGAGAAAGCGCGATGATGATGTTGCATTGGATGGTGCATTTAATCATTCAAATTGTGGCGGTACAAATAGTCGCATCGATGATGGATGGGACGATTACTCTGGTGTCGCGATGTTGTCAAAGAATTAAGCAGTTCCGATGTAAGTATGATTCAACTATCAAATTATCATCTCAGATTCATTTTTTGCAATATGAGTTAAATGACTGTTTCCTTTAACAGCTTCATGTCGCTATTGAATTGCCCTCTGTAACCAAATTTTGTCAAACCCCTATACCTGATGGGCCACTTTTGGTAAGTATTTAACAATGTACACTGAATATTCAGAATACGGCGTATCACGCCGTTACACCAAAAATGACTTTACAACAAAATAGTATGCACGGGTTTTTTTATAATTCTTTACCTTACAGGTTTTTGACCCACATACAACAATTGTCCCCCATTCAATGGTAATGCCAATATCATCGATCACCCCATTGAGCCCTCACACACCTCACATCGCAGCTCAGCCTTACTTAAAACGTGTCCCCCAACGATCAGAATTGCTTGATGGTCAGTACATCATCGACCCCAGTGTCAAAGCCTTATTCGCAAGCCGGGAAAAAAACCAGTCGTATGCCCCAATTCTTCCATTTGATAAGGATGAGTTTAAGATATTTTCCAACGCTCTATCAAAAGACCAAGACCAGTGAGTATTTTTATTTTTTTTGCCTATGCTCTATCGAAACGTTACAAAATCCTGTGGTATTGGTTTTATCCGTACGTATTATTATTATTGCTCCACACGCATAGAATATACCATCGTCACTGGTCACACGGTCAACAACAAGTTGTTTCTCAACATTGCCCGAAGCCAAGAATGGGTGTCCACTGATGTACGTGCTTCACCCTTTTTAAAATTATATAGTTTTAACTGTTTATTTGGCATTTGATAACTTATGTCATTCCCACATCACCTCGGTTCTTCATTTCAGCATATGCAGGTCATAATATCTATGCTTTGGAGGCATAGAGGTGAGATATATCTGAAAGACAGGGCCGCATTTATTAATCTTTGGTTCACCTCCCTTCTCATCTCAAAGCACCCTCTCTTTAAAGCGGCTACGGATCAGGCAAATTTCTCATGGGGGACCCACCTGAAGTCTTATGTGGCGGGGAAGTCAACTGGCAAATCCCTGAAGTCAGAGTTCTTGAAAAATGTTGACATGGTGTACACCCCAATGAACTGGGCAAACTCCCATTGGGTGGGTTTGGTGATCAACTTGAGATTGGCTCGGTAGAGGTATTGGATTCATACACAGTTCATAAGAATGACAAACAATGCACCGCACTCATGGCACCTGTTGTAGAGTGCATTCCCTGGCTATTGAAAAGCTTCCTGCCGGTGGAAACTGCTTCAAAAATCCCGACCACACCGTACACCTGGTTCTGGACCGAAGGACTATACCAGAATGAGAGGACATGCGACTGTGGACCGGTAGCCGCCAAGTTTCTGGAGATGCACGCATGTGGATATGGTCCAGAAGAGATGTCTGAAATAACAGACAGAAATGTTGATCAGTTCCGCAAACAATATGTTATGGACTGTTTCGAAGAATTCGCAACAACTGTAACCAAGTGAATTATGATAAACCTGAATTATGATAAACCCCTAGCCAGAGATTTTTTCTGTCTAATTTAAACTTTTATCTATGATGTTCTGTTTAATCCCGTAGACTACTTCTACTTTACTGTCTTACTGTTTTTGTTCAATTAAGAAAATATGTTTACTTCATAGTTAATGCTCTATTATGGGTTTTATCTAAATGTTTGATGTATTACAAATGGTTGTTATAAAGTTATTCGTGTAATGAATTTAGGGGTTTTATGAATTTATGTTTTCAAATTGTTGTTATACAGGTTTTTGGTAAATAAATTTGAAAACACTTGGTGTACAGACTATATGTGTACATTTTTCGAAGTGTTCGCCTTGTGGAACCCGACGTTTCACTTTCCTGTTTTTTAGGTGTACAAACTATATATGTGTTAAATCTTGTACATCTACACCTGTACACCTAGTCCTGTACCCATAAAACCTATACGGTTAATTGTGTACACCTAACCTGTACACCTAATCTTGTACACCTAATCATGTACACCTAACATGTACACCTAACCCTGTACACTTAAACCTGTACACCTTGTACGGTACACCTAAATATATACTCCTAACGCTAAGCAAAGGTGTACACTTGAAATCGGAGCTAAATTGGTACACCTAAACCTGTACACATTTCCAGATGTGATGTTGTGTACACCTTTAGTCGTATTTATAAACTGAATATGTATTTAGGGGGTTTTCGTGTAATGAATTTAGGGGTTTTATTGTTTTTATGAATTAATGTTTTCAAATTGTTGTTATACAGTTTTTTGTGAATAAATTTGAAAAGACAACTGTAATTATTGGTGTACAGACTATATGTGTACATTTTTTGAAGTGTTCGCTGATATATCATGGTTTTTACCCCTTTTAGGCCATGATATAAGTCTGTTTTATAGAGCCTTTCTACTATTTTGTAGTGTTTTAGAGTCTTTTACAGGTTTTAGCACGTTTGGAGCATAATTGGAGATATTGGAGCTTTTTGGAGCATTTTGGAGCAAATCAGAAGTTCGTGTAGCTGAGTACCCAATTTGAAGCCTCAGTATCGATCAATACTACCCTAGTATCGGTCGATACTCACTGCAGCAAGACACAAGTCGCGACTTTTATGAAGAGTTGAAGAATTGCAAAATTGCCCAGAAGACTTTAAATTTACAATTTAGCCCAAAACGTGTTTTAGCACTATAATTAGGTTTTTCAGCCACTTTTGTTGGCGACACTTGATTAAGCTTTATTTTACTCTGGTTTTTGGAGAGACAACTTTGAACTCCTGTTTCTTATTGATTTCTTTGATGATCTATTCAATCATGTTGTTTTCATTCTCCATGTCTGAGTAGATCCACTGTTAGGTTCAGGGTTCTCATAAGGGTTTTCTCTGAATGTTAGGTTAATTAGTTAATTAGGATTCACCATCTGAATTAGTTCTTCACCATAGGTTGTTCTCATAGCTAATTCTAGGTTGACGAATCTAGAACTTAGATCTTAGGATAATTGATTAGGCACGAGAGTGCGATTAATTACCTGATAGAACTTAGGGTGAGCAAAATAACTATTCGCAAAGAGATTTGGTTTAGTTTTTTTGTGAACAAATTAAACTTGAAATAAAAGCTGGTTTAGACTTTAGGATTCGCAAAGAGATTTGGAATTCTAGGATTTAGACTTAGATAGTTTTGGCAACGAGAGTTGGTTAGCTATACTTTAGTGATTTGAGTTCAAGAACCGCGCTAAATCTGAATCATGTTAGTTAGTTTATCTACATTCATTGAATTCCTGAGAAATACCTTGAGTCTATCTTTCTTCCAATTGACTTACAACACTTTTAATTTACGTATTGCTTTCAATTATATATTTTGGTTTAGCTTAATTCGAATCTATATAATCTATTGCGTGATATCTGGAGTTCTTGTGTTCGACCCCTACATATACTACAACAATTGCTTTAGTACTATTAGGGTATTAATTTGAGCATATCATTCGCCTCGTGGAACACGACGTTCACTTTCCTGTCGTTTCGAATAAAATTGGGTCATTTCAGAATAAACGACGTTTGTGTGGATAAATGTGTCGTCTCTAAATACATCTCCTTCTTCTCCTCCCGACTGTCTCCTTAACCTCTCAAAACTGTTTTCTCTTCTCATTACCCAAACCCAAGATATGTCTACAAGGAGGTATAGAGGAAGGCAATCCTTGACTGATTCTAGTCTTTGCCCTCTTCTATCTTTACCAGATAAAATATTGGAAAAGGTACTTGCGTCAAGCACTTCCTTTGTTCAAGATATGCTTAGGCTTCGGGAAGTTTGCAAGCGGTTCAATCGATGTACAAGGACCCAGAGTTTCTACGCTTATGTGGATCCGGTTAACATGGTTATGCCTTTAACGCTTGACGGGTTATGGGAATTTCCTAACTTGTTGAAATCCTTTTTCGAAGCGGGAAATCCTGGAGTGATGTTCATGAAGGGAATGCAAGATTATTTTTTCAGCAAAGATGTCAGAAGTATTCAATTTATTATGGAGGCAGCTGACAAAGGATACCTGCTTGCGATATATATGTACGGTATGTATATGAAAGCAGTTCGTGAAGAAGAAGAGGGCGATGCCTATCTCTCAAAACTATCCAAAGTAACTTTGAGGAGAATCATTCGGAAGATCAAGAACGAAGGCCGCCAGGGGTTTGATTTCGAATTGCCGGAGGATTTCAGCATGAGGAGGCACACTTATAATCCCCAATTTGTCACCCTATGGGATTGCGGTTGTGCTATTGCCAATCCCGTGTTTTATTGGCATGACCAATGGTTAAAGGGCCCAAACATTTGCATTTCATGCTTTTGGGCACAAGAAGTGCAAATGTTTTTCGTTATCATCTCATACGCTGTTAGAACAGATCCTTCTATGGAACGGTGGTGATTCGGTTTTATGTATTGTTTTATTGTCTCCCTATTTTGTAATGCGTCCTATGTTACTTTGGATAGGGCCTAAACATTTGCATTTCATGTTTTTGGGCACAAGAAGTGCAAATGGTTTTCGTTTTCATCTCATACGCTGTTAGAACAGGTCCTTCTATGGAACGGTGGTGATTCTGTTTTATTTATTGTTTTATTGTCTCTTTATTTTGTAATGCATCCTATGGTAAGTACTTTCCAATGTTATTTTTTTTGTTTTTTAGAAGGTGTACACTATTTAATAGTGTTCAGAATATTTAGAAGGTCTGGTATTCAGAGTAACAATGTGTACATGAGTGCTGTTGTAATCCCTTAGTTTTACAAGTCTTTGGTCACCCAATTCATAAACATTTCCCGAAACAAAAACATAAGAACATTGTATGAAACAAAAACATAAGCCCCCACTCAATTAAAACTGAATTCCTAGTCAGATATTCAGAGACAAACTGAATACATACTCAGAGACAAACTGAACAACATTTTGTCTAAAGCATACGAGCTATGCGTCGTGCACACCAAAACAAATAGCAATCGTTGCAGAAGTCATCCCCCGCAATGTAACAATCCATCGCGCAATCGGGCAAGCTTAGAAAAGGGCAATTAGGGAATTCGAACAACTGTGCAAAACTTGACTCGTAAGGAGGGAAATATTTTGATATCTCACCTATCAGCCCCTCTCCAAGTTGTCTCAGACGGTCAGACCCAAATGGAGCATATGCATGGAAGATATGTTGGAAATGAGTCGCATCAACGTCAGATTGGCCATAGCATATGCAAAATATTGCTGCGGAAAATTCTGTTTTTGAATCCTGTGGGGGCAATATTGTGCAGCATGCTGATCGTTCCTAACATATCTCCTTCCTTCGTCACAAGCCTAAGGGAATCGTAGTACATTGCCTCGGGATTGCCGACTGCAAGACATCTCTCAAAAAATGGTCGGTAGCCTGTCCCCCTGAAGATGTCCGTTGGATCCACGCACATCATGCTAATGTTCACTGTACACGAGATATCTTCCAAGTTTTCCTGCTCTCAAGATCGATCGCACACCAAGGACAGAACATCGCCCCACTCTCCCCACAATGTTTTCAAGGATGTGGTAAGGTAGACTGGGTAAGGGCATGTTTTAAACCCGATTGTTTTCTAGTTTGTGTACAAATGTTTATTTTCGCAATCAAACTCCCTTTTTTTTGTTTTTCCAGTTTTAATCAACTTGGCCAAATTTTTCCCTACAATTAAAATGTGGATAATGGAGATAAATTGCTGTCCACACACTTGTTAAATTTTCCCCAATTGGGGTAAAAGCAAATTCAGCTTCTCAACCACGCTTCCGCACTGTCTTTCCCTTGTCATATCTACTTATCTTGCATTTGTTGAGTTTTCTCTCTCTTCTTTAATTTTGTAACTAGACACGCTTTATTATTCGGTCTCTTATTATTCTCTCACCTTTTGCTCAGATTTTCACACAAGATTTGTTTCTCCCTATTTTTTCCTTGCCACAATTTTTTTGTTACTCAGTTTTACTCACACGATTTTTGTTTCTCGCAGATGGCATCCTCAAGTCAATCTACAAACAACCCCCACGCGACTTCAAGACCCAATTGCTTATGTGGTATACCCGGATCTGTCATCAAATCGTGGACCGATGACAACCCTGGCCAAAAATTTGTCAAATGCGCTTCCGGATCAGGCAGATCCGGACGCGGTTGTCCCTTCTTTTCTTGGGTCGATCCCGAGCCGTCTCAGGGATGGCAGAAACAGAGTCTCATTGAGGCTCGGGATGAGATTCGCCGTCTCAGAGAAGAGATCATGCAGATTAAAAACTCTAGCGCAAGTGTGTATTTAACGGGGAGGTCCCTCGCTGAGATTCAAGAAGCGTCAGATTTGAGAAACGAGGTCGCAGTGTTGAAGGCGAGAGATGAATCTTCCAACAGATTTGTTTTAACACTATGCATCACCTTTTGTGTAACCATTTCCGTTGTCATTGTATCAATAAAAGTTTAGTTTAGTACTTTGCATAATTATCTGTCTAAACATTTCTTTTGTGAAGTTTAGTTTAGTACTTTGCGTAATTGTCTGTCTAAAAGTTGGGAAGTTTAGTTATTTCAAGTTGTCAAAAATAAGTGGACAACCATAATTGGACAAAAAGTTTGTTTCTCCCAACTTAAACCTGTACATATTATGCAGACCCAAATAACTATCATAACTCATGTGTACAATCATCTGGTGTTCATCTTTTAAAGTGGCATCCTTAAAAAATGAAATTGTGTTATGTTATAAAAGAAAGAGAATTGAATTATGTTCAAAAAGTATCATTTGACAGCATTAACATGTTAACAACAACAAAGTATATGTATTAACTATTCACCAACAACAAAGTAATGAAACATCTTTTCGCCATAAGTAAATTGTGAATTCATTATGTTTTAACTTGTTACCAACAACAAAGTAATTAAACATCTATTTTCTACAATTGAACAACAAAATAAGTAAACATCTTTTCTGGACGAATTAATTATGTATTAACTCTTTTCTGGACAACCTTTACAACCATAATCGGACTAAAAGTGTGGTTCTCCCAACCTAAACATGTACATATTATGCAGACCCAAGTAACTATCAATGACTCAGGTGTACAATCATCTGGTGTACATCTCTTAAAGTTCAGTAGGTAAGTATTAACTTGTTAACAACAACAAAGTATATGTAATAACTCCTCACCAACAACAAAGTAATGAAACATCTTTTCGCCACTATTAAATTGTGAATCCATTATGTATTAACTCATTACCAACAACAAAGTAATTAAACATCTATTTTCTACAATTTAATAATTCATTAATTAAACATCCATTTTCCACGAATATATAAGGGCTTCATTATCACATAGATGAAAACCTATATTTTTTCAAAGAAAAAAAAAATCCCTGAGAATGCAATATCTACCGGATAATGTTTTCGAAACCATTGTGAAGAAAGTAGCTCAAGAAGACTGCTACTATCTTGGCCCGATTATTCGTGCAGGAAAACGTGGGAGAGACACTGCTTACACCTCCGAAATGCTCAAAACAGCCAACATTTCCCAACTTGTGGGCTACCCTTTTAAAATAGCCCCTGGCAATGCTCACCGAGATTTCTTCGTACGTTGTTTGTTTGCAAATAATCATCGCACTATTTACTTTGAAGCTATAAGACTTGTGACCCAAGAGCAAAATATCTATTCTGCGATTAGGATTCTATATCCTCTTGTACCATCTGACTGCCTTGCAACATATGCCTGTGCTATGTTGCTAATGTGCACTGGTTGCCCAAAAAGTGCAAAAAAGATTTTAAAATTGGTGTTCAGTCTTCACGTCCCGTATGAGTCACCAAAAAATATGTTGGGTTTCGGACGACGTCATACTTCATTTATGGGAGTTTGATCCACCTTATGAAGACAATTTCGGAGAAACCTGAAGGTATCCCGAACACTTTGATGAAGAACCGAACCCGGAATGTTGTATACGACCATTACGATAGTTCCAGGTTCCCAAACTGCGAACACTGTTTTCTTAAATGGTCGGCCCTACGCATAAGATTCATGCTTTAGCAGTTCATTGTTGGCTTTTATTTTATTGTTTTATTATATCTTTTTGTTTTAACGCTTCCTATGTTAACTTGTTTTTAATTTTACTGTTTTTTAGTAGCAATGTTACGTATGTTTGTAAAGTGTGAATATCTTTTATTGTTAATTTTAATGAAACAAAATCTTAAAAACATTATATGAAACAAAAACATAATCGTCAGGTATTCAGTTTCAAGTAAAAAAATCATACGTAAGGTTTTAAACTGATTATGTATTCAGTATATGAATACTACTAAAGGTGTACACGACGTCACATCATGAAATGCGTACATGTTTAGGTTTACAGTACATATTTAGGTGCACAGTACTAGGTGTACAAGTATAGGTGCACAGGTTTAGGTGTACAGTTTTAGGCGTACATGTTTAGGTGTACCGGTCTAGATATACAGCTGTAGGTGAAAAGGAATAGCTGTTCAGGATTAGGTGTACATGTTTAGGTGTTAAGGATTATGTGTACATATTAGGTTCATTAGGAGTTAAGGTTCAGGTGTAGGTGTACATGCTTAGGTGTACAAGTATAGGTGTACAGGTTTTGGCGTACATGTTTAGGTATACAGGTCTAGGTGTACATGTGTAGAGGTATATGATAAGGTGTACAGGTTTTGGTGTACATGTTTAGGTGTACATGATTATGTGTACATGTAAAGGTGTACATGAATAGGCGGACATGTTTATGTGTACATGATTAGGTGTACATGTTTAGGTGTTCATGATTAGGTTGATTAGGCGTACATGTTCAGGTGTAGGTGTACAGGTTTAGGTGTACAGGTTTAGGTGTACATATATATAGTTACATGAATAAGCAGACATGTTTAAGTGTACATGTCTGTGTGTATAGGTCCAAGTGTACATGTATAGCTGTACAGGTTTACGTGTACAGAATTAGGTGTACATGCATAGGTGTAAAAGTATAGGTGTACATGTTAAGGTGGAGTTGTGGTGTACAGGTTCAGGTGTACATGATTAGTCGTACAGGTTTAGGTATACATGTGTAGGTGTACCGGTGTAGGTATACAAGATTATGTATACATGTAAAGGTTACATGAGTAGGTGGACATGTTTATGTGTACTTGTCTGTCTGTACATGATTAGGTGTTCATGATTAGGTGTACAGGTTTAGGTGTTCCAGATTAGGTTGATTAGGCGTACATGTCCATGTGTAGGTGTACAGGTTTGGGTGTACAGGTTTAGGTGTACATGTATATGGGTACATGAATAAGCGGACATGTTTAGGTGTACAAGTTTAGGTGTACAGGTCTGTGTGAACAGATCTAGGTGTACATGTCTAGGTGTACAAGTATTGCTGTACGGGTTTAGGTGTACAGAACTAGGTGTACATCAATTGGTGTACATGTATAGGTGTACAGGTTAAGGTGGAGTTGTGGTGTACAGGTTGATTAGGTGTACAGGTGTAGGTGTATAGGTATATGGGTACATGATTAAGCGGACATGTTTATGTGTACAGTTCTGTGTGTACAGGTCTAGGTATACATGTCTATGTGTACATGTATAGATGTACATGTTTAGGTGTACAAGTCCAGGTGTACATGTCTATGTGTACATGTATAGCTGTACAGGTTTACGTGTACATGCATAAGTGTACATGTATAGATGTACATGTTAAGGTGGAGTTGTGGTGTACAGGTTCAGGTGTACAAGATTAGTCGTACAGGTTTAGGTATACAGGTGTAGGTGTACAGGTGTAGGTATACAAGATTACGTATACAGGTAAAGGTGTACATGAATAGGTGGACATGTTTATGTGTACAGATCTGTCTGCACATGATTGGGTGTTCAAGATTAGGTGTACAAGTTTAGGTGTGCAGGATTAGGTTGATTAGGCGTACATGTTCAGGTGTAGGTGTACATGATTAGGTGTACATGTGTAGGTGTACATGTATATGGGTACATGATTAAGCGGACATGTTTAGGTGTACAGTTCTGTGTGTACAGGTCTAGGTGTACATTCTAGGTGTACATGTATAAGTGCACATGTTTAGGTGTACAAGTTTAGGTGTACAGGACTAGGTGTACAAAAATTACAAAGACTAGTTATTTTCTCCAATGAAATTATAGTTACATTTTAGATATACTTGATGTGATAATGAGAATACATTAAAATGTATAACCTTTTTAGTTACGACAAACGGAAAACTTAGTATTCTTATTTTAAATTCATCTCGTAGAAATAAACAAATTGTAGATATTGTAAATGAGATCACATAAGTTTCTTTATATCTCGGAATTTCACCACATTTCTATTGACGGCCCGGTCCTCACAGCGTAATGAATGTATCTGAGGTACCTTTCCAATTGTTGTGCCCAAACACAGGATGTACACATGTTTGGCCCCTTGAACCCTTCAACATTCCAATGGAGATCTAGATCAGGTACTCCACAGGGGCAAGACCATAGAGTCACGAATTGCGAATTTGTTTCGTGCAACTTGTCAATGAACTTTGTAGGCTTCTCAAATGGGTATCCACGCGGCCCGTCGGTGATGATTTTCAATATGATTGTCGTCATTCTTCGTCGGCCTATCTTTTTAAGATAGGCGTCCCCCTCGCTGTCTCCGCGGACTCCTTTCATATACATCCCGTAAACATATATCGCTACCAAGTACCCCTCATCGGTTGCCTCCTTAATGAGAGCCATCCCCTTGATGTCTTTGCGATAAAAAAATTCTTGCATACCCTTCATGAACCCAGATCCATGATTCCCTGCATCATATAATCTTCTCAATAAACTCGCAAATTCCCAAAATCCTACCCAAAAAGCCAGTTCGAAATCCACTGGGTCAACCGAGCGCAAAAAACCAATGTTTTTGTGCAGTTGTTGAAACGTTTGCAAACTCTCCGAATGGTTAACATTTGCTGGACCGAGTTGGTACTTTTTGCAAGCACGTCTCTAACAAATCATCTGGAAGTGTAAGGAGATAGGAAAACGTAGCATCTAACGGCTGATCTCGTCTCTGCCTCTTATATGCCATGGTTTTCGAATTGGTCGGGATGGATTGATGCGAATTGTTTCTTTAGAGATGATGTATCAATGTGAATGGCTTTTCACTAGAGAAAAATATGAAGAAGGAGATGTTGTTTGTTTGTGTGGATATGTGGTTATTTAAGAATCCGAAACAATACCTCCCATACATAGGCGTCCCTCTAAACAATCACTTATTATTATAAAAAAAAAAACAAATTTTGTAACTAAATTACAAAAATAAAATTCCGTTGGGGAAAGTGTTTGTTTTATGGTGATTAATTTCAGCAATTAATACTTACTGGCCACCATTATTCTTTGACACCAAATCGCCAAATTTCTGATATGACAAGAGTTATGAAGTTATACCCAAACATAAATTCGGGAGGTTTACAGTTATAATAGTTTCACTTTTTTCAATAATTTCATATTAAACATGTCGAAGAAATATTTAAACCAAACAACCAAATCTAAAGTTTCCATAAAGTTGTAAGTTCTATATTCAATAAACACTGAATGAATATGTTAGGTGTATATCGAAGATCTATGTACACCTTTTAAGGTATAATAGTTGTACAGAATTAAAAGGTCTATACGATTAAAGTTATATTAGGTATACACCAATAAACTGAATACCAGTTAAGGTGTACACATTGTTTAGAGGTGCACACCGAATAATGATTGAACACCTCGACTGGTATTCAGAAATTGTGTTAAACTAAAGGTGTACAGAATGTTTATAAGACGTACACTGTATAATTGTGTACATAACGTGTATATGGTTTACACATTAACGGTGTACACCGAAGATTGGCTAAATACCTTGACTTGGTAAGCAGAGAAACAGTTTGTACAAAAAAAACATAAGAACATTGTATGAAACAAAAACATAAGCCCACAATCTATCACACAACAAAAACCTACACAAGGGTGGGTTGTTAAAGTATCCGATAAAAGATTGCTAGCAACTATTTCAAATCGAATTTAGGCACGTCAAGCGATTGTGGCAACATCTTCCACATCTACCACACTTGTTTGGCTTGTTCTTTTTTGCTGAAAGCTGTAAAACCCCAAATATAATGTGTTATGTAAACAGAATTTATTTGCTGATTTTGATTAAAAAAAACCCACACTCAGTGTATAATAATGATATACCTGGTATTCGCATGCGGACGGCTTTCTATTTTTTGGGGGCCGTCCTGGCGGTCTTTTTGTCTTTGGTGGATGAACATCAAGCTCTCGTACATCATCTGGTACCAATATGTCATCTGGGTCGGGGACTGGCAGAATTACCCCGTCAAAAGTATGCGACCAACGCGCTTTCTTGTATATTTCATCCACGTAGCCCCGGTATGGCAACCCTTTTGTGGTACAAGCTGCTATCGCATGTCGGCAAGGAATTTTCAGCTTATCAAACTCTAAGCAGGTGCATGTCCTTATCAAGCGCCACATGGAATGTAGTTAAGTTATTAGTACTTACTTCAAAATCCCACAACGAGGCCACACCAACTGATAATTTAGTCGATTTTTCCAACTGTTTATTCAACACTTTCTCAACTTCCAGGGGTATTTCTCCATCAGTCTTTTGTACTTTCACTCTTCTAGCCTGGAACCACCTACTAAGCATCCTACAGATGAATTCAAGCAGCGCAACTATGGGGCTGTCTCTCGCTGGAATAAGGGCATTGTTCAGTGACTCTGCAAAATTGCTAGACATTAAATTATACAGTTTCCCCTTGAAATGCGAGCGTGCCCAATGCTCGACACCTATCTACTCCAAGTACTCCCAGCAAGCCAATTTTCTTTGTTTGATAGCCGCATATATCCTTTTGAAGTGTGAAACCCTGAAAACATCACCAGCTCTCCCAACCATCTCCTTTAAAGCTCCTCCTCTGAATCTATTCTTAACATTGCGCTGAAGGTGTACAAGGCATGCCCCATGGTTTGCAAGGGGATAAGATATTTTTATTCCATGGTATATAGACAATGCCCTATCAGACAGTATAGTTAAGTGAGGGCCATCAACCACAATATCAGATAGTTTATTCAGAAACCATGCCCATGAGTCATCATTCTCGGCGTCCACAATCGCGTAAGCCATGGGAAATACCTAAAAATTTGCATCCTGCCCACTTGCTGTCAGGAGACACCCTTTGTACTTCCCATGTAGATGCGTACCATCAATCACAATGAGCTTCCGCAAATGCTCCCACCCCTGAATACTAGCACCCAATGACACGAAAGCATACTTGAACCTTTGACAATTATTGTCATCCAAAACTGTGTGCAGGTGGCAAACTGTTCCTAGATTCGCATATTTTAGAACATGAAAGTATAATGGCAATAATTTGTACGAACTCTCTTCTGTCCCAATCGTTGATGCTATTGCCAACTCCCTGGCCTTCCAACATTTCCAGTAAGAAGCTGTCAATCTGTACTCTTTAAGCATTGTAAGCGGCAAATCTTTTGCACGTGGACCTACCACAAAGGTTTCATATTTTGATCTGAGCAAGGATGCTATAACTTTCGATGTTGCTCTTTTTGACCAAGCGCTTCGTGTGTCGGCATCACAAGTATGATTCAAATATATCATTCGGACCTCGTATAATTCACAATTTTTCAACTGCGCTGCCATCACCCTCCAATCACAAGCCTTGCTTGGACACGATGCCACTGTAGGAAACTTCTCGTGATGACTGAATTTGAATGTGACAACTCGTTTGATTGAGTATATAGCTATTGCTATTTTGAATGTTTCTTTGTTCTTGAACAACTTTCCCATGTAAATCTCATCATCCTCCATTGTTAAATCAATATCGTGTATATTGTATTTGCTCTTTTCCATATCATTAAACATTGGCTCAACATCCTCATAACCATATATTTCACTTACCCTTATACCCTTCATCAAAGCGGCACCCCCATTATCTCTCCTAACAGCCTCGGGGGAGTCCACGAAATCATCATCATCAGTGTTACCCCGCACCCCCACTGGCTCATCATTCAGTCCACGCTGCCCCCTGTCTCATCATGGAGTCCACGCACTTCCCTTGTCTCATCATCGAGTCCACGCTCTTCCCCTGCCATTGGAGGATACACGAAATTTCCCTCATCATCGAGTTCCCCATATGATCTGTCCCACTCCGCGTTTCCACTATCATTTCCATCACTATCCCAATGATCCAGAGGATCATTGCCGTCTCTTAGAACAAAATCGTCCCAATGGTCCCAATCGTAATCTTCGCTAACAGATCCATCTTCACCCGGATTATATGCATCATCTTCGCAGCTATCTTTTTCATCCCTGCCTCTATCTTCTACAACCTATTTTCCCTTGGAATTTTTGGGTCCAGGTTCAAAGGGAATAAGAGCCGTTTCAACTGTTGCAGGATGATCATCCGGAGTAAGAGACGCTTCAAATGCAGCAGTAAGATCTGCAACCACATTGATGACATCTTCCCATTCAGAACATGGGGGTGTCTCAGTTATTTTCGCCAAACTTGTCGTAGTTTCTTTTTGGTTTGTATAGCTTGGTGCTGTCTCTGTTATTTCTGCAGAATTTGGGACCGCAACACTCATTTTTGCAAAACCTGGTGTTGCCCCTGAGTTTTTCCCATAACTTGTGGTTGCCTCTGACATTTTTGCACAACTTGTGGTTGCTTCTGGTTTTCCATTGTTGTCCCAACCAATCTGCCCCCCCCCCCACACTCTACTATGCCGAATGGTGTACACACAGCAGGATCAGGTGTACACACAGCAGGATCATGAACTTCTTTTTTCCCAATGTTACTCATTTTATTTCCTCTAAACATACCCAACCAGCCATCTTTCGTTTGTTGTTTTGGAACAATCCCTTCTGTAGTACTTAATATGGTGAGCCCCGAGGACTCATAACGTTGGAATGTGACGAAAAGGTTGAGTGACCTATCACTTTTATGCAAAGATTTGAAAGCTCTATACCCGGTGTTTGTGCAGATCTCCACAGGAGCTGACCCATCTCCATTGATCTCAACGAGAGCATCATCCATCCAATAACATATTTGAACAAAGACGTGCAAAGATGGCTCTTCATACTCGGTACTAATGACTTTTCTGAGACTCACAACCCCATCAACCCCTTTTAAATTGATGCATCTACCCATTCGGGACTTATCAATCTTGAAATCCCATACTCCGTTAATGTATCGTATCCACCGTTCTGCCATTACAACCACGTACGCATCTGCAGGATTTCGTATTAAAAAATTACCCAATTTTATTCCCAATCCCAAGTGTACGATAATTTAAAAGTAGAGATGAGACCTACCGTCTTCTGTATTCACCATAATCCCTTTTCCTCTATCTCTTGGAATCATAAACCTTTTGTCTGTCTCCATTTTCCCTCTCCTAAGTTACAGGAATGATATAAATCTTTGAAATGGTAGTTCACCAAAGTGGCGTACACTTTATCCCAAATTCTAAACTCGTTTTTCTGACAAATCGATATTAGCCAAACAATCAAGGGTTTTTCAACAGTAAAAGAAAATCAATCTATTTTCAATTTTTTAAAGGTCCCGCCTCCCAAGTAATTCACTATCAAAACCTCCAACTGTTAAAACTGTTGAAAGGTAGAAACACCCAAATTTAGCAACAAAAATATTAGATATAACAACCCAAATGCTGAGTGTCAAGGCCCAAATTCGGAGGCCCAAATCCTTCTCAAATTAAGAAACGACGTCGCTTATTATCGGACCAGTGCGCGGTCAACGCGCGTGTATCTACAGTAAAAATGAATTGTTGGGTATTTCTCTCTCTTACTTTTCACACTAATAGGGCATTTTTTGTCATTTAGAAAATGTTACTATTTAAAACTACTCAACTCCTTACTTCCCCTCTAAAACACACCAATTTTCCAAATTATAAACTCACATACACCTTTTTTCCTAATACACCATAAATCTTTTTAGAGCCAATTGTAGTTGAAAAGTATATTAGGTTTCTTGAAAACAATTGTTTTTGAGAAAATTGGGAAAATGGCGTGTACAAGTCTTTAATTTGCCAAAAGGGTGTGTTTTATACCATCTTTGCTAAATGGGTAGTTTTTGACTTAAAAATTCTTTCTTGCCCTTCCAAACATAAGTTATTTACAATTCAATGTCATTTTCACAATTAAAAATAAAAATAAAACAGAAAAAATAATTCTCTCTCACATCATCTTCTTCCTCGTCGAAATCTGATTTCTCATTTCTTTAAAGCAGAAATCTGGGTAATCTGATTTTATTGGATATTCCAATAAATTGAATTTTTATAAGATTTCGTCAAAAGGCCATAGCTTTAGCCATTAGAGAGAAGATCCATATAATAGCTATATCTCCATCGTTCAAATTTCTCTAGTTTAATCTAACGATGGTTATGGCGGCGGCGACCTCCATTGTTTCCGGCATCAAGCTTTTAGGGATCGTGACTTTGTTCAACGCCGCAGATGATGGCTCGAGTTGCAGAAGAACCGACCTTAGCGGAGTTAAAATTTATCCGGCATTGACTCGGGGAAGATTCTCACCGATCGGAGTTGTGTTGCCAATTCGCGGGGATGCCCAATTTTCCTTTCCGTCTTCCAGTCGCAGGTAAGCCTCGATATGGGTTTAGGTGTCTGCTTAGAGTAAAACACATCCGCTGAAATTGTTTGTGGTCATCGATTTGGTCTAAGAATAAGAATCTGATTCATATTGTTTGTTTGTGGTCATCGATTTGGATCTAAGAATCTAAAAATATTCAAATGTCAATTTTTATTTTTAAGATAAATTTTGTATGTGTTGTTTGTATATTTTCAAAATAAATGTATACACATAATTGAATTTCAAAGTTTAAACCAATACTAAAAAAAATAAAAACTAAACTTTTGTAGCTATAAAATCTTAAAATAATTATAGTATACTACATTATGAAGTTAAATTTTCTCGTTGTTTGTTTGTGTTGATGCATTTCATGAATTATTTATTATTTTTTTTTTTTTTGCAGGGAGGCTCGTCAAACAAAGTAGAAAAGTGCATTTTTGAAAAAGTTTTATTAGTGGAAACAAATAGGTGGAGTAACAACCTAAAAATGTTTTCATTTTGTCGGTGTACGTACACCGTATATCACTATACGTACACCGTCAATCACCGTACGTACACTGATATTGTTTGTTGTTTTAAATGAATCAATTTAAGAATTTAAAAAAGAACACAACAAAACAATTGAATAATTTCTTGATTCCCTTGTAATGCTTATATTTTCTTGGAAATAAAGAGAGACCTTAGATTTCCCTTGTTCTCGTTTCATGTTTCCTATGAACAATATTGTAAATTTATATTTATATTTATATTTCAATTGTCAATTTATATTTTTAAGATAAATTGTGTATATGTTGTTTTGGTTGTATATTTTCATAACACTAAAATGAATTCAGTCAAAGTCTAAACTAATACTAAAAAAAGAAAAACTTTTCTATATTATGAAGTTAAATGTTCTATATGATTATCATACTTTACGTTTTTAAAATTTGGTTTATCGGTGTACGTACACCGTATATCACCACACGTACACCATATATCACCGGACGTACACCGTATATCACCGTATGTATACCATATATATCACCGTATGTATACCATATATATCACCATATGTATACGAGTGTGGTGATATACATGTATACGTACGGTGATACCGTATATAACACCGTACATACACTGTATATATCACCGTGAAACCCTATACCGTATATAACACCGTATATATCACCATACATATACCATATATCACTGTATGTATACCGTATATCACCGTATGTATATCGTATTTATCGGTGTACATACACCATTTTATCAATGTGCGCACACCATATTTATCGGTGTACGCACACCGTATATCACCGTACGTATATCGTATATCACCGTACGTATACCGTATGGTGTACACCTCTAATACACATCTAATGGTATACACCTCTAATGGTGTACACCTCTAATTGTGTACACCTCTAATTGTGTACACCTCTAATGGTGTACACCACTAATGGTGTATACCTCTAATACCCTCAAATAGTATACACCTCTAATGGTGTACACTTTATTTGTGTATACTTCGGTCGTGTATATTTTATATGTGTACACTTCATATTTGTGTATTCTGCAAAAATTCAAATATTGTCCGTTTTTAAAAATTCAAATTTCAATAGGTGTAAAAAAAAACCTATATATTTTGTATCTGTATTTTATTAAATGTTTCATTGTTTAGAATAATAAATAAGAATAAATGATTTAAAGGAGAAATATGATATTAAAAAGGAAGAAAGAGAAAATATTTTTTTAAATAAAAATATGTTTTTTTTTCCTTTCTCTCACGCCATCTGTCTTCTCTTTTTTTTTTTCTTTGGACGTGTGACTCACGCTCTCTCACACTATCTTTTTTTTCTTTTTTTTTTCTTTTTCTCTCATATGTCTAATAGGGGCATTTTTTGTCATTTCAAAAATGTCACTATTTAAAACTACCCAACTCCTTACTACCCATCTAAAACACACCAATTTTCCAAATTATAAACTCAAACACACCCTTTTTCCTAATTCACCTGTTTTTTTTTTATAACTCTCGTAATCCGGGTCAACGGAACCCGTAGACACCAAAGCTTGGCATTAGGCTTGTTGGCCTATCCTAGCTTGGGTCCACGGCCATGAGCGCCGATTAATCACGTGATGAGCCAGCTCGTTGGGTACTAGATAGACATGGACATTCGGTACCCGTTCGGGTTCGGGTCGGTTACTTTGGGTTTCGGGTACCCAAATTTTAGAAGTTTAGGACCCATTCGGGTATTTCCTTTTTGGTTTGGGTCGGGTTTCGGGTACCCGAAGTTTATTTCAATTCTCGAAAAAACCAAAAAAATTGTTTAATTTAATTAAAATTTGGTTAAATTTTGCAAAAATTATTTAATTTTGCCAAATATAACTAAAGATTTTTGAATATTTCGAGTATTTTGGTTATTTTGGTCTAAACATAACTAATATATTTGGTTTATAATTAATTTTGAGTATTTCAAAACTAAAGATACATAATATTTTTAGATAAATAATTATATTTCGTATATTTCGGATTCCCGTTCGGATTTCGGTTCGGTTCGGGTACCTGAAATATTTTATAAGAGGAACCATTCGAGTATTTATAACTATTCGGTTCGGTACCTTCTAATTTGGTTCAGTTCCAATTTGGTTATGGGTATTTCGCCCATGCCTACTGGACATCATGTGAAACATCCGGGCCGAAACCCAGAAGCCAACTGGTCCAGCAAGCGAGTGTTAATTTCCAAGGGTAGTTCCAGCCCATGCTTGAAGCTGGGAAGCGTAGCATTCTGCCTTTCGGTCCCTAAGTCCCACTACTCCCTGACCACGGTCGCTGGGTTTAGAAACAAAATTTTGTCAGCAAAAGTTTTAATTTTGACTATTTTTCAATGTTATTAGTGTTATTAATTATTTTTCAAAATTTAATATGCATTTGTCCGTAAAAATAGTATGCATTACCTTTTTTTTTTTGTCTATATAACATGAATTAAATAATAAAATTGTGATAGATCAATATATTAGAAACAATTACACAGAAAGCCACTTCTTACTCTTGCTGTACTTTCTCCACTTGAAAAGACCACAATAACCTTCTGTAACCCCTTCTGTAACTCATGCGTCTCCTCACTTGAAAAGTCCTATTTTCTCTCTGCGATTTTCCTTTTTTTAGACTCACTTCTTCTTCTCAACAAGGCGAAGTCGGGGAATAAATTCCTAGACGTTATTGATTTGGGAATTTCGTTTTTTTTCTTCATTTACTCTATTGATCGAGATGGTTGAGGTGGCGATGGAGTTTCTGGTACCATCTTCGTGGGAGATTGAGATTGCGGTGGTCGCTTCGGCTTTCTTGATCGTTTCTTATTGGCTCTTCGCTTACAGAAGCGGCGGAGATGACGAAGCCGGTGGTGTGGGATTTGATCGGTCTCGCCTCATGCAGAATTCTGATTCCGGTGACGCCATGTTTGACAAAGTCAAGGTTTGATTTCTTCTTCATTATTTTTCCAAAATTGGGCGTTTCTTCAGTAGGTAATAGCCTGAGAAATCTCGAATTTGGGTTCCCAATGAATTTGGTTTTCGAATGAGTAATTTCCCAATTTTTTTACTTGCAGTTGTGCATTTATTTTTGTAGATAGGCTAGTTGAGAGGAGACACTCAAACAAATGCTGCATACATAATCAAGGTATGCTCTGTGTGTGTGAAACTGGTTCTCATGTATGGAGAATTCTGAAGATTATGTTGGATATTGGAATTGAATGGCTTTACATTTGCTTACTTGATGGAGAATTTGAGTGAACAAACATATTGATGGAGAATTTCTGAAGTTTCAAGCTTGCATTACTTTGAGGTGGAATTAAAGTGTTTCAATGAATCAATTGTATGTTTATTTGATTGATTCAGCTGGGAAGAGGTTTAAACAATCTGGGAAGCACTTGTTTCATGAATGTTGTGTTACAAGCTCTTGTTCATGCTCCTCCTGTGTTACAAGCACTTGTTCATGTTCACGATACATTGTCCATTCTAACTAGTCCATAGAACTTATCCACCATACGTTCTCCACAATAAGAAAGAGTGGATATGAGAGCGTGGATAAGAGTTTCTAGTTAGTGGGGATGATGTCGGTTCCTTCTTGAGAAGTGGGGAATTCGACCTTTTGTTTTAAGAGAATCGTGATTACGATTTGAATTGTCTTTGGTTATTAATTGTTCTTTTGATCCTATCCTATTTTGATAATTGTTATGGAATCAGTTAGAGCAATGTGGATTGAAGACTCCTCAGTGTACGATACAAGGTAGCATTGGTCGACCAAGAGACGATAATGTTCAAAAGGTATTGAATCTCTGTAATCCTACAACATTTTTGAATTGAGGCATAAAAGAGTGAGCTTGATCGATCGGGAATTGTTTTCTTTTTTCGATTGAATCTCTATAATCTTGCAACATTTCTGAAATTGTTTTCTTCTTTCTTCCCTGTTTTTTTGGGAAATCAAACCAGCAACAGCATTGATCGAAATTTTGTGATTACGCAGGAAAAGTGTGATAATCTAGAGGATGCAGGGAACAATAGAAATTCAACACTCCACGCAAGCTCGTCCGCGAAAGCTCGTCCACGCAAACTCCTCCACGCAAGCTCCTCCACGCAAGCTCCTCCACGCAAGCTCCTCCACGCAAGCTCCTTCACATTAGAAGATAATTTTTGGAGTACTGAAACTGTGTTGTGAGAAACCGAGTCGTGTCTCATAAGTATCCTACCAATGATTTTGTTTCAGACCTCTACCTCCAGTTCCGAATTTGGAAATCCTTGAGGAGTTTGCAATTAAGGCTGATGATGATCTTCGTGTTTGGATCCACCATGTACTGTCAATTGCAAGTGATATCACCATAGCAGAAATCTGATTTGTCTCCTCCATGTTATTTAGCTTTATTTTTTGTAAAGCATGGATATGTATTTGTGGATGGATATGGTGGACGAATAACTTACATGTTTTCTTGGCAAAGACAACTCCAGTACAATTTGCTTCACGGTCTTTTAGTACTCTTATGTGTTCTTGGTTTGGTAAGATGGACAAATTTTGTGACCAACAAAATTAGCTGCACACATGGTCCATGGACATGCTAAAATGGACAAAATATCATGGGTATAGTATAAAAAACAATTACTCGTGTATATGTGGATACATACACGTGGATACATTCTGGTGAATATGTTGCAACTTCAGCAAATTGGAACAACACTAAGTAAAACAATTCGAAAATAGGGCCATGAGGCACATATAACATACGAATGATCTCCAAAATAACCTTCAATGCAAAACATGGGAGCAACCAAAGTGCAAGACAAAAAATCAAGCAAACGTTGTCCATCGTAAACTCTCAATCGTTCAAGAACATACATGTTTAAGAACATTATTTATAAATTGAGTTGTTGACAACAAATCAATGGCAAAAACTGACATGAATAAGTCATATGGACACATAAAGAGGGCTTCTAAGATCATGTAACATAAACCCACCGAACAAAAAAAACTCATCCCATATCATACATACAAGCAAGAAACGGTACATGGACACCCATCCACGTATTATACAAAACCACGAAATAGTCCATTAATTTGCATTCATGAAACTATCCATAAACTTCCATCCACGCACACCCAACCCATTTAACATATCCACTGACCTAATTTACACCAGCCGATTTCCCATATAATCTTCAAAATCGCTCCAATCTTTGATTATCGAATGAGATGTGAAAATCGAATCCACCAATCTCTAGATTATCGAATCTCTCAAATCGAATCCACCACATTTCTGAAATCGAACCCACCAATCTCTAGATTATCGAATCTACTATAGTATTAAATGATTGTATCCAACATATGTTGTCCATCTTACCTAGCTCACGTTAGTTTGTCCACGGTGATATCGTAAAGGGGTTACGTTCAAGCGGGTACGAATTGATCTAGAGCTGATCCCTGAAGCAAATACTAGTCATATCCGTACCCAGAAGCTGCAACGGAGGAGCAATCTGCTCTGCTGCGTTGCCGTTATAGGTTTCCGCCGTTATATTGAATTTGAAAGGACTCCATGGAAGTGAGTCGCTCACTTCGCCGTGAATGAGAAGAGAGAGAGAGAAAGTGTGACCTTCTCTAGTTATGGAGACTCGAAATCAGAAGATGGCTCTTCATTCAACCCAAAGGAAGACATGTCCACAAATACTCGCTCACGTTGGTAACCCAACCCAGTTTGCCAAAATTATGCCGCTAGAAGGAGATGAAGGTTTGGTATCACCGAGGAGATGAAAGTTTGGAGTTTGAGGGAGATGAAAGTTTGAAATTTCTCATGAAATCTGAAAGTTTGGAGTTCGAGGGAGATGAAAGTTTTTCGGCCTCAAAGAAAAGAGAAAAGAGATGAAGAAAAAACACACGCCAAAATAAATTAAGAACAGCAATGGGTTTTCACATAGCCAAACAGTTAATAAAGTACCCCAATGGCTAAATATGGCTTATACTTAAAAAGAAAGCGACAAAAGTGGCTTAATTTATAAATCACCCTGTTATATTATACTCATTATACAACGTCATGATATCATGTAAAGAAAAAAAAAACTATTTTATGACTTTTAATTGGGAAGCGAACCAGATTGCTTTCTTTAATAGTTTTTCATGATTGATGACTTTGTTATGCAAGAACTCCGTTCCGTTGTGATCGCCTTATTATTGCATATGAAATGAATTCATATTTGATCGATATAGTATCACTATCATATAGTATCAGATGTGTCTCAAACTAAGACTTCATTCTATATTTTCTTGAAAGTTCTCGCAACTAAATCTGACTCGGAAAATCGCTGCGGGGTAGGAGCCGCCGTCGGAAGTGTTGTTACCAAGACTCCAAAATGTTGTTACCAACACAAATAGAGTATCGCTTAATCGAGAATTCTCGTAGCCATGGAAGCTCCAAGGTAAAGAGATGATTAAAAATTTCCCAGATCCGATTGGATAATAATTGAAATCAAAGTCGCTAAATTCGTTAATTTGTTTTCCTTCAGTTGGATGATTGGGTATTGTACTGAATTTACAAGAAAACGTCAGGATCTCAGAGACAATCTGCTCCGGTTCAAGCTTGCCGTGAAGAGCACAACATAAAAGGGTCGTCGTCTTCTTCGTCTCAGCTGGACGACGTTCTCGAATCGTTCCCGGAAATGAAAGATCGGTCATTTAATCTTCCTCGGATGAATTTGCTCAGGACGCTTCTCAACGGGAACTTCGATTGGGCTAGCTCGGCAAGTCTTTTTATTCCATCCCGGAACTAGATCCAACGGACGGGATCACGGAATTACGGAGGTTACGAGAATCACGAATATGAGGGATATTAGAGATGATTCAAGTGAGATTTGGAGTTATTTCGGGTCGGGTCGGTTTTTGGGTCGGGTCAGTTTTTTGGAGTCGGGTTTGGTTGTAATTAGGTTTAATCTCGGTTTAGTATTGAGTCTAGGTGGTTTGGTAAACAATAAACTTGTGTGGTTTTGTGTGTTATGAGGTTCCGAAGTATGAATTTGTGTGGTTTTAGGTTTTGAACTTTTAATTCGGGGAGATATATGTTTCGAACTTTGCTTTCGAGGAGATATAAAACGAGGATTTAGGTTGTGAGACATCTGGTGCATAATTTTTGTAGAGAAATAGATCATCGACCCTACAAATATCGAATTGGATTTAAATTTCGAATTCAATCCAAAACTGGGTCCTATGTGGGCTCTGCGCGGAGTGAGATATTTATAAATGTTTTTGTGATGTATTTATTTTAAATTATATGGTGTTAGGAAAGGCTCGAACCGATTGACCAGCTTTTTTTTTCACTGTAGCACCGATTTTGTCTCCCTATAAAATAATGTTTTGAATTCAGATATAAAAAAAAAAATCAAAAGATATAAATGAGATGATTAAAGTTATAAAGACGACAAAAGACACATTTGAATCGATTAGCACCATTTCAATCATTTCTCCACCGGCCGTAGAGTATTGTTTCCAAAGTCTTATGATTTTAACATTTATATTCCACGTACTTTTGAAAGGTTTCAAGCCATGCGAGATAAATGTTAAATTGTTTAGGAAAATTTAATGGTGTTGTGTAAGTGGTGAATGAAATTTTAAGGTAATGTGATATAATGTTATATAGTGCTCAAAGTAAGGGTTTCCCACTTATTAATAAGGTTATACATTCAAATTTGAAATCAATCACATAGCAAAATAATTTTGTATTTAGTTTCCATGAACATTACTTTTTCGAAAATCATAATTCATTGAATATCTCTCTTTCCATGAAATTTATTTTTGACCAAAATTTATTTGATCTACTTAATTATGGAAAATGCAATAATCTAGATTTAATACGCATAATTAGCTCCTAAATTATTTGATCTACGTAGTTATCTCTCATACGCATAATTAGTTACTAAATTAGTTGACTAAATAATCTGGATTTAATATGATAGTATATTGTAGATGGCTTGTTGATATTGTTTCTAAACTATATGTGCTTTATTTTATACTCTCTCCGTTTCAATATAATAGATATTTTAGAAAAAACACACATATTAAGAAAACAAATTAATTTTGATTATTAAATGCTTCATTTTTGTGATTAACAAATTTTAATAACTCTAAACCAATAACATTTCAATAACTCCAATTAATTTTCTTGAAGTTTACAATCTATTATTATTAACTAATAAAAAATGCATAGAAAACCTAAAAAATCTATCTTTTTGAAACAATTTTTTTTTCTAAAACATTCATTAATTTGAAACGGAGGGAGTATGTTTTTAGTTTCTACACAGGTTTTTCAAAACTTAAGCACAATTTTAGTATATTGTAGATGTCTTGTTGATATTGTTTATAAACTATCCGTATAGTTAATTTATATGTTTTTAGTTTCTACATAGGTTTTTCAAAACTTCTGAAAATTGCCATCAAAAATATTTCTTATTCGAATCACTAATTAAAATTTGAATATGCAAAAATTTGCATGACATAAAATATAACTAAGATTGTGCATAAGTTTAATGTGAATGGCACTAATGTAATTATTTTAGTAAGTGAAACTTTTTTTCTAAATCTCATGAGAAGCTCTATGGTGATGACACCTCAGCATGGCACATTTGTAAATCACATGTTAAGCCAAAGTTTTGTTTTTCAGTCCTTCTCAATTAATATATAAGGGATTTAAGGATTAATATAACAAACCCAAGCAAAAAAAAAAGATATGTTCAGAAGTCGGGATCGAATATGTGCCAAAACGCATGATAGCAAGACTATCAATTATAGCTGATTAAGAAGCTTACATTAGAATTTTAAAAATAGAAATACATATAAAAATAAATAAATAAGATCACCATAACCAAAAAAAACTATACTTACATGTCTGTGGAGCCTTTAACTTCTTTATCAACCAAATTAAACAAAAATTAGGAACACGAAAGAGACGAACTATCGTGATAAAATATCTACCAATTACATGTCCATGAAGGATGTAACTCTCTCTCTCTCTCTCTATCTATCTCTCTCTCTCTCTCTCTCTCTCTATCTCTCTAAATTCCTAATTTAGATCTCCCTTGGTTCTTCCTCGAGAATCTCTAGCATGTTCTTTTTCTTCTTCTATTTCATGAAAGATAAATTCCACAATAGATAGGTTTAATCTTGTCTCCTTCAACTTCTCCTTCTCACTTTGGTTCCCTTAGTTTACATTCAAGCATCTTCGCCATCTCTTCCTTCTCCTTCTTCATATCAATCATACATTTCTTCGACGTCAAAACATCTTCGTCGTTTCAACCACTGTTTCTTTGTAGCTTCCGTGCTTTTCTTCAACCATTTCAAACAGGGTATGGAACCGGTTCACTATTATCGAATTCAATATCTTTAAAATTTCTTTGATCATACATCGATATGGTTCGTGGGTTGTTCCTATTTTCTCCTCGAGCAATGCTTGTTTCTCTAAACACTCTGTAATTTCAAGTACTCTCCTTATTAACACAAGATTTAATGGTTAATATTACAAATCCAAACAAATAAAATAGATATGTTCCAAAGTCGCAATGCATGTTTCTATAAACACTATGTAATTTCAAGTACTCTCCTTATTAACACAAGATTTAATGGTTAATATTACAAATCCAGACAAATAAAAGAGATATGTTCCGAAGTCGTGATCGAACATGTGCCAAAACGCATAATAGCGAGTCTATCAATTATGGCTGATTAAGAAGCTTACATTATAATAAAATAAAAAATAGAATATATAAAAAAATAAAAATAAAGTAAAACTACCAATACCAAAAAAATAACACTTACATGCTCTCTCTCTCTCTCTCCCAATTAGATCTTCCTTTTTTCTCGAGAATCTCGAACATGTTCTTCTTCTTTTTCTCCTTCATGAAAGATAAATTCCACAATAGATAGGTTTAGTTTTGTCTCCTTCAACTTCTCATCCCCTCTTTTGTTCTCTTAGTTTACCTTCAAACATCTTGGCCATCTCTTCCTTCTCCTTCTTCATATAAATAACACATTTTTTCGCCGTCAAAATAAGTTCATCGTTTCAACCACTATTTCCATGTATCCTCCGTGCACAAAACCACTTATTTAAATTGTATATCTAAATTTGAAAACAAAATTACAGCAAAAATATAATTATCATATTGACTACACTATAGTGTGAGAGCAGAATCTCACAACCTCAATTCTCGGCTTGCAGGTTGTATGTTTTGAGAAAATAACTTAAAAGAATTTGAGAGAAAAGTTGTTTATTCTTATGTTTGCCAAGAATTTGGTCCCTTTACAATATGGTTGGTGTTTCAAACTTATACCAGCTAAAAACGTAATTGTCCAATCTTAATTATTTACATTAAATGCATAATTAAATCTATAATCTCTATCTTTAATGCTGAGATTGATTCTAGGATCTCAAGTTAGCGCGTTTGACTTGGTAAAATGCACGCTCCTGCTCCCAACGACCTCGCTCCTTTCCTTCGGGCTTGGTGCTTTCATCATGCTCGCTGCTTCCAGCATGCTCGTTGCTTCCCGCATGCTCGCTGCTTCCAGCACGCTCGTTTTAACTTGTGCCTTTCTTTTATCTCGCCGAGCTTGCCCATTCGTCCTGGATTTAGGGTGCTAAATCCGGGTCCAAGGAGGTAAACCATTCTAGAGCCGAGGTCGCTCCAAGGAGGTAAACCATTTCAGAGCCGAGGTCGCTCTCGAGAAGCCGCACCCTCGAGAAAGCGAAATTGAAACTCCTCATAAATGCCTTGGGGTCGGTTTCTCCGTTATATCGGGGAAATCAGATGTTCCCGACATCTCTGAGCTGGGGGCTCGCAATCCGTGAAGTGAACGGGGTCTGATTGACTTCATCAATCACCCGATCTATTTCTGGTGCCTAGCTCAGAGCGGCGTGGACCTGCGATCTCATCCGTTGAAGCTCGGCATTGGTGTCTTCATAGTATTTCTTAATTGACTCGAACCCAGGCAAGGCGCCGGATCCTAAACCGTTCTCGTTAATACCCTGAGACCGGAGCAGGAACCCTTCGAGATTGTCCCGAGCTTCAACTTCATTGGCGCTCCCAGAACGATCCTGACTGGCAAATCGGTCTGAGGTCCGACCTACTCCCGGAAACGTCGCAATTGAAAGAATCCCTTCTTCCGCGATCTGGATCGTAGAACGAGTAAATATATGGTCCGATATTACCGAGCTGAACCGCGAAGTGGTGGCTGAGCCGACCACTCTGCTGGTCGAGGCATCGATACCGAAAAAGTTTAGCCTCGTTACTGGTGGAGGTGAAAGCATTAACCCTCATTGTCCTGGTGCAAACGGGGCTTGTGTTCCAGGTCGGAAAACATATCGCCCGATCACACCTGTCCGAGCCGCTCTTTCGAGATCGTCTTGGCGAGCTACCATTAGGCGATTTTGTTCTATGAGAACAGATATCAAGTTCCGGATCTCAGCTATTTGATCTGGAGCCTGCTGGTTTAAGATTGCAGCTCCCGAAGGATCAACAGTTTCGTTGGTCCCAGCCGTGACATTCGTTTCCGAGGCGGTTATGGGAACGTTTGTTGTTCCGTCCGAGCTCGTCGGAGCGGTGATATCAGGCTGGGATGGTGGAATGGAGGTATTCATAGCTCCGGATGAAGCAGTGACTGTTGCGCTTGTTGTGTCCGACATTATCCTCCTTCGAATGATCGGTTTCGCAGGTTACAAGAAGGAAATTGTTTTGCTCCTCCCCACTGACGGCGCCAAATTGTGAGAGCAGAATCTCACAACCTCAATTCTCGGCTTGCAGGTTGTATGTTTTTGAGAAAATAGCTTAAAAGAAGTTGAGAGAAAAGTTGTTTATTTTTGCCAAGAATTCGGTCCCTTTACAATATGGTTGGTGTTTAAAAATTATACCAGCTGAAAACGTAACTGTCCAGTCTTAATTATTTACATTAAATGCAGAATTAAATCTATAATCTCTATCTTTAATGCTGAACTTGATTCTAGGATCTCAAGTTAGTGCGTTTGACTTGGTAAAATGCACGCTCCTTCTCCCAACGACCTCGCTCCTTTCCTTCGTGCTCGGTGCTTTCAGCATGCTCGCTGCTTCCAGCATGCTCGCTGCTTCCAGCATGCTCGCTGCTTCCAGCATGCTCGCTGCTTCCCGCATGCTCGCTTCTTCCAGCACGCTCGTTTTAACTTGTGCCTTTCTTTTATCTCACCGAGCTTGCCCATTCGTCCTGGATTTAGGGTGCTAAATCTGGGTCCAACATATAGTATCATATATAAATAAAATGTTATCCTATATGTATTACCTTCGATTCAAAATATTTATAAAAAAAAAAAATCCTAAAATATGTTTCTTCCTAATCTTTTCCTTCTTCTTTTTCAACATCTTCGTCTTCTTCGTTTTCTTCGACCTCTTTTTATTTTTTCTTTCAATTGTTCTTTGTCTTCTTCTTTCTTATCCTTCTTCGTCATCTTCGTCTTCTCGACATCCTATTATTCAGATTTTTCTTTGTCTTTTACTTCTTCTGCTTCATCTTCTTCTTCTTCCTCTCCTTTATCTTTCAGTTTTTCTTCTTCCTCGTAATTTCCTTATTTTTTTCATCGTCTTTGCTTTTTCTTTTTTCATAATCTTCGTCTTCTTCAACTTTTTCTTCCAGTTTTTATTCGTCTTCTTCGACTTCTCCTAATTCATCGCATTTGTCTTCTCTGGTTCCTTACTCTTCAAGTTTTTCTTATCCTCCTTCCGCATCTTCACCTTCTCATACTTTGTCATCTTCATCTTCCGATCTCCTTCCTCATCTTTAACGTCTGGGTCCTCGTATTTTCTGAATTCTTCTTCATCAGCTTCGTTTTCTTCTTCTTCCCCCTCTTCCTTTTTTCATCTTCCTCGTCTTTTCCTTCTTCCTCTTCTTCATCTTCGACTTCTACTTCTTCTTCTTCTTTATTGTCTTTGTCTTCTCCGACTTCTTCTTCTTTTTCTTTCGGTTCTTCTTCGTCTTCTTTCTTCTGATTTTTCTTCTTTCAATTACTCTTACTTATCTCGTCTTCGTCTTTTCCTCTTTTGCTTCGTCTTCATCTACTTCCTCTTCTTTATCTTTTGATTTATCTTCTTCCTCATATTTTCCTTCTTCTTTTTCATCGTCTTTGACGTCTTTTTCACCATATTCATATTCTCCGTCTTTTTTTTTTCTTCATATTCTCCTTCCTCTTCTCCTTCATATTCTTTGTCCTATTTGAATTCTTATTCTTCTGGTTTTTTTTCCTCGTTCTTCTCATCTTCACCTTCTTCTACTTCGTCTATATCATCTTCTGGTTTTCTTCTTCTTCTTCTTCTACTTATTTTTTTTCATCTTCCGGTTTTCTTCTTTTTCTTCGTTTTTAACTTTTCTAACTTCTTATTCCTTTTCTACTTATTTTTTTTCTTTTTCTTCAACTTCCACATCTTCTTATCCTTATCATTCTTCATTTTTTTGTGTTATCCATCTTTTTATTTTTCTTCCGGGTTTTATATGACGTTGTCTTCGTCTTTTTCAACCTTTTTTTTTCTTCTTCTTCTTCGTCGATTTTTTTCTGGTTTCGATTCTTCTTATTTTTGGATAGGAATTATAATTGATAATTGCATGGATTTGTAGATAATCAATTTCATTAAAGGCAGTATAATAATTCTTGTGAAATTAGGAAAGAGAGCATGAGATTCTCAAGAACACAAATGTCCCGTAATTATCCAAAACATCTAGTGATTAAACTAAACTTACAATTCATCAACATATCGGTGATAAATCTTAGTAATGAAAACAACATATGGACATTTATAAAGATAAGCAAGTGGATGAAGTCTTATCTTCCACACACCTCCTTAATATAGCCTATCAAAAACACATAAAACGCACAAATAAGAAAAACAAATATAATATAATTTAGCAATTTTTTCCAAGATATATATAAACAAAATCTCATAAATCATCAGTAATTGCAAAACCCTATCATCATTCAAAAGCAGAAGAATCAAAATCAGAATCAAAACACAGAAGAACCAGTGTTTGATTAAGAGAAAAAATTAACGATATTGGGGACTTAGTGAAGCAAAATACGGAAATTCAAATTGAGATTCTTACTGTATTGGTTCCATTTCAACAAAGAACTCTTGCATGCCATCGTTGATCGTCTCCACTTTATATTCACTCATCATCCTGAAAAGAGATCAAATCAATCAACCCAAACAAAAAAAAAACTCAAAAGAACATAAAATTAGCGTCTCATCTTCATCTAGCATGAAACACTTTCTTTGTCTAGTTAAACAATCATCTTCATCTAGCATGAAACATTTTCTTTGTCCAGTTAAACAATCAATCTGTAATAATGACTTCTTCTAACGTGAGAACACCAACACTGCTTATCCTAACAATTTAGCAAACATTAACACAGATCCCCAAAGACTAAACATGTCGTCTACTAAAATTTTCACTTTCTAGTACCAATTAACAAACTAACAAATATTCTCTTCATGAATCAAGGAGAGTTAGACTTTTAGTACCCAAACGTAGAAACATTAATAATACTCCTTCACACACTCATTTTTTGAGCTGAGCATTTTTACAAACACTTAGTAGACACATAAAGTAGAAGAGAAAAGAAAAACGAATGCAAGTGTCCTCTCTTACACATAGAAAATGTCTGACGCAGAATCTCCTGAGAGCAACTGTACGGGTTCATGGGACTGTGCCAAAATCACAGCTAATAATTCTGAAGCATCGTTCACCTGAGCATGTCCACCATATGACACCCCAAGCTTAGGCTACTTGATATAAACAAAAGCTTAATTACTCTATATTAGGATAAACATTTTAAGCCAGAGATCAACTCCTTTACATTTTGGAAGAAACTGCTATCTGGATAGAATCTACTCAAAGCAATCATGAGATGAAAGAGTGAGCAGACAACACAAGGATCTCCCATGTGATGGTGCTCTAGCTCCACAAGAACTCAGCCTGAAACCTCTCTAGATTCCATAAAGATTAGAGACTGAGATCAAAACAAAACAAAAAAATTAACATTCAACAAATAGAAATCTTTTAAACTTGATATTATAGATGTTGGAACAATTTTAAGAAGTCTTTGTGGGCTTATTAAAATAGATGTGAGTGAAGAGAAATAGCCCATGTAGGCTAAATAAATTGTGTGTATATTTGTCCCACATTGGAAACAATGGGGAAAATCCTCATGTATATATATGGATGGACATTAATCCTTGTTCAAAAGGCAAACACCTTTGGTGTGTTAATGAGAGGTTGGGGAGCCCCACGCGTGCCGCCGCCGCCTAGCCTAGCCGGTCTCGTGGTCTTGTGGAATGGGCCAGCGGCCCAATAAGAAGTTCTTTTTGGGACAAATTTTTACAAACGTTTTGTCTCAAACTTGAACGGACTAAGAATTTTTTCCCGTAGATCGGTTTACCACTGATACGGAAAACAAATCTTGGTATCGTTATGTCACCATCAGTTCCCTATGACCCATGCCGTTGTGTCACCATTTCCGTGTTTTGGACGTTACCTTGTGGTGCCACCGATGTGCGTGCGTCACTGCATGCGTCATCAACGCCACCTTGCGTGCCACCTTGTGGTGCCACCGGTGCTCGGTGCGTCATGGCGTGCGTCATCGACGCTCTCCTCCTCGCCTATATATACGACATTCATCTCTTCATTTCAATTACACCGAAAATCATTGTTCAACAAGAACAACTCTCTCCCTCGTATTCTTCTTTGTCTTTAATCGTAAGTTTTTTACGTCAAGAGTATATCATAGTATACAGTTCGTAGATTCCGCTTTCAAGTGAGTGTGAAACGGTCTCGCCACGGTTGTATCCTGGGATTCAAAAATCCTACAGTTCCGTATCACTACGGGGGATTTATTGAATTAAGGAAAGATATCATATCTCGACTCCGTGTCTCCATTTTATCATGGAATAGCTCTGTCTCGAATATTTATTTCTCAATTCATTTCTTGTTGTATCGTTTATAATCGTTGAATTAATCTCAAGTTTTCAATCCGGTATATTACGGTATTACAATCTTAATTCAATAAATCCGCTTCTTTTTAAAGAATCCCGGAATTGTGTTATCCACTTTCTTAACGGATTTGCAATCCGCTCTTTAGCGTTTCCGCAAATCGTCTTCGAAACGGTTAAACACAACCATTCCGCGAACGCTTTATAAGCGAGTTTGCGAAACGGTAAGGAAACGGATAAGATCCGGAGCTTTCCATCAATTTCTCGTAAATAAGGAAAACGGAAACGGTGTTTGCGAACGCTTCTTAAGTGATTCCATAAAACGTTTTAAAAATACTCTTCTTTGAGATATAACGGTTTAAAACGCTTGTTTAGCATATTAAATCGTGTGTTTAATTTCAATTACTTGAAATTATTCTAATTCTCGTTTTGTTCTTGTGTTGAACAGACTTGCGATTATGGCTGATGAAAATGACAACGTCATTGACAGTCTTCTCGGCCTGAACATTGATGGACCTCCAACTCTAGTTGCCGCATTAGCTGCTGATGCGACTGGTGAAGGATCAACTGGCAATGCCAACTGAGTGGTCCATTCAAACACGGTCACTACAGGACCGATGCCGGAGAAATTCGACGGACAAGGTTTCAAAACGTGGCAGCATAAGATGTATTTCTTTCTGACCACACTGAAGCTGGACAAGTTTCTCAAAGAGGATAAACCAATCCTTCAACCTGGGAACACTGACGCCTTCACTGTGGCAAGCGTTGATGCATGGACCCAAGGGGATTTCTTGTGCAAAGGCTGGATCCTGGGCCGTCTAATCGACCCATTGTACTTGGTGTACAGTCAGTCTAAATCCTCCAAGGACTTGTGGCTCGCTTTGGAGAAGAAATATAAAGCTCTTGATGCCGGATGTCAGAAATTCGCAACCTCAAAGTTTCTTGACTTTCGTATGGTGGACTCCAAACCAATGATTGAGCAAGTTGAAGCTCTTCAACTCCTTTGCCACGAGATAGCAGCGGAAGGAATGTGCATATGTGAGATCTTCACAGTTAATTGCTTCATCGAGAAGCCTCCTCCGAGCTGGCTGGACTTCAAGAACTACTTGAAGCACAAGTGAAAGGCTTTGTCTCTCGAAGACTTAGTCACACGTTTGCAAATGGAGGCTAGGAACCGAACCTCAAATAGCCTTCAAAGTCATGACTACGACGTAAACGTGGCTGAACACAAGTTCAAAGGGAAAGGTAAAGGCAACACCGCGGCTAAGCCAAATCTGAAACCCATTCCACAAACTTCAAGAAGAAGGGTTCGACTGAACAGAAGTTCAAAGGAAAATGCCACAAGTGTGATAAAATTGGCCACAAAGCTGACGTGTGTAAGAGCAAACCCAAGAACACCGGGAATGCCCAATCCAACCTCACAGAAGCTGACTTATGTGATGTGGTCACAGAGGCCAACATGGTTGATGACAACCAAATGGAATGGTGGTACAACACAGGTGCCATAACCCACATATGCACTGATAGGCGCATGTTTAGCACGTATCAGAAGAGCAAGTCTGAGGAGCAGCTCTTTATGGGGAACTCCACATTTTCCAAGATTACTGGTCGTGGGAAAGTGGTGTTAAAGCTGACTTCGGGAAAGGAAGTCATCCTTCAAAACGTGAAGCATGTCCCAGACATGAGAAAGAATCTGATCTCCGGCACTCTTATGAGCAAGGCCGGATTTGTTGTCTACTTCGACTCAGACAAGCTGGTTCTGAAGAAGTATGGGGTGTACCTAGGCAAAGGGTACCTGAAGAATGGCCTGATCAAGATGTGTGTTATGACAGTCATTCGTAATAATAAAGCATCGACTTCTAATGTTGTAACTTCTGTTGTTGAATCTGTTTCAAACATTTCCATCAATGAGAAAGATCCAGCTGCTTATTTGCTTGAGTCATTTAACATTTGGCATGAAGAGTTAGGACACGTTAATTCTAAGTCGATAAAAAGACTAATGAACTTAAACCTAATCATGACTTACAAAACAAGTAAAGAGAAATGTGAAGTATGCGTACAGGCAAAACTCACAAAAACTCCATCCCTTCGTGTAGAGAGAACAACCAAACCTCTCGGTTTAATTCATACAGATTTGTGTGATTTAAAATTTGTTCAAACTCGAGGCGGTAAAAAATATTTTGTGACTTTCATAGATGATAGTACAAAATATTGTTACATCTATTTGCTACGAAGCAAAGATGAAGCCTTGGAAAAATTCAAGGAATATAAAATCAAGGTTGAAAACCAACCCGATAAAACTATAAAAGTAGTTCGAAGTGATAGAGGAGACGAATATGATGGACCATTTAATGCGTTCTGTAAAGAACATAGGATTATCCATCAAACGACCGCTCCCTATTCACCTGAATCTAACGGAGTTGCGGAATAAAAAAACCGAACTCTTAAAGAGATGATGAATGCAATGTTGCAGGAATTTGGGTTACCCCAGAACATGTGGGGGAAAGCGTTGCTTACCACCAATGATATCCTCAACAAAATACCGCACAAAATCACTAGTAAAACACCATATGAACTTTGGAAAGGTGTTGTACCTTCGTACAAATACCTGAAAGTGTGGGGGTGTCTCGCGAAAGTAAAAGTACCACTTCCTAAAA
>PKMM01021741.1:62488-253534 GCA_002933915.1 Eutrema heterophyllum
TATATATATATGTTCAAATATTACATTAATATATAATTTTGATTGTGCAGGCATCGGAGCGTTTTTCCGGGATCTTAGTACACGGACGTTGTCAAAAGATGTAATTGCACAGCTGGCTGCTAATATTCCAATATTGTTGTGCAATTTGGAGAAGATATTCCCCCCGGCGTTTTTTGATGTTATGGAACATCTTCCCATTCATCTCCCTCATGAAGCAGAACTAGGTGGGCTTGTTCAGTTTAGGTGGATGTACCCATTCGAGCGCTTCATGAAACATTTAAAGGGAAAGGCAAAAAATCTAGCAAGGGTTGAAGGATCAATTGTTGCGGAAAGTTTGACAGAAGAAACTTCACACTTTACTTCATACTATTTCGCTACAAAAGTCGGCACACGCAAATGGGCTTCCCGACGATATGATGATGGTGGTGTGGGAAGAACTTATGCAGTAGAGGGTGTCCCATACATCTTCTCACCAATCGGTCGTCTTAGTGGAAAATTGAAGGAAGTTTGGTGGTCTAACGAGAATGATAGGCACAACGCACATACGTACATCCTCCTAAACTGCGAGGAAGTGAGTCCTTACGAGAGGTACGTAACGTTACTATTTAATTATCCACTAATTAATTAATAATCAATTGTGTGTGTATTACGAGAGGTACCCACAAAGACTTTTTAAAATAGATGTGAGTGAAGAGAAATAGCTCATGTACGCTAAATGAATTGTGTGTGTATTTGTCCTACATTGGAAACAATGGGGAAAATCCTCATGTATATATATGGATGGACATTAATTATTGTTCAAAAGGCTAACACCCTTGGTGTGTTAATGAGAGGTTAGGGAGCCCCACGCGCGCCGCCGCCACCTAGCCTAGCCGGGCTCGAGCTCTGGTCTCGTGGTCTTGTGGAATGGGCCAGCAGCCCAATAAGAAGTTCTTTTTGGGACAAATTTTTACAAACGTTTTGTCTCAAAATTGAACGTTTAATCCCGCGTAACTAAGAATTTTTTCCTGTAGATCGGTTTACCACTGATACGGAAAACAAATCTTGTCATTGTTATGTCACCATCAGTTCCCTATGACTCATGCCGTTGTGTCACCATTTCCGTGTTTTGAACGCCACCTTGCGGTGCCACCGGTGTGCGTGCGTCACGGCATGCGTCATCAACGCCACATTGCGTGCCACCGGTGTGCGTGTGTCACGGCATGCGTCATCGACGCCACATTGCGTGCCACCTTGCGGTGCCACCGGTGCTCGGTGCGTCATGGCGTGTGTCATCGACGCTCTCCTCCTCGCCTATATATACGGCCTTCATCTCTTCATTTCAATTACACCAAAAATCATTGTTCAACAAGAACAACTCTCTCCCTCGTATTCTTCTTTGTCTTTAATCGTAAGTTTTTTACGTCAAGAGTATATCGTAGTATATAGTTCGTAGATTCCGCTTTCAAGTGAGTGTGAAACGGTCTCGCCACGGTTGTATCCTGGATTCAAAAATTCTACAGTTCCGTATCACTACGGGGGATTTATTGAATTAAGGAAAGAGATCATATCTCGACTCCGTGTCCATTTTATCATGGAATAACTCTGTCTTGAATGTTTCTTTCTCAATTCGTTTCTTGTTGTATCGTTTATAATCGTTGAATTAATCTCAAATTTTCAATCCGGTATTTTACGGTATTACAATAGACATTGATACCCGCGAAATCAACCAGCTTTTGAGAATGAGAACTACATGTATGATAACATTCAAAAAGCAAGCGTATTCACCAACTACTTTAAGTACCTCTTGTGAATGACTTTTACGGCTTTCATCTTCTTCAATGCTCAAATGGGATTTCAAATCTTGGCTCCGTGACCTTTTCACCAAGCTTTCGCTTTCTTTCACCACTCTGCAGAGTATACAGAGAAATCAGAGACTCCAAATAAGAACTCTAAAAAGAATAAAGATTTGCAAGAACTTGAGAGTCCAATCTCTTGTACCTTTGCAGATCCACATTTTCTAGATGTATTTGTATTGATACCTGAAAAATATCTTTCAAAAGTGCAATCTCTTGTACCTTTGCAGATCCACATTTTCTAGATGTATTTGTATTGATACCTGAAAAATATCTTTCAAAAGACAAAGAAGCAATAATCTGGTGAGCTTTGTTTGGATGCAAACACTCCAATGTCGCATGATAAACATTAATGCAAGAAAGAGAGAGAGATCTAACGTGAAACATTGGTTTACAAGAGTAAACTTAAATTATCACCGAACACGAAATGATTTTAGATTGATTTCATAAAAGAGGAAGAAGCTCTCTTCGTTATGTTTTTCATTACATATATTGTATGAAAACACTTGTTGGAGACCATACACATGAACCTTCTTTGACAATTCTTTACTTGTTAGAACAATATTGAACTTGGGATTTACTTCTCGTAATATGTTACGGAAAAACTAAACAAAAAACAATCCGGATAACATCATGATATCATGTAAATATGTTTAGTTTATATGAAACAATAAGGTCATCTATGAATCAGACTCTAAGGAGTTGATTGACGCAGTTTCATGTACCTAAACTTTGGATGAATGAAAGAGTTGTTGTTGAGCCAAAGAAAAACAAAGCATTTGTACCATAAGGATGCAAGAAAACCCAGCGAAGACCAGTTGTAATGTATGATCTCTGGTTCTAGTAGCTTTTCTAAGTTGTAAATTTCAGGATTAGATATTTTATTCTGAACAAAGTAAATTATTCAGATTTTTTTGTTTCTTTTGTTTTTGAGTTTTCTAACTTTCTAATCGAATTAAATAAAGTAAAAGGGTTTTAAAATTATACTTTAACAATCTTTACAAAATCAAACATTCCACGGAACCATAAAAAGATCACAAGAATCCACAAAACAATATCGAAAAGACTCTGATCTCTCCGATTATACAAACCATTTGATATAAGACAAATATGTGAGATCGAAACACAAAGGAGATTGAATCAATTCTTGGTGGTGGTTTTGTTATACTTGTCTTTGACCCAATTAAAACCCAACGACGTTCCTATCTTCACTTTCTTCAACCCCGAAGTCGCCGCCGCTTTCGTCTTCCCCAATCCAGCCTCCACCTTCTCTTTGTATTTAGCCGACGCGCCGCCGCCCCCGCCTTCTTTACCGCCGTCGGTCGTTTTTCCCGACGATTGATTGTTGTCCCACTGATCGGCCCAAGAATTTCTCTCCATATCGTATGAGACGAGAGAGAGAGAGAGATATTTGATTAAGTGAGAAATGTATATTTTTTTTAATTAATAAAATTGTGATTAACAAAGCCACGCGTTTTATAGGGTTTGGTGGGTTAGATTAGAGGATTACTTCTTCTCCATATCTAGTATCTTTTAATTAGTTGACAAAACTTAAGTTTAGATGTTGATTGACGTTTTATTAGTCAGTAACGTGAATTAAATATGATAATTGAATTGAATATTTGTTATGTATCTTCTAGATTGTGTGTATGTTCCTTATACGAAATAGTCCAATAATACATTATATGCATTTAGGTAATGCAATATTTGTGCTTATCTTTTGACCTTCAGAAGTTTTGACTTCCTCTCCAAATGTAATTCCCTTTCTTTCTCCGATTTTTTTCCTTATTAAGTGTATGCAAGTTTTATCGGGCTGGTTTAGGGTGGGCCAAATCTAGCAGCCCATATCAGGCTGGTTTAGGTCAATAAAATTGGGCTTATCACTAAAATAGGCTTCCATATTTAACCTAGCGGATCGATGGTTTTTTTTTCCCATAGTTTCACATGATTATATCCATAGATTGGCATGCGGGTCGGTTAGTCGGTTTTTTTGGTAGTTTGGGTTTTCAAAATTCTACCGAAACTAACCGAAATAAAAAAAATAAAAACGGTATGGTTGGGTGTTCGAGTAGTTTGGGTTTTGAATTTTAAAGCCAAAAATAACCAAAGTTTGGTATTTTAGATTCAAATTTGGTTAAATTCTGTTAGTTCGGTTCTTTGGTTCGCTATTATATATATATAGAAATTCAGTATAAATTGGTATGATTCGGTTAGAGGAAATTAGAAGAAAAAAATGAAAGAACTGATACCGAACCAAAAACCAAATTGATTATATTTTGTGGTTGATCGGTTCTCAGCCAATAACCGAAAACTTCGGTTCAATTTGGTTTGGAAAGCTCGGTTCGGTTATTAACCGCAAGCATATGCATGCATATCGGACAAACCCTGTCCAATCCGGTTAAACTTCCGCAAAATCTAAATATTTTAACTTGTACAGTATTTTAAAATCTACATACTTTTACCTGACGTTGGGCCATAATTGACATGCCTATCATGGGCCGAATCTTTTTGGTATGTTTTTATATAAGCGATACCAAAATTAAAACGGCAAGAGTTTATAATTTAACGAATTGTATAATTAGCTAGGTATTCATTCTTTGTAAATCGTGGATAGTAATATATTCTTGTGATGTTTTCATACTTGTATATTAGACAATGAAATACTCAACGTAATCCTACTGTTCCTACACATTGAGCTCGCGGATGAATACATTCTACTTTGGATTGACATACATTATTTTGACTCGCAAAGGTAAGCTTTGTGTTGGAACTCAATTTAAAGACATGTTGCGCCGATACATTTCCGGGAAACTGTTCGGTAAATTCCTTTCATGGAATGACCGGATGATGAGAGTGATTGAGAAATCGCCGCGAACACTATAATGGAGTGTAGGACTGGCCCTGGGGAGAGTTAGATGAAATATAGGCCTCTGTCCCCCTTTCCCATTTTACCGAGTTAATATATATGAATATTTGATCCCTAAATTGTAAAAAAAATAATAATTAAAATTCTCAAAGCCAGCCCTAATGGAGTGTACTCAAATGTCACAATTGAAGTTTGTTTGAAAAAGAAATGCTTGTCTAAAATTTGTTGCTTGAAAGGCATAAAATGGGCATTGTGGAGAAGTCGTAACAAAGTTAGAAACCTTAGAACAATTGTAAAGAAGAGTGAATCTCATATCTCTCATTTTTTTAAAAACAATCTCTTCACTTTCTTTTATTCTCTTTCATTATGGTTTTTTTCAATGAGAGTACAACACTGAAAAATTTAATCCTCCAAACCCCCAATGCTCATAATACCTTACTTTTTTCTTCAAAATTTGATTCTCTTAAACCCAAAACCCAAAGTACTTTGTTGATGAAATCAATCTAAAAGGATGCAACAAACATCTAAACAGTTTCTTTTTTTTGGTATGTTTCTGCTTGCTATGTATTTTTTAAAATTAGATACAATATAAGATTAGTCAGGTTAAATACGCAAACGTTTGTGTCTGAAACAAATATAGTCTGAATATTAATTGGACCATCACAATATTTGTAGGGATATATGCTGGAGTGGAGATATAAAAAAAACCGACAAAAACAAATTAGAGCTGAGCAATAAATACTGTCTCGAGAAAAATCTTGCAATTACTTATATAGATATATGTCCATAAATATCGAACAAGAAAACTACGGTAAAACCTCTACAAATTAATAATGTCGGAACTTTAAAAATTTATTACTTTATAGATATATTAATTTCGATAAATTAATATTTAGAGATATTGTTTTTTAGTGATAATCTTCAAAAACTGTTCTTCTAATGATGTTATACTAAAGAATTTAGATGAATTTAATTGTTAAAAATTTCAGATATCGCAATAGAATCTATGTTATTAGCCTACTAGACTACCTATATAAAAATAATATATACTAAAACTTTGAAATTTAGAAAAAATTGTGACTACTAATATTGATATGAAGTTGAAGATAATACTACCATAAGAAAAGAATTATCGCGTTTAAAAATATTTACAATATTTGGATGCATCTAAAAAAACACTGAGTTTTAAATCTAATAAAAAAACTTAGAGATAAATTTTAAGAAAAAACACATAACAATATTAGATTCATACTTTAGTAAATTGTCTTAGACATATATGCATAAATTTATATAATTATTAATTTATGATACGATTGGAACCATATATTTACATAGAGGTTTCTTAAAAAAATTATTATCTTATAATCTTATCAAATTTTGCTAATTTTTATATTGGTCCGACTCGAAAGCAGAAAAATTTATTATATTAAAGTGTTTATTAATTTATCGAGTATTAATTTATATTTTGTTAATTTTTATACTGGTCCGACTCGAAACCAGAAGAAATTATTATATTAAGATGTTTTTTATTAATTTATTGAATATTAATTTATAGAAATTTTACTGTATATGTAAATGCATTATGTACGTACACATTTCTTCGTCACAATAGCCATCATAACTTTCTTTGACCGTAGCGACACAATCATTTGTAGATAAGGAATGATCTATCTTATCTACCATATAGATCTATATGCATATGCATAAATATGACATGAACATGCTTCATTTTCTAAATTTCTTGAAACATTATCCACCAGGGTTATTGTGTTTACACGCATATACATATACATATACATAAACATATATACCATGAAGGCATGAATGATGAATCGTTGTTCGTATATTATAGTAAAAAATAAATTATTACCTTGTGTTAGGTTCCATTGATCCAAGCAATTAATTACATGGGACAATTTTCCAAAATGCAAACAACCAACATATATGGGATTTAATTTCTTGAGTAGAATTTGAAAGAAGAACATAGTGATACATATAGATTCATAAATCTATATAAGTCAAACGGAAACACCGATAGAAAAAAGAAAAATCCAGAAGAAAAAAGAGACAAGCAAATAGAAGAATAAAAGGTAGTCAAAAGTAAAAGAAACACAAAAAGAGAACAGGGAGAGGTAACAAAGACACACAATTGATTTGATGATTTTCGAGATGAAGATCGCTTTGAAGCAGCGAAGGATCGGACCGAGACGCTTGATTCCCCTTTTGGATCTCGTACGCACACGTGGATGATGATACAAACATATAATGATGATGGCGATCAAGAATCGATCTAAATGAAAAAGTAGAGAGAGATGAGGTAAACCCTAATCTTAAAATCTCGATGATGATGATAATCAACGACTTCTTCTTTTTCTTGGGATTCTTGATCTTGGGTTTGTATGATTATGTCTTCTTCTCGGGTATTGGGACTTGGGAGGTGAAGAGAAAGAAGAAGGAGAAGAAGACGACGAAGATGAAGATGAAGATGATGAATCATCATCATCACTATCATCATGATGTGGGGAATTAAAGTGAAGGTAGAGAGAGAGAGAAGTGAGGTTGTAATGATGATGAGGGATGAATAGAAGTCAGAGGTAGGGGTGAAAACTTATCATTACTACTTTGAACAAAATGTTTTCTAGCTTCTCTTTTTTTCTTGGGCTTCCAAGAAATATCTTAACCCTATCTTATGCTCTCGAACCTCTCTCTCTAGAGCGAAGGAGTAAGAGAGAGAGATATGCGTTGGTGACAACACTTAGAGCATCTGCGATGGGGTGTTTCACATCACCATTAAAAAAATAAAAAAAAAAAAAAAAAAAAAAAAAAAAAAAAAAGAGAAGAGAGAGTAGAGAGTGTCTTGACACTTTCTAGGGGTGTTTCATTAATGTTGAGACACTCTTTCTAGGGGTGTCTCGTTAATCTTGAGACACTCTCCTCACACGTATCATTTTTTGATTAGTCCAATATTGTTTTTAATTTAAAATTTAATTATAAAATTAAACATTAAATTATTAATATTATTTGATTGAGACACATGTCTCACCAATGCACATGTTCTTAGAGGTAAAATTTCTTTCAATTGCCTATCCAATATGTTCCATAAAAAAAAAGTCAAAAGAAACTATTGTTTTTTTTTTACATTACCTCTAACCTTTTTTGTGTCTGGACTATAGGACCTGTACATATAAATATATTTTTAAATTTTTTGATAAATACATGAAAAAAAAACAATTGATTTCTATTTTCTAACCATTAGCATGATTTTAGGAATCATGTTTATATTTTATTTGTTATTTCGAAACTTCACCATGAGAACATAAATTTTCCCGATATGCTATGATTTTGTAACCAAGTTTTTTTGATGATATTTTAGATATACACTAGATTTTAACCCGCGCGTTTGCACGGGATAATTTTTTTATCGATTAAATCTTGTAATATATAAAGTGTAAAATGAAAAATAAGATATGATTTATATTTTCGCTGATTATATAAGATTTTATTTGCAAATTGTGATGTTTGGCAACATGTATAATTAATTCAGATAAATCATAGAAATATCTGGATGTTTACCCGTTTGGCTACAAAAAATGTTCATATTTTAATAGTATAGATTTTAATTTCATATTATTACGATTTAGACTCTTCATTAAAAAAAATCGGTGTATTGTTTCTTCAATTGATAAATCGATCAATCTATTGAATATACTATCTCTGCACTATTATGTTCGAAATACAGTAAAAGATTTTAATGTAAACCTCAATATTATTGTTGTAGCTGTAAATACAACGATCAAAATTTGTAAATAATGAAAATAGAGGAGTCTTTGGCTTATCTTTAAGAAAAGAAGAACCGAAGGATTATCGAGCAATAAAGATAGAGTATTTGTTGCTCGATGAGAACATACAGTATTCGAGAGCGTTTTGGACAAGGTTTTTGGAAAGTAAACTAGATTAGTATTTCGATTCTCATGAGAGATTTACAAGAACAAAAAAAAGATGAGTGTTTGAGTATAAAGCTAAATTGTAGTTGAGAGTGGTGTAAAAAGTTGGAATATGTCCTCTTGGCTTCTTTCCCTTGTCCTTGTTTTATACTCCAAGATCGTGTTTAACGTCTCTGTTTACTCCACCTGATTCGCCATGAATGGTCTTTAAGTACGAGGCTCTGACCGTTACGTTTAGGCGACTTAACTCACCGATTTGAACGAATCTTTGGTCTCGGCGGGGTTGACTAATGATTCTGCATTTAATCCCCTTTGACCGTAGATGTTCACTATGATGGACCTTTCAGCTCGGCACGTCACCTACTTATTTGACCTCCTTTGACTTGTTTCACGTCACCAGACCTTTTACCATAGTTTATTGGACCCAATTTACTTGACCGGAATTTTAACCCCCACACTTATTAATAAACTCACATATTATTTTATGGTCTCAGATTTGATCAGATCATCAAAACCTCATACAGTATGTTTTAAAAAAAACAATACAACTTTTTTTTATTAGTAAACTATAATTGCACTAATTATATTTTTAAACCTTCATATATATGGTTTAATAGAACTATCTAACTAATAGAATGATAATATATTAGCAATTTAGCATAAATACAAATCTTTAACATATATATATATACATGATTTTTTATTGATGTTATGGATCTTCTACACTTTTTACTGGAAAGTGTGGAGTAACAAAAATCCTTCGGCCTCCAATATATTCGAGCTTGTGGCGAAAGAAATATGTATTGGTTTCAATATCAAACAGATGCATAGTTTGGTATGTTTAATCTGTTAGTCAAAGAACACGTAAAGAGAAGAGGAGGTGGTAAAGAATTCAATGAAGGAGGCCATTGTTTTTTCAACATTTGTGGCTCTCACCAACCCCTTTAGCTTCTATAAATACCAACGTATTATGAGAATAAGTAAACATCCCAAAATCCCAACAAGAGAAAGAAAACAAGAGAAATAATCTTTCTTTGTAAGAAAATTATATGTAATTTTCTTGACCTTTTATTATTTTCACTATGAGACTAAGTTCTCAAAAATCATTGATTCTTGAGTTGTGAAAGGATAAGTTTGGGTTCGTGTGTGAGTTGAGAGTGTTGTAAAATTTCCAGATAATAATAAAAGATTTGCAGCAGGTCCGGAGCCGTAGGCAATATTGGCCGAACTCTGTTAACAAATTGTGTGTGTTTTATTTTTCGTAATTCTGATTTAGCGGAAATTTGACGATATTTCCTAACAACTGGTATCAGAGCAAGGTTGGGTGATTTCGGTCAAGTTTATTGCGAAGTTACTATTCATGTGAATAGTAAAATTTGTTGGCAATATCGGTTGTCGACGGAGGTGTTCCAATACACGGTGGTTCACAAAAATAATCAGAAACGATGGGAGGCGAAGATGGTTCGGCACACTGTATCGGGAAATTTGACGGTACAGATTATGCATTTTGGAGAATGCAAATCGAAGATTATCTGTACGGAAGGAAGCTTCATCTACCACTGAGCAAGAAGCCTGAGAAGATGGATCAGGAAGAGTGGGATCTCCTTGACAGACAGGTTCTAGGTGTTATTAGGTTAACACTGTCGAAAAATGTTGCTCACAACGTTGCGAAGGAGAAGACCACGGAAGGGCTCATGAAAGTTCTCTCAGATATGTATGAGAAACCTTCAGCAAATAACAAGGTATTTCTCATGAAGAAACTCTTCCACTTGAAGATGGAAGAAGGTGGCCCTGTTGCAGCACATGTGAACGAGTTCAACACGATTGTCAACCAATTATCAACCGTTGAAATTGAGTTTGATGATGAAGTGCGAGCACTGATTTTGCTGGCATCTTTGCCAAATAGTTGGGAGCCAATGAGGGCAGCGGTTAGTAATTCTGTGAATACTCAGAAACTTAAATTCAATGATGTTCGAGATCGTATCCTTGCGGAAGAAGTTCGTAGGATAGACTCTGGCGAAACATCAACGAGCTCTGCTTTCAACGTGGAAAACAGAGGCAGAAACCAAGACAGAAACAACCGGAATAGAGGCAGATCGAAGTCAAGGAATGGAAGAGGTCAGTCCAAATTCAAGCAGCCAACTGAATGCTGGAATTGTGGAAAGACATGCCACATCAAAAAGAATTGTTGGGCACCACAGAAGAAGAAAGACAACAAGGGAGGCGGAGCCAATGCAGTCACACATGAAGTTGCTGATGCATTGGTTGTATCTGTGTATTCCCCAAGAAAAAGTAAAGCTCATGATGCAGCTGTAAATACCGCCAAAGCATCGATCTCCTATGTTGATAGCCCGATCGATTCTTGGGTTCTTGATTCAGGAGCGTCATTCCACACTACACCACACCACAACATTATGGAGAATTATGTTGCTGGAAATTATGGGAAGGTATACCTAGCTGATGGTTTACCTTTGGACATAGTTGGTATTGGAGATATCAACTTGAAGATGTCAAATGGACGCGTGTGGAAAATCACAAAGGTCAGACATGTGCCAAAGTTGCTGCGAAATCTTATCTCAGTAGGACAACTTGATGATACGGGGCACAATGTCAACTTTGGTGGTGGAGCCTGGAGAGTAAAGAAAGGTTCTATGGTGATCGCTAGAGGTCATAAAAGAGGCACTCTTTATATGACGACGAGTCATCAAGATACAGTCGCTGTTGTCGAGAATGCCAAACAAACAAAGTTGTGGCATTGTAGGTTGGAACACATGAGTGAGAAAGGCATGAAGCTTTTGGTAGCAAATGGCGTGCTTCCGGATCTGAAGACGGTGGATCATGAGATGTGTGAAAGTTGCATCCTTGGAAAACAGAAACGAGTTAGTTTCTCAAAAGAAGGTAGAGAGCCAAAATCAGAGAAGTTGGAGCTGGTGCACACTGATGTGTGGGGACCCGCATCTGTCGCATCGCTAGGAGGTTCGTACTACTATGTGACCTTTATTGATGACTCCACAAGGAAAGTGTGGGTCTACTTCATGAAGAACAAGTATGAAGTGTTCTCGGTTTTCAAAAGATGGAGAGCCATGGTTGAGATTGAGACGAATCTCAAGTTGAAGTGCCTAAGGTCTGATAATGGTGGAGAGTACATTAGCGAAGAGTTCATAAGATACTCGCTGATAATGGGATAAAGATGGTGAAGACTATTCCTGGAACGCCTCAACAAAATGGAATAGCTGAAAGGATGAACAGGACCTTGAATGAGCGTGCAAGGAGCATGAGATTGCACTGTGGATTGCCTAAGACATTTTGGGCGGATGCAATCAATACCGCAGCCTTCTTAATAAACAGAGGACCGTCTGTTACGTTGGGATTCAAGATCCCAGAAGAAGTTTGGAGCGACAAAAAAGTAAATCTTTCTTTCCTAAAAGTGTTCGGCTGTTTAGCTTATGTTCATGTTGATGATGCTGCAAGAAGTAAACTTGATGCAAAATCTAAGAAGTGTTACTTCATTGGTTATGGTAACACCGAGTTTGGCTACCGGTTTTGGGATGACAAAAATCGGAAGATCATCTGCAGCAAGAATGTTGTGTTCAACGAAGGAGCGTTGTACAAGGATAAGCTAAAAGAAAGCTCTGAAAAGAAAGAGTTTAGAGCTGTTGATTTGGGAGATATCCTGACACCAGAGTTGCAACAGGATACCGCAACAACAGAAGAAGAAACTTCTCAAGAAGAGAACAACGAGGCAGATGAGAATGATGATTCAGAAATAATCCCACATACGCCAGTTACAGAGTTGTGACGGTCAAACAGAATCATCAAGAAACATGTAAGATTTTCTCCATCGCTTCACTACATTCTGCTCACAGATAGAGGCGAGCCTGAATGTTATGAAGAGGCAATGCAAATTGATGAATCGACTAAGTGGGAGCTTGCAATGAACGATGAGATGGACTCGCTGATGTCCAATCACACGTGGGAGTTAGCTGAGTTGCTTAAGGAGAAAAAGGCATTGCATAACAAGTGGGTCTACCGAATCAAAGAAGAACATGATGGAAGCAAGCGTTATAAAGCGAGGCTTGTTGTGAAGGGATTCCAACAAAAAGAAGGCATTGACTACACATAAATATTCTCTCATGTGGTCAAGTTGGTGACAATTAGAACTGTTCTTGGGCTGGTAGCAAAGGAAGATTTACATCTTCAGCAGATGGATGTAAAAACAGCATTTCTTCACGGTGATTTGGATGAAGAAATCTACATGAAGCAACCTGAAGGCTTTGAGGTCAAAGGGGAAGAAAATCTGGTCTGTAAACTTCAAAGGAGTTTGTATGGCTTGAAACAAGCTCCAAGACAGTGGTATAAAAGGTTTGATAGCTTTATAAAAGGAGCTGGTTTCTTGAGGTGTGAGGTTGACCACTGTTGTTACTTCAAGAGGCTTGAAGAATCCTACTTGATATTGCTCCTGTATGTTGATGACATGCTTATAGTGGGAGCAGACTTGCATGAGATCAATAACTTGAAGACGAAACTCTCATAAGAGTTTGCAATGAAAGACCTTGGACAAGTAAGACAAATTCTTGGGATGAGAATTAGTAGAAGCAATGAGGGTCTTAAGTTATCACAAGAGGAGTATGTGAAGAAAGTCCTCAAGAGGTTTAATATGGATGACGCGAAGCCAGTTAGTACTCCCCTGGCAAGTCATTTTCGGTTATCCAGAGATCAGTCCCCAGTGACTGAAGACGAGATGACATATATGGATAAAGTTCCATATGCTTCTGCTATTGGCAGCCTGATGTACGCGATGGTATGTACAAGGCCAGACATTGCACATGCAGTGGGAGTCGTTAGCAGGTTTATGAGCAATCCCGGCAAGGAACATTGGGAAGCAATTAAGTGGATTTTCAGGTATCTGAAGGAAAATCCAAGTTTATCGTTGTATTTCATGAAGTCGGAGATGGGATTGCAGGGATATGTTGATGCTGACAATGGAGGTGACATTGATAGTAGGAAGAGCACATCCGGGTATGTCTACACTTTTGGTGGTACTACAATTTGTTGGGTTTCAAAGTTGCAGAAAATTGTAGCTCTATCAAGCTGTGAAGCTGAGTATGTTGCGGTAACAGAGGCAACAAAGGAGATGATGTGGTTACAATCATTTCTACGAGAGCTAGGCCACGACCAAGAGAAGAATGTGTTGTACTGTGATAGTAAGAGTGCCATTTATTTGGCAAAGAATCCAGTTTACCATGCTCGGACGAAGCACATACAACTTCGGTATCATTTCATCAGATCAGCTTTGGAAGATGGAGTGTTGGTGCTTGAAAAGATCACATGAAGTAAGAATCCGGCAGACATGCTAACAAAAGTCGTGCCGTATGATAAGCTGAGGTTGTGTGCAACCTCAGTTGGCTTGCTAGAGTAACAAGCCTGGAAGACCTGCTGCATTGATCAAGGTGTGAAGACAGATTGAAATCACTCTTCAAGTGAGAGATTGTTAGTCAAAGAACACGTAAAGAGAAGAGTAGGTGGTAAAGAAGTCAACAAAGGAGGCCATTGTTTTTTCAACATTTGTGGCTCTCACCAACCCCCTTAGCTTCTATAAATACCAATGTATTATGAGAAGAAGTAAACATCCCAAAATCCCAACAAGAGAAAGAAAACAAGAAAAATAATCTTTCTTTGTAAGAAAATTATATGTAATTTTCTTGACCTTTTATTCTTTTCACTTTGAGACTAAGTCTTCAAAAATCATTGATTCTTGAGTTGTGAAATGATAAGTTTGGGTTCGTGTGTGAATTGAGAGTGTTATAAAATTTCCAAATAATAATAAAATATCTGCAGCAGGTCCGGAAACGTATGCAATATTGGCTGAACTCCGTTAACAAATTGTGTGTGTTTTATTTTTCGTAATTCTGATTTAGCGAAAATTTGACGATATTTCCTAACATAATATTTCCCAAAATTTTCACACAACTCAACACATTTTGTATTCTTCCAAATTGGTGTTCCCTTTTTAACGTAATTGGTACTCGTTCATATTACTTCAATCACCAATGTATGTTATTTTTAGTTCATTTAAATTATGAAGTAACGAAAAAAAGTTGAAGGATGGATCAAACTTTTTGATCGATCGGGCTTATTCTAAAAGCACATGGATATTCTTTCCATATGCAAAACATTATGTCGAATGTCCATCAACCAACTTTTTCAGTTCAATCCCAGTGCTTTTTTCAACTTTTAATTGATTAATATCCACAATATTCTAAGTTAAAGGTTTCTTTTCACCAAACTTGACATGTCACTGAACTTATAGGTTGTCGTTACAAAATACGCTACATTACTATTTGAGTTTTCCATCAAGATCTAAAATAATTGCTGGCAATAACAATACGAATCACTATTTTCTTCGAGTTTCACAAATTGTGTGCTGAGTTTGATTCATCATCTTCTAGAGGTATTTATAAATTATAAAAAAAAATTAGTAACTTTTGTTAGTTTTATATTATTATTCTTATGTTTACAATAAAATGTACTTTTAAGCTCACAACAAGTTGTTTCTTGTCATAATTGCCTCAAACTCACTCAAGCTAGTTAAGACTTTGATAGTTTACGTTAAAATTCAATTAATTTATATGTTTCATTTTGTTGATCAAAGTCATAATTTGAGATATTGTCTGTATGGTCAGACTACGAATGCACTCTTAGCTATTACAACCTCAAACTGGTATGCAAACAAGATTTGGAAATACGTGGATGGAACAAGATTTGGAATTGTGTGGATGCAAGAATCCACAATTAAAGATTTATCTTTTAAGAATCGAGTTTCGTCTATAGTGAACAAAAAAATTAAATGCAAGATTGAAGATTAAACAAACAAAAATCAACACAAATATAAAAGGTGAAAAAGAAAAATTGTATTTAGGGTGCAAATGGATGACTTTGTTGAGGAAAAAATTTGAGCGTAATTGTTAATTACGCTGGTTTCATCAAAAAAAATATACCATTTATAGATTTTAATTTGTTGGAGGAAAATTTTGTGAGACCTACATAATGGGTGGAAAAACCAATGTTACGCTCAATTTTGTTCCTTCTCAACTTCTCAAAAGAGGAGAGGAAAAAGTTAGTGGAATAAATCATAATTTCACTCATTTTTTTTCAACTCATTTTTATTCTTTTTATTCTTCTAACTCACAACCATTTGCACCCTTAGTTTGAGAGCGGTTTGAATGAAGTTTAAGAGTATAAAAAAGTGAGTTCTTAAATTGAACAATGAAGAGTGTTTTTTGTCGTAGAATCTCTATAATATTATTTAAGAAGACATTTTTGAAAATAAACTTTGCTTTGTAAGTTATTACATATTATGCCATTAAAAATAAGAAAAAATAATTGAAATAGGAAAGAATATAATTGTCTTTTGAAATTATTGATAAGAATATGGAAAGTATTTATTTATCATTAAATAGATTATTTACTATTTAGTTTCTTAATTATTTTTAATATTATATATTTTTAAATAATAACCAATCCATATATATTCAAAGAAAAAAAAATATTCGAAAGCTTACTATATTTTTCACTATAATTTATTATATTTTATTTGAATATATAGAAATAAAAGTTGAAAAATATTTTAGTAATTTATAAAAATTTAGACACAAGAAAATTGATTTTCTTAAGAGTTCGTGAACTAACCCACAAAACTAGAATCATTAAACGGTGCATATTAGAGTTATGTTTTCAAGATTATAGGTTTTACGGGTTAATCCGAATAATATTTTAGTCCACTGCAAAACGGGTTAAATAGACAAATTATTCCGTTTGATAACTCTATCTATAATCATGAGTTAGACATATTATAAAATTCAAATAAAAGCAATTTTTCTTAAATTTCAAAACAATTTCTTACAAAAAAATTACTCCGCGCTATAATTAGCGCGGATTAAGTCCTAGTTGGCTTGTAAAATACATTTTTCCTCTTTCTTTTTAATCTCCATCTCCATTTTTTCTGTCACTAATTCCATTCATTATGTAATTAATTCGTATGCTTTTTCTATTTAATCTTGTTGACTTAGCGTTTTCAATCTTCTTCTACTTCCATCACTAACTATTTGAACCCATGTAAACTTCGCAATGCTTTGCGAACTTTAGTTCTAATAATGCTAATAGACCGCTTTATCCAGTCCATCTCACGAAATTTGCAGGTCAGAACTTTTACCCCCAATAAATTGTTTGTATACACTAATCTAAAAAACTAAATCTCCTGTGTATAAAATAGAAAAAATGTAGTTCATTCAATACCACCAATTTAACTAATCCTACCAACCATACTTCCCCACTCTCACAATTTATTTGTATTCTTTTTATCAATTACCGCAAGTAATTAATTTTGTCTTTCTAGTCAACTGAATTCACTGACGAAAGGAAAATGCTGTTTGTGACTGTATTTGGGGAGTAAATAGATTTACTAAATTGCTAATAACATGAGCTTTATTGGGTTTAGTTAAAGAAGGAGAATTTTGGCAGTCCATGTCTTGTATATACCATATATAAATCTATAAAATATTAAATATTTTAAAGTGATGACAGTCAGAGGACAATAAAAAAGTAAAGACAGAGGAATCAAAATCATGAAACTCAGGAAAGGCAGTGCCTTGAAACCAGAGTATTAGGGAATGAGGTTTTTTTTGTTTTTCTTCTGTAAAAGGCAACCTTAAATGCAATTATCTTTCTGCCATGTTTTAAAAATATAGCAATAGTATTCATAGAAAAAATATTTATAGAATAACTTAGACCGCTGTTAAAAAAAAAAAAAAAAGATTTAACTCAGACCCAAAAAAGCTTAACTTAATAAAGAGGTTTCTTGAAATTCGAAATCTCTCCCTCAAAAGTGCTAAAATGTCAGCGTTCTTATTAGACAAGGTTTAAGATTATTCTATATTAGATAAGTATCCGTTCTATATTAGATAAGTATCCGTATGCGAGTTTGTAATTTAACATTTTATAAACTGTCAAAACAAAAATTAAAGATAAAAAAATGAAAAACAAAATTAGATCACCCGTGGAAATATATGATACATAAATTTACAAACAAATTTTACGATAAAATAAATATATACCCTAAAAGAAAAATTTGGTGAATAGATGCAGTAAATAGTTTTGAATACGATTATTGAACTTTTAATTTTTTGGTATGTAATTGACATACTATCAAACTGTGGTTTATATAGAGGTGGGAAATTAGAATTCTTTTCCTTTTAAGATTAGTAATTAATTGTTTCCTTAATATAAATTGAAGAACTAAGGATTTTTTCTCTTTTTTATATTAATTTTTTTTTTTAGAATAAATTTAATTTTTTTAGGTGAAGATGGTGTCTACACCCGAGGATTGGCCGACTTTTGCATTACACCTGGAGGAATNTACAGAATTTAAATATATGGAAGGTGAATGAAAAGAAAAACTTTGAAATAAAAGAAGAAAAGGAAGATAAAAGAAAACGTGAAGAAAGAAAGTAGTTTGATGGTAAGATAGATGAAGATGAAAATGATAAGAATGATAATACCAAGGCTTTGAGTTTGCTCTGATACCACGTGATACGGAATTGCCCAAAAATGACTCAAAGGTTGGTGACGGGATAATCCTCGACTCAGTGATAAGCTCAAATTAATACCCTAAAGTACTAAAGCTTTGTCGATTGCAATACTTAGGGGTCGAATCCACAGAGACTCAGGGGAACGCACAATAGATTATTTAGGTCAGAATTAAGCTAAACCAAGTATATGTAATTAAAACAGATGCGTAAATCAAACAAGTTGTAATCGATGGGAAGGAGATTAGGCTCAGGATATTTCTCAGGAATTCAATGAATGTAGATGAACTAACTAACAAGATTCAGATTTAGCNTTTGCCTTTTAAGATAAATTTACTTTTTTATTTTTGTTTTTTTTGTTTAGTTTTTTGTAATTTTTAGAATTATGAGTCGATTATAAATTGGGTGAATTGCAATAATATTATGTTTGGATGAGTTATTTAGGTCACTACCACCTAAAAGCAGTCAATTAATAAAATAGCAGTAGTCAACTGTCCTGAAAGAGGGGAAATATAAAAAAAAACCTTTATTTCTTATTCTCAACATCTGCTTTTTCCTGAGATGATGTGACATCTCATATTACAAAAGTTTCAGACACTAGCTTCTACATTTGATTAGTAACAACGAATCCTTTTAAAACTCGTCTGTATTTCAACTTTTGTGATAGAAACAAGATAAGCTATTGTTTGCGCTAAGTAGTTGTCTACTTTTTTGTGTTCCCTCTCACCAATTTAAGGGACGACGACGAAGATGAAAGAGGCAACGACGGAGGTGGAAGAGACGACAACATAGACGGAAGAGACAACATATGAGGTGGAGGCCGAGGTGGAGGAGGCGGCTGCAGAGCCGCCGGCTGTAGAGATTAATGTGTGGAAATGATGGTTGTTATCATGGAACTGGAGATTTGGGAAAATCTTCATCAACAAAAGGGAACACGAAGAGATAGTCATCTATATTATGTTTGGTAGACAAGTAATACACTATATAATATATATGACTATTTTAGTTTAGGTAATGGTATTACAAAATATAGTTATTTGTTTGTAATACATAGACATGTTACGAACTATGCAATGCAATTATCGTTTTTATACCTTCTCGTCAACTCATACACGATTATGTGGTCACAAAGAAGTGAAAAATGTTCGTCTACCTATGCTTCATAGACATATGAGATATTTTCTAATATAGATGACTATTTTAGTTATGTATACTAAGATTACACAACATAGTGTAAATACAAATAATATAATTAGCTATGTAATAGTTGTGCAACTAGTTATCAAGGTGAGAGTAGTTATCTATCTTGATGTATTAAACTAGTTATCAAGGTGAGAGTAGTCATCAAGTTGAGAGTAATCATCTATCTTGATATATTGGTTATCTACTTGAGGTTGTAGTCGTCCACTTTATATGTCAAATTAGTTGAACACCATTACTAGTGTACTTAACTATTTTGTGAAAGTAGATGAATTGTTTATATTATGTAATGGATAACTACTACATTACTTGTAATTCACAGAACCTCAGAGTCCTTATATGATTTGTGGATGTAGTCATCTATTTGGTGGGAGTATATTTATAATCTACTTGAGGTTGTAGTAATTCACAATGTATGTCCAATTAACTGATGACAATCCCACTATGATTCTAGTCGTATGCATATTCAGATCCTTACAGATGTGGAATATCGCGTATTTGTAACTAAATAGATGAGTATTTTTCTCCGCACAAACACCAAAAATATATGGCTATTTATGTAAATAAAATAGATGGTTAGGAAATGTGCATATACGTGAATTTATATGTAAACGAGAACAAAAAATAGTCGTCTATTTTAGAACATATGAATGTAAAATGTAATAGATGGTTGTTTCCCTGCATACAAACACATGTTTTCACACAAACCTATAAATCATCGAGTGCATCAATACATCTTCGCAGATTCTCTTCCATCCCTTACTAACACATTAACGAGTACGTCGTGTATTTGGTGGAACACGTTATCTGGTTGCGGGTGTGTGGTTATTTGAAGATTTCCATCACTCTCCATCGAATCCTACGAAAAGCAGATACTCGGTTACTCAAACACAAGTATATAAAATTTCACAAATCAGAATTAAGAGAAGCAGATAGTCAGATATGCAGACCGCAATGGGATAGTCACTAGTCAGCTATTCGTACACAACAGACCGCAATGAGATAGTCAGCTATTCGAACACAATTGACTATCTATTTTTGAAAAGCAGATAGTCAATTAATTCACATCACAACACATTTTCATAATCAGCTATTCCAACATAACTATATATATTCATGAAATGCATATAGTCATTTACTCCCAACACAAGTAGAAGATATTCAATTACTCAAACACAAGTAGAAGCCAATTTCAGAGGTCCGAATTAAGAACAACAGATAGTCAACTACAACAAAGCATACCGCAATGAGATAAAAAACTATTCCAATACATATGACTATCTATTTTTGAAAAGCAGATAGTCAATTAATTCACAACATAATATATTTCCATAATCAGTAACTATCTATATTAGTGAAACGCATATAGTTAGTTACTCTAAACCCGAGCGCACTGAGATAGTCAGCTATTCCAAGATAGCTAAATATATTTATGTAAAGTAGATAGTAAGTTACTCCAAAGCAGAACACATTCAAACATACGACAGTTAGATAGTCAGCTATGCGAACATAACTACACATAAAAAAGAATAAACTATTCTATACAACCAGATATTGAAACTATGAAAAAGGTAGTCCATTCCTCCAACACATCTGAACTAATTTGGTTCACAAGACTGCTACCACACCTAGTGGTCACCTATTCTACATAAAAATGATAGGTAAACTATGAGAAGAAGATAATCTGTTATCCAAACACAACTACATATAAATAAGAATCGACTATTTTGGGTTACAGATCTATATAACATAATGAGTAGATCTATGCTGGGTTACAAATTTATTGTAGATCTATGATGGGTTATAGATTTATTGTACATCTATAGAAATCACATATAGATTGACTGTTTCAACAAGAAACTAATATGAAGAACTACGTAGACACATATTTTTCATTTTAGAGAAAAAGGAATATGAGGAAGAGCTAATAAACCTAGTAGAAAGACTGATAGTAGATATTTTGGTATCTATAGAATCAATTCTCTAAATGCTATTGTAGCATAAGAGGAATCGAACCAAGGAGGTGTGAGGTTAACACATTAGGAATGCAAGAAACTATATAAGCTAGGCAAATCAAGCGGTTTTGGTTTTAATTCTAGCAACCTAATGTAATTGAAAGCAAATAAGCAAAAGACAATCACTAAACGAGATTAACAATGATTAAAAGAGGGATCTTTGGGTAAGGTAATTGATTTGGGGGAATAAGCTAATCAATGATGTCAAATTAACCACATAAGTTCATTTCCTTAAGCCTAGAACACTAATCAAGATTAATCTAATCTCTTAGCACTAATCATTTCACTAATTACCTAATCAAGAACAAACTCTCATTTGTGATTAAGTAATTAGCAAACATTAAATTCAAGTTCTAATAGCTAATAATCACATTAGGCAATCACTTTCATGAGCTAAATACGAGAATCCTCTTATTTAACTCTACTAGGCATTTCATCAAACACTTGGTGTGCATGAAATGCCTTTAGTTCTAGATCATCCTTCTCAAACCTAATCTAGCATTAAAATCATCAAATAAAAGATGAAACATGTTAATTAAGCCCTAGACATCAAAGACTAACCAAGAAAACCCCTAAATCTACCAAACCCAATGATCCAAAGAGTTTCTACTCACTAACCATGGTGAACCCAACAAATTCTATGAAGAACATGTTAAATCCCATAATTAATGAGTAAAAGATGATTAAGAAAGAAGATATAACTTAAACTTGCATTCAAATTCAAGATATTTCTTACAAAGTTATCCAAGAACCATTAAAAACAAGATCACCACGTTTTTGCTAGAGGAAAGGAGAGAAACATAAAGCTTAGATCATGAAAATTAGGTTTTTGGACTATTTAAAGGAAGGTGGGCGAACCGGGTCAACCCGGGACAAACCGGGTATTGACCCGGTCAAAATTAGTGGCCAATACCGAGCCCACAGGTCGGTGCAACTGATCGGTGTAGTTGCTGGGCTTCAACTCCGGGCTGAACTCGTTTGGGCGGCAGACAGACATGTATTTGCTACATCTGATTTATCTTTTGAACCACAACTTCAAACGACGTGAAACCACCTCCAGATGACAGCTAACTCAATTATCTAGAATTGCTATCAAGACCTCCGAAGCTAATTCGGATTGGAGACCCTTCGTTCGGGCCGATCTTTCAGACCCATCGGGTGAGCTCGGCTGGTTTGGGTGAGATACCGATGCCACGGGTCGGTATTGTACTCGGAGCTAAGGAAATTTTGCTCCTGTTTGCATACCGAGCATCTACACCGAGCTGTGGACTCGGTGTAATGCCCTGAGGTTGCTACGCCGAGTGACAATACCGAGCAGTGGACTCGGTATTGAAGAAACCATCTCGGCCATGCGGACACGTCTTCAGTAAAACCTCGATAAATCCCTATCCAGATGTCAGAATGATCTGATTCAAACTCCTCGGGACAGATAACTCATCCCTCTACAACTTTCATATAGGTCATTGGAGCNGAGAGAAAAATAAAGCTTAGATCATGAAAATTAGGTTTTTGGACTATTTAAAGGAAGGTGGGCGAACCGGGTCAATCCGGGACAAACCGGGTATTGACCCGGTCAAAATTAGTGGCCAATACCGAGCCCACAGGTCGGTGCAACTGATCGGTGTAGTTGCTGGGCTTCAACTCCGGGCAGAACTCGTTTGGGCGGCAGACAAACATGTATTTGCTACATCTGATTTATCTTTTGAACCACAACTTCAAACGACGTGAAACCACCTCCAGATGACAGCTAACTCAATTATCTAGAATTGCTATCAAGACCTCCGAAGCTAATTCGGATTGAAGACCCTTCGTTCGGGCCGATCTTTCAGACCCATCGGGTGAGCTCGGCTGGTTTGGGTGAGATACCGATGCCACGGGTCGGTATTGTACTCGGAGCTAAGGAAATTTTGCTCCTGTTTGCATACCGAGCATCTACACCGAGCTGTGGACTCGGTGTAATGCCCTGAGGTTGCTACGCCGAGTGACAATACCGAGCAGTGGACTCGGTATTGAAGAAACCATCTCGGCCATGCGGACACGTCTTCAGTAAAACCTCGATAAATCCCTATCCAGATGTCAGAATGATCTGATTGGAGCTGATTCAGACCGGAAAGCTTCCGTCCAGCCACATCTTTCCGGCGTCTCGGATGGACTTTGCACTCTACTTTGGTCCATTTCTCCAATTATGCCCAAGTTGCCTCCAAACACCTAGAAAACACTCCAAAACATGTAAGAACTTACTAGGACCTAATGCAAATGTCCTAAACTCTAAATGAGACCTAAATGCAAGACAAAACCATGATTATGCATGCAAATGACATAAAACTCTAAGTAAAATGTATGCTAGAACATGTAAAATATGAAGATATCAAAGACGCCGGTGAGGAAGACGCCGTTGAGGAAAACTCCGGTGAGGAAGCCGGATGCGTGGAAGAAGGATTTTATTGGGCGATGGAGAGGTGAGTATGGAGGAGAAACGCAGGGTTTGTGTAAATGGTGGAAGAAACTGACTCGTTTTTGGTGAATATAGAAGAAAGTGATATGTAAAAAGAGAAAAATTATGTGTCAGAAGAGAATCAAAAAGGTGGAAGATAGTGTTGTAGTGGATGTATATTGTGTAAAGTACATGAGGGGCTGCATGGTCTTTTACTGACACGTGACACGTTCATGTTTCTCTATACGTAACATGAATTTTCTCTTTACGTAATAATGTCTTCTATTAGACAAAATATTATCTGCACCTTATGGACGAAAATGTTATGAAAAGTTTTTTTTGGTGTGAAATTAAAAAACTATCAATTTGGTTATATAGAGATGGCGAATGAGAATTCATTTTGTTTTTATGATTGTATTCTATTTTTTTATTTTCTTAATCTAAATAGAAATACTAATTGTTTAATTCTATTTTTTAAACTTTAGATTTTTATGATTGTAAGTTATTGTTTAATTTCCTTATTCTAAACTGAAATATGGTTTTTTCTTTTTTATTTATGAACTTTGGCTTTTATTTTTTTTTCTTTTTTAGGATTGTAATTTATTGTTTAAATTCTTTATTCTAAACTAAAATATGGTTTTTTTAAAAAAATTTGCTTTTATTTATAATTTTTGTTTAATTTTTCTTAATCTAAACATAGCTACTATTTTGTCCCCTTTACTTTTTAGGATTAAAAATTGATTTTAAATTTTACTTTTATTAATGTTAATATTATGTGTTAAAATATAATTGAAAATTTATTAAACACATGTCAAAATCTGATCGTTTGACTTGACACGTGTCGCGATCAACCGATTTACTAACTTTGAAACATTTTGCTTTATATAATAAGATGAATCGTATATATATATTTTTTATATATTTAACACTTATTTATTTGGTAGTTTTTATTTTTTCTCTTACTTTACTTTTTCAATGTCATTTGTTTCTATTATATAAAACACAATTCTTTTTCTTTTTTTGTTATTTTTATTTGGTAGTTTTTTTCTTTCTAACTTTACTTTTTCAATGTTATTAGTTTCATTCATATAAAACACAATTTTTTTCCTTTTTGTTATTTTTCTTTTAAGAAAAATAAATAACTAACAATATGAAAGTTTATATTATTATTTTGACACATGTCGCGATCTTAATCATAATGGAAATGATTATAAACTTTTAAGTTTCCTTTTGTCACTTTCCTTTTATTATAAATATTCCTTACTTATTCTTGTTTATTCTATTTTTAAGATTGCCTTTTTTTAGTTTAAACTTTTTCAATATTAACTTTAATTTATTTTTATTTTTTTAATTAAATTGACACATATCAAAATCTAAATTAACCGTAACAAATGACACGATCTCGTGAGTGAGAATTATTCTACGTGTCATGTTCACGTTGAGAGATCCATCTTTATATAATAAAATATATATAGATAATTAAAATATTAATATGTTGTATGCGTAATGCGCATGATAAAACTTTACCTATAGCTAACAAGTAAATTTTAACTTTTTTCCGGAGTAGCATTAATTTGTTACTAGGATTTTCGTTTAAATTTTTTTGGACACATTTACATGATTCGTTAGTAAATTTGGACCGTATCGTAGTTAGAAGTTTATATTTGAAAATCATATTTAAAAAAAAAAACAGTTTCAGTAATTTATCTCCTACAAATTTATTATCATACTATATATATATATTTTTTGAATTGAATGTAAAATTTATTCAATCAAATCTATTGTTACATAAAGTGCATCATTGTTTCAAAATAAATTGCCTATACATTAATCTCGATCTAGTAGCAAACTAAAACATGAAGCTTCCCTCGTAGTCTTGATCTCCCTGAAGTCGGATCGTGCTTAGACGGTTTCGAACAATTTTGTCGATGATTTTCACCGGCCTCATCTGTGGAGAAGGAGCTTTGCCATACTTTCTTCCATTCCTCTCTTTCCATAACCCATAAATTGTTGCTTGGAGAGTGTAGCGAAGTACAAACAGAGTAATTCTATCATGTGAAGAGTCTTGTGTGATTCTCATCAAGTCATCCCAACTTGCAGTGAAATTATTCTCGAGAATGCCCTTTTGTGAGTGCTTCCCATACATGTGTGGAGTATGGGTAAGTGAAGAACAAGTGTTGTTTTGTCTCTAGGAGGCCGGTGTTGACATAGAGCACAAGTTGGATCTACGTTTGTGTTCATTTCAACATACGATTCCCCGTAGAGATTTTGTTGTGCATCGCGACCCAGTGGAAGAAAGAATATTTTGGCGTAGCATGCTTGAACCAAACTGATGCGTCCCTGCTTGATCAACTCCGGAGGAAGGCTGATGAAGATAAGTCTGCAATCCCTGGGTTCTGATGATGATGATTTGCGCAGATGATGATAGATAGATGGGGGTGATTTGCGATGGTTTTAGGGCAAGATAGGGGTGATTTCGTGGGTGAATTTTAAGGTGGTTAGATGGAAGAACAGATAGAAGAATCTCTGGATCACACATGTGTAAAGAGACTCGAATTCAAGGATACAAAATCGATGAACTAGGTTTGAGAGAAGAACTCTGAAATTGCAACTTGCATATATGATCTTCGCTCAAAAGGCTAAAGGGGGCGAGAATTGGGTTTTATAGACTAACCCAATTTTCGACAACCCTAAGCAACACAGCGTTTAAAATAAAACTACAAGGTGTTTAAAATAAAACAGCAACACGTTTAATCACTTAAATAAACAGCGAGGCGTCCCAGCTATAAAGCTCCTAATTGGTGCACCTATAAAATAACTAAGTACAAAGCCCAAGTCACTTGTACAATAACCCTTATGATCGAGAATCCTAAGTAACTCGACGTAGTGATTCATCTGCCTCATTAAAAACCTTGTTGAGAAAACCCAGTGGGACAAAACTCAACAAGGGAAAAAGAGTACAGAATCCTCACCTAAGTTACTTAGTCTTCTGGATCGGGTTGTGTCTTCAAGGTGGAGATATTGAAGACTGAACTCGACAGCTTGAGTGAGTGAGAGTGAAGCAGGAGTGAATGAGCTTCACTTGCCATCTTCTGGGCTCTAGATCGAGTGACCACTCCTTCTGGTTCCAGTTCCTTGTCTGCTTCTGCTTCCTCAGCTTCCTTGCGTGCCATGATCATATCACAAACTATCTTTATCATAATATCGACTATCGAGTATTGAGTAATAACTAATAAGAGATTAGAGAAGAGTCTCAAATAGAAAATAAAAATTTGATCGGTGAACCCTCAAAATTGTTTATTTAATATTAAAAATATATATATTTGAGATTTTCTTCTTTCCAACCTTGTTACCACCATCATGGGATAAAGACAATTGTCATGGGCTTCAAGGAAATGGTCACTCTAGTGGGCTTGGTCATATCCCAAAGATAAAAGTAACACCTAAAGATTCAATTAGGCAACCTAACTCATTATGGGCTTAATATTTCATGTTTTGCTTTTTTGTACCAAGAATGTGTAATATGCATGCACAAGTTACCTTATCAATTATATTTTAAAGTGGCATTTACAATTTAAAAATATGTTCCATTTTCGTAAACACCTTTATCAATTACAAGTTTACAACTACATGTGTCCGGTTTATTTTGGTTAGTAAAAAACCCTACAAGAAATATGTTTATTGATAGCACGTTATAATAGCACATTTTCTCTAACTGCTATTATAGATGGTACGAGGGGTTGGGTTACTCTATCATAGCATAAGAAAAATGTTATGCCGAAAAACAGTAAGTGGGAAACTAAAATTATCTTTGCCTCTCATATATTCGCTTATACCGCCAACACTTACATAAAAAAAATTATCTTTGCCTCTTGTCGAAAGTGGATACACGAAGACAAAAAAAATTTAGACCTAAAAAAAAATTATTTTTCTCTCCCCACCCTCCTCCCCTCAGCCTCCTCCTCCACCTCCCGATTTTGGATCAACTCAATCGACAACCCTAAATCTGACAACAACTCAATCGCTTCACTAAATCTTTTCGTTATTCGCTTCCCTGAAATTCTTCGAAGAGTTCATTATGTCAATTCCCTCAATTTGATGAAGAAGACATTATCTCAGGTGCGTAGGCTTCTGTTGTTCGTCGTCGAAGGTGAGTTCGTGATTCTGAGTTTGCACAGCTTTTCGCTTCCCTCTATTTCAAAAAGTGTGATTGTTGTTGCGTAGACGAAGGAGATGGCTGAAGAGACAATGAAGCCTATTAGGTTACTAAATTTCGTCTCGGAGGAACATGTTCTCTCTCTCTTGTCTCTGTCTCGCTCTCTATCGAATCCCTAGTTTTGTAAATTCGATTATAAACCTTTTTCTGGGCAATTGAATTTCGTGACGCAGTTAGATGAATCAAAGAAAGAAAGAGGCGAGAGAGAGTTGAAGATGGAACATTCCAGAGAGACAAGGCTCTGTACGAGGTTTTCTTCTTCCTGTTCTTGGTTTTTCTTTTCATGGGATTTGAGATTCTGGGTTTATTCACTATTTTCTTTTGTTGTGTGGGTTTTCTTTTTGCAGATGTACATAAGTTTTTCCATCAGTGTGACCCCGGTGAGTTATTTTGTCACCCATCTTGTATAATTTCGTAGCGCATTAGTTATTCTTTGGTAAATTTCAACAAGTGTTTATCGCTTCCTGGTCTGAATTAGGCAAGAATTTATGATAGGAAATGCATTTTTGCTTAATGAGTTTGCTCACTGGTCTGTTGTTTCTTTGTCTTTAGATTTTATCGTGTCTATTTATTAGATCTACAGTTGTTGTCAGGGTTCTAGTTCTTATCTCCTCTGGCCGTAGTTTTATCTTTCATTATCTTCCTCCTCAGAATAGTTTTGGTTTCCTGATTTTTTGAATAGATTGGAAACTTTCAAGTGTTTGTGAGTTCCTACATGTTTGTAGCTAAGGTGAAGTTAGTTCTCTGTGTGGTTTCTCTTCTTAGTGTATTTCTCTTTTAATTGTATGCAGAGAAGGAAAACTTGTGTCTTTATGGACTTCACGAGACATGGGAGGTTAATCTTGCAGTTTTATAGGCGCTTTGGTATTTCGTAAAATTTTGGATGTGGAGAGTAATTTCTGCTTTTGGCGAGGTTTAAAACCCTTCTCTTTAACTAACTTATCCTAAGTACTTAGATCTTTTGGGTAGTTTTCTCGTCTTGTTTGTTATTGCCATAGTCATATTTTAGCACTTATGCATCGCATGGTGGTGCAGGGACTGATTTGGTGTTTATTTTGGTTGGTGATTACTGTGCAGGATTAGTTGGTTTTTGACTCGATTAAGAAAATCAGAAATCAGAAGGAAGAAGATGAAGTACGTGCCTGTGACATGAGGTGTTGTGAGTGGATTAGGCAAAGGAGTAACAACAAGTAGTATCGGTGTTCTTCTTAAAGCTTGTGGTCTTTGAGTTACTTCAATCGAAATCGGTAAATTACTACTTTTCTTCTTCTTTGTTACTCTTTCTCTTGTCTCTCTGCTTGGAAGTCAAATGATGTTTTGCGTACGTGGAGCACTCAATCTCCAGATCCTTATCTAAACACCGATGCTGGAAACATGTCTCCATTTGAGCACGGTGAAGTGTTTGTCTTGGACGATGATTGTGGTCTCTAATTTTTGAAGGTTGTTCATGAAGTTAAGGAAGTATTGGACACATTCCGAGTTGCTGCTGAGTTTGGAATTGAATCACTTGGAGCTTATGTGATTCAATAGCTTTAAATGTATTTTTTCTTTGATTTCTCTAGCATAAAATGTTTGTGTAAGACATGTTTGTGTAAGACTTATTTTGGTTTATTAATGAAATAATCTTTTGAACCAAATTTCAAATATATTTCTTTTTTATATAAATGAAATTGATTATATGCTACAAAATAGAGTTCAAATATATTGACATACTGTAGCATATAAAAATTGCTATAAAACAATGTAAAATAGCGCGGAAAATGTGCTACAAGAAAGAATATAGCACTATCATATAATGCTCTATAATAACACATCTCAAAAACGCTATCGTATGGGGTCGACCTATTATAGCTCCTCCAGTCCTAGCGTTTATGAAAACGCTATTATATCCCTATGATAAGGTTTTTCGTGTGCTAACAATAAGCATATTTCTTGTAGTGAAATAAAAATATACTCAATTTGTCCAGCCCTCGATTCATGACATGTTTGTTCTGGCTATCGATTGCCACAAGTATCTTCTTTAGTATAACAAAATTTGAAGAACATGGGAACAAAATGAATAGAAAAGACCAATTGAGTAAACAATTCATCAACCTGCTTTGAACGAAATGTTTTATAACTACATAAAAAATATTTCAATATATCAAAGAAGTAAATTTATCAATCCAAGACTTGTCATAGTAAACAACAAATTCAATAACGACAATTTATCATAATTGAGCACAAACTTTCTTATCTTACATAATTAATAATGTAAACCTTTATACTTATAAGTATCCATAACATGCATGAAATATATAATGTTATTGATTTTTTTTTTGTGAAAACTCAAAATTTTGTATGACTGATTAGAACTTATCTAAAACAAGATAAATGATCAAAAACCAATCCTATACAATATATAATCAGATTTTAAAATTTGGTTTTGTAGATTCCAACGAGGTTTACGGCGATTGAGATGCAATCGTCGTAACATAGTTGCAAAGTTTACAATGAAATTACAACGATTTGTGTTTACAACGAATTTACATCGATTTCATCTCAATCGTCGTAAACTCGTTGTAATGTTCAAAACCCTATACCTTAAACACTTAATGTCTTGTGTATCGTAGTTTAGGGTATAAGGTTGAACATTCCAATGAGTTTATGACGATTGAGTTGAAATCGATGTAAATTTGTTGTAAACAAAATCGATATTAATTTGTTGTAAATTACCAACTATTCAACAACCACTCTTAATTAATTTAAATAATCTTAATTAATATATATTTCGAATTTATTTTTAATATTTTATATATAATATAAAATTATAAATTAAATAGAATACAAATATATTTTTAAATTTAAATTCAAAGTACAAAATAAAATTCATAATACAAAATAAAATTCAGAATACAATTATGATTATAGGGTTGATTATATGTTGTATAGGATTATATGTTTCTCAATCTGTTTTTTTTTCTTTCATTTATCTTGTTTTATATAACGATCGTCGGGATTGACGTGATGTCATAATTAATTAGTATCGATAAATGGTGGTTGTAAATTCGTCGCTAATTCCCATCAAATTTATAACGAAAGTCTCAAAAATATTATTCTTCGTAATTTCGATGGAAACTAGCGTCAAATTTACGATGCTTTTCATTTTCATCGTAATATCGATGGGAATGCATGCCTAATTTACGATGATTATACGATGAAATATTTCGTTGTAATTTTACGACGATTTACGTCGAAAATATTTTTCGTTGTTAATTCGATGCTAGATCGACGATAATTTACATCGATTTTTTTCCGTCGTAAAATTTTGTTGCAAACATGCTGTTTTCTTATAGTGTTTATTTAAATGAAATTTGATTTATTAATTTTAAAATATTTCTATAAAAATACAGTCATTGTATGTTACCATTTTTTTTTGTTTTTGATATTGTTACCATTTACTATGATAGTGTATTTCATTTTTTCTATGCTTATTTACATATTGAAACGATGTTGTTACCTTTACTATGATAGTGTATTTCATATTTTATATATATGCTTGTAAACTAAATTTTGATTTTTTTCTCTCTGATTAATACATTTTAATTTATTTATATTAAATGATTTACTAAAATTTGAAATGCAATATTGATAACTAACTACTTTGACAGTTGACTAGACTTTTTAGTGCTTCTCTCTCTCCTTTTTTTGTTTTGTTTTACAGTTCAAAACTTCAAATTAATTTTTTGAAAGGAACAGGAAAACAGATTGCGTCTTAAATGAAGGAGAATCGAATCCAGTGCCAGAGGAAGCCTCGTGTTTATCGGTGAGACTTTTTCGGTATGCTGTTAGCACGGTTTTGGTATTAATATCCGGTTTACGTTGTATATTCTCTGACTCGGTCCAATGAGAGAGATGAACAATAGTAGTAATACGTAGAAAGAATCTCACCGACGACGACGAAGTCGAATATCTCTCCCACTTCTCACTTCTCACTTCTCACTTCTCACTTCTCACTCACACACAATTTCTGTTGCGCATCTATAGGAATCACATTGCTTTGACCTGTTATAAAAAAACATTTGACCCAAGAAAACTAAAAGACGGGATTTTTCTTTGTTTCTCCTCACAGGTAACTTCTGTTGTATCATATTGTTATTTCCGTAGACAAAGTTTGATTTTTGGGTTTCAATTTGTTATTTTGATCAAGGGTTTCCTATTCCTGATTCGATTTTTGTTTTTTTTTCTCGATTTTGTTTTATATGTATAAATTTGGGGATTATTTCGTTGATCAAATGTGAGCAATATGGTGTCTTGATGGAGAAAGATGTGTTATTTTTTTTTTGGGTGCAAGGCTTGTTGAATGCAGCGATGAAATTACAAAACCCAGATAAGAAAACCCTAAGAGAATCTAATCTACTGGCTTCAGATTCTGAAGTTCCGGTGACGGAGGCATCAATGGAAGAAGATGATGAGGGTTTAGGGCAAGGTGGTGATAAAGCGAGGAAGATTGAAGTCTCTGGGGGAAATTTATCACTTGTTGTTGATTTTAGTGGCTCTTTAACTGGGATTAGTTCTGACAATGTCTTTGAATCTAATGGGAATTGCCCGAATGAGAATCTGGTGAAAGGAAATCAAACTGGGGAGTTTCTGGTTGGGAATCTTGTCTGGGCGATGATTAAATCCAAGAAATGGTGGCCAGGGGAAGTTGTTGGTTTCAAAGCTGATGCAAAGGAGAGTTTCATGGTTAGATATCTTGGTGAGAGCCAGCTTGTTTCGTGGTGCGCACCTTCTAAGTTGAAGCCTTTCAAGGAGAGCTTTGAGAAAGTGGTGAATCAAAGAAACGATATGGGCTTTTTCGTTGCGGTAGAGAAAGCTATGACCTTGTTGGGCAACTCGCTGAAACTTGAGATGACTTGTTCTTGCATTGCTGAAAGGAACGGAATAGTGCCAGCCCAAGATGGGAAAACTCGGAAGACAAAGCCTTTGATACTGCGTGAATTCGCAGTAGATCGGCTGGAACCAAAAGAGTTTGTCACTCAGCTGAAGAACCTCGCGAAATGTGTTTCGAATGCTGGGTTACTTGAGATGACAGTTATGCAGAGTCGGTTATCGGCTTTTTATTCTTTCTTTGGGCATAAGCAGATACCAATGGATCAACTACACCAAAACGAGGTTAGGAAAATTTTCACTGCAGCTAAGATGAAAGAAAGTCAGTTCGTTGGTTCTCCATCCATTGTTGCAGGTAGTAGCAGGCGGAGGTTTCGGAAAGAATGGTTTAGGAAATTTGTCAGTGAGGTTGACAATGTGTCTGCGAGAGACGATCTAGTAAACACGCCTCCTTCTGATTTGGTATCTAAACTCAAGCTGCTTGCTGTGGACTACAAGTGTTCAGAAGAGACTGAAAATATCGGTCTCTTTGAGTGGTTCTTCTCCAAATTCAGAATTTCCGTGTTTCATGATGAAAATGCTTACAAGATGCAGTTGGCTAATATGGCTGGTGTGAAGGATTTGATGGTAGCTAAAGATGCAAATCCGGGTACTAAGCAGAAAACCTCAAAGTCAAGTAAATTAGGGAATTCAAAGATCGAGCCTTTCAGTGTTGTTTCAGTTGCTAATACTGAGCTGAAGACCGTTGAGCCGCAGAAATCAGAGAAGTCAAAGATCGAGCTTATTTGTGGTGTTTCAGTTGCTGATACTGAGCAGAAGACCTTTGTGTCGAAGGAATCAGAGAAGTCAGATATCGAGACTCTTAATGTTGTTTCAACTCCAGATAATGAGCAGAAGGCCTCCAAGCTGAAGAAATCAGGGCTGAAAAAGATCAAACATATCATTGGTCACTCAGATTTTTCTAATTCTGTTGCAAATGAGCAGTTTGCGAAAGATTTCCAAGAAAAATCATCGGTACAATCTCCACACGGGAGAGCTTCTATGGCAGATACACTCAGCAGACCTGCTGCTACATTTGTACCGGACTTAAACAGCGGAGGCAATGCTTTAGCTTCTGCAGAATTTGACCATTTGCAAAGACCGGAGACTTCAATTCCGCTCAATGTCCTCCCACAAGAGGAGGAGACACCAAAACCTATGATGTTAAACTTTCAGGTGGCAGCTCCGTCTTCAACCTATGGAATCTCAGGAACTGGGTTTGCTTCCAGCCAGCCAGCTTCGGAAAGATACTTCACGAGTGCAGACCTTTTCACTAATGTCACTAGTTCAGGGAAGAAAAAGAGAGGAAAGAAGAGGAAGAATGCAGAAGAGCTTCCAATAGTTGCACATGCCACTAGTGGTATACCTGACTTAAATGGAATAACTACAGAGCCAGCTCCGGTTCTGCCTCAAGTTGAGCCTACTCAGCGCAGAAGACGTCGGAAGAAAGAGGAGTCACCTAATGGATTAACCAGAGGAATCACAATTCTCTTCTTGAAATTTTCCTCACAAGTGTCAATGCCTTCAAGGGACGACCTAACCTCGAGATTCTCTGCGTTTGGCCCTTTGGATTCATCTGAAACACACGTTTCCGAAAAATTTAGTGGTGCGCAGGTCGCCTTTGTGAGTAGTGGCGACGCGGTAGAAGCAGTTAAAAGCTTAGAGAAAGCTAACCCATTTGGTGAGACCTTAGTGAGTTTCAGGTTACAGCAAAAACTGATAAGCGTTCAAAGGAACATAGCACCGCGAATGCCCGTAATCTCGCACGTTAGTCCATTACTGAAACTGAACAACACTCCGACGAGTGTGGATTCGATGAAGCAGAATCTGATGATGATGACAGCAATGCTGGAGAAATCCGGGGATCGTTTATCAAGAGAGACGAAGGCAAAACTGAAAAGCGAGATCACGGGTCTTCTGGAAAAGGTTAGTTCTATGCCTAGCTCTTCTTCTTCCTGAACAATCGTTGACATACATCAATGTGATCTTCTCAGACTTTCTAATGTACCATGTGTTGTAACTTTTGGACCCTATTCTATGAACTCCGTTCTTGTGTTTCCATCTTTAGTTTCGGACGGTAGTTCTTGAATAAGATAAGATATTAGAAGATGCCGGCAATATTTTATAAAAATCTTCAGCTTTTTTTTTTCATATAGCTTGAAGCTTTGTAGCTAATAATCTCCACTGGATATTTCCAACAACATACAAATGATAACATTGATACATCTCTCTATGGACATACACGACGAAATCTCTCTCCCAACTCTATACTAAGTCCCCTGATGAAGATTTTTCTCGGAAAATAAGCGAGCAAAGACCGAATAATATGTGAATTCTTCTTCAGCGTTTCTTTCACAAAGTTCTGGAGACTAAAGAGACTGCAGAAAATCAAATCAAATCTTTGAGAGAGAAGAAGAGAGCTAAACAGAGGAAGAAAACCAATTTTGAATTAAACCGGTCCAGCGTTGGGGAATTAAGTTGTTCGATTTGGGTATAATCACAAAACCGGGGTATCTAACGGTTCGATTGCGTTTGAAATAATGGTCAGTCGATGAGTCCACCACCACCAGTCATAATTTGGTTCAATTGGGGGTATAATCACGAAATCGAGGACTCTAACGGTTCGATTGGGGCCAATTGTGTACATCATAAAATATATGGGCTTTTATGTAATAATGGTTAAATTGAGTTAGTGAGTCCATAGCACAATCTAACGGTTAAATTGGGGCTAGTGCGTAAAAGTTATGCAGACATAAGGGCTTTTATATAAAACATTTCTTAGTCGGTGAGTCCTCCAGAGTCCCGTCAATAAACCCTGAACCTTTCTCCAGAAATTCAAAATCAACTTCATCGTTGGCACTTTCCCCACTCACTACGATCGTCGTCGTTCTCGGATTATGCTGTAGATATCCCTAGTTCGATTTGAACATGGTTACTTCGAGGGATGTTCACGAGGTCGTCTCCAAGCTCTCGTCGGATAAAGCCAAGACTCGCGAAGTAAACTGTTCACTTACCCATTTTATCGTTTTGAGTTTCCGGGCGAAATCGGCAGAGATATTTAGAATTTTGTGAATCTCTATGTGCGTGTTTACTTTGTGGGTTGTCACGACGACGCTTTAGCGTTTCCTTTGTTTTGGGTGGCTGAATGCCTCCATCGGGCATGTGTTAAAAGTGGGGTTTTCATTCGTCTGGCTTTGAGTGAAATGCAAGGAAGTTGAGAAAACAATAGCACCTTAAATTGCCATACGACTCGGTTTCTATGATAGTCTCTAGTGGGGTTTCGTTGAAAAATGTGTAACATCTGTGAAAGGACAGTTAAACTGTGTTGAAATTAGGTCTTGGTACCATATTGGCTGCTTCTTGCTAATGGGATTTTGTTCACTTTCTTGATTGATCATACTGCTGGTTCAAAAGGTTTAAATTGCCTCTTTCCTTCGAATCTGGTTGGTTTTTAGTGTCGGACCAAAGTGTTTCTAACACTTGTTTGGCTTCCAAAAGTAAACCATAAAATGGAACAGGAATTCCCGAGCATTGACCAGAAACTAAAAATTTTACGAAACATGTATTTATCCCTGAGTGATGTTATGCAACTAGGTTCCGATATTTATATTCCATTTCGAGGTTGCTCATGTTGATGAATTTCTTACATAATCTATATATCCAGGATGGAGTCAAGTTATTGAATACGTGGCTCGAAGGAGAAAGGTCAATTAACTTCTGTAGATTTCTTTCGCAAAACACAGCTAAGCTTAAGTTGGACGAGATTCCAAATGGTAGGTAGTGATTTTGCCACAGGAAAATTTGATGCTAATATGCTTTTATACAATATATCAAGCTTTGAAGTTAATCCAGCACTTTACTTGTCATTGCAGCTGAAACGTGGCCCTTTTTGGTTAAAATTCTTCTTCAATGTGTATCAATGGAGGTGTCAGGTAGTAAGCGACGGTTGCCCAAGCCAACTTTTGCAAAGACGCTTCGAGTTGTTATTCAGAGAGCAGAAGAAACCAAGTTTCCTGGTGAGAAATATAGTAATAGTTTTTGGTCAGTTAGAAATATAGTAAATGTTACCTTTAATTACTTTGTGCTTGCAAAGATGCTTCACATTGTCATACGAAGAGTAGAAGTATCAAGTCTCTTGGTCAAAACAATTTGTAATCTGATTTTGAATGTTTTCTGCACTTACTGGAACCAGAGAATTTCTGTATGTTTCCTTATAGAAGACAATCTTAGAAGAAGCTGGGAGAATGTGAACATTGATGGAATATGGTTTTATGGAACTAGATACGTTAGGTGTTCATTTTATTAATATGCCCATGCGCATGTGTGTTCTGCATGTTAGTTAATTTCTCACAGAAATGTATCTTAATGCTTACACTTTGATGGTACATTTTCTCTTATTAGCAAGACTTCATCTTGTTCCGTGCTTATGTAACTAATCTTTTCTTGTGTCTCAGGTGTACTATTTCCTTTGCTATCTATGGCTAAAACCCTCTTTACACATGTACATGATATTTTGAGCAATACACCTAGCTTTCAGTCAGACTATGGGACCATACTCCGCCATCTTTTGGAAATTAGGGAGTACCGTTTCCAGATGAGGAAGCGTACATATTCCAGTGAGTTCTCTACAAATCTAAATATTATAATTGTCTAGTCTTGTCGTGGATAGGGAGTGTATGGTGGTATGTTGTTGTTGGATATCTTTTAAACATAATGTTTCTACAAGGTTTGGTGCTGCTATACATGGAAAGGGTGGAAGCAGGGCTTTGCGAGAAAAACAATGGTCAACATAGCCAGAAGGAGGAGGCTTTTCGTTATATCCTTACGCTTCAGTCACTTCTAGAGAAACCCCCAGGAGATTTTCCCGATGACCTTCGAGAAGAAATTGTGAATGGCCTCATTCACATCTTCTCGTCTGTAAGGTCTGATTTTATTTATTACTCAATATCTCACTCAGATTGTACCCTCTGTTGCAAACAATAGTAAAATACTAATCTATTATAACATTTCCAGAGATGAGGGAAAGCTCTCACGCAAGCTTATTGAATGTGTAAATTCGTTCTTGCTGAAGGATGGTCCTAATATAGGCTCCTTGTCATTGGAAATTCATAATGCAGTTCAACAATTTGTGTTCCGTTGCTGGTTAACAACCCATGATAAGAACCTTAAGGTTTTTTTTTAATTTTTTTAATTTTTAATTTTTAATTTTTTTTGTGGTAGCCCTTTGTTAAACACGTGATTTTGTTCTTAGTACGGCTTCATGGTCTAAGTCAGTTTTTTTTTGTCTTCTTGTTCTACCTTTTAGGAGATACTTGCTTCCTATGGAAGGCTACAACTAAACTTGACAAGGGGTTCTAGTGAATCTAGTTCTCTGGTGGAACAACTTTTGGACGTGGTTACTCGTGAACTGGATCTTGGTAGTTCATCAAGTTCTGCATCGTGGTATATCTTTTCTCTGTCTCCTCTTCCAAGGGATGACTTCTTAACATCTACACATCTCGTGAAGTTATGGATTTCTGATTAAAAAAATTATTTAGGGGTGATTCAACCAAGGATGACAAGTTTGGGACATTGAGCAGCTATCAGAATAGCTTGGTTGAGTTGGCTGCACATGTGCTCTACCGGGTAAATTCAAATTACTTTGTTCTTCACAACAGAGTTCCAACTCCACCGACCATTTTATTTTATTTTTAGCAGTGTCTGGATTTTGCTTCATCTACCTTCAGCACCTTTTTTAATTGATTTACATTATGATTTTCTGAAGTATTTTTGTTCTGCAGTGAAGTTTGATCTTCTATACTTTGAGAATAGTTTTTTTTTTCCAGTACAGTCAATTGAATCCCATCACATAAATGCATGTTTGCTCACATCTTTATGTATACTTGAATAGGTGTTTGTGTCCGTTTGTTTGCTGATATTCGGAACTTTGGCAGGCAGTTGTCAATACTACTAGACCATCACTTTCAGAGAAACGAGCTCGAAGGCAACATATTGCATCGCGTCTGGTGGAGGCACTTACTGAAGGAAAATGGCTGTGGTATGTTTCTGACCAGAGTATTACTAGAGGATATCTAATCTGCTGCTGTCTTCTTTGCGAGAGTTGTTTTCTAGATATATGTGTAGCCGTATCATAAGAATGCCTTTGATGAGCGTACACCATTTGTTTGTTATCGACACGTAACTTCAGTCCGATTTGTAATGCTAAAGCATTTTCAATGGCATAGCACATCCCTTATTTAGAAACACTCTATTGTTTCTGTCAGTCTACGGGCTGTCCTTGCACTATTTTTAATTTCTTTGCTCCCTGCTTTACCTAGAAACTTTATTTATTATGAATATGTGGACTGAAGTACATAAGCTTTGTCCAGGTGTGCTGCTTTTGGTTGTCTAGTTCGGACTTATTGTACCCGCATCAACAAGGATCTCCTTATTTACTGGTTTGAAGCCATCTGCACAAACTTTCAGAGGTAATTTAGGAAGTTTTACTTAGTTATTACGTGGATCTATGTTTCTTTGCCTCTACGAAAACAGTAGCTTAGAGCTTAAGAGTTGTTTGTTAACAAGGAGCATTGATGTTGTACTTTCTGGTATGATGCTCTTTTAGAATATCCATTGCCACTTTATCCTTTAATATACTTCACTGGTTACTATATTAAACGTAAGAAGCAGTTGAGAGGACCATACATTTAAGCCAAGTAAGATGATGGTTAGACCACACCTCAAATAGTACTTGGTGAATGACGTGTTTATCGACTGAGTGATGGTTACTTTTTGACTGCAATTCTATGACTGCAAACAGGAGCGTACTGATTCTTTAGTTTTGATTTCAAATTAATTTCTCATATTTACCAACTTCTGAAAGTAGAATATGATTCAATATTACTTGGCAATTTGTATTCTCTTATGATGGTGGCACCTTTAACAGTTTATGGTTTTATTACTGCTAGCTTATTCCTGACTACTAATTTGATCAAAATACCCTATTCCCATAGCTCTGTAATAGCTACAAATGGCAGATGTGATGCTACTCCTAAATATTTCAATACTAGCATCTGTAACAGTGGACTGCTTTGGTTTACTTAATCTTGTACATGACAGACTTCTGGAGGATGCCAGTATGAGACGTTCTTATGATGGTCTATTATGGACTTTGAGGTACGGTTTGATGGAGTTCAGGTGTTTACTATTCTGACTTTGCAGCAAGTTCCTTCCTTCATATATTTGCAAATATTCCTTGATGTCGAGGTTCTTAATACAAAAAGATATGTAAAATGATATGAGGCACTTAGGATCTTTGTGTGCTTTAAATTTTAAAGTTTTTAATTCTCTGATCCTATATCTTAGTTAGTATATTGTGAAACTTTATTTTTTTTTGAAGGAGTTTGCAAGGGCTCTCTTCTAGTTTGTTACTACCAGATACTACTATGGACATATCAAAATCATCTGTTTCCTCAAGTGAGGTACCAGCCTTTACTGCCTTTCTGTCTGTGTGAGTCTGATACACATATGATAGGTTATAGCTTTCACAGAAACATGGTTGATTTGGTGTTGTTACTAAAATAAATTAATACTTGAATCCCTTGATCACACCGTGGAGAAATTGAGGAAAGATATTGTTTCTCTGTTTGCATCTTGGCAAACGTTTTTGGTGTAGAATGGACAGAAGATTAATGGCTTATCCACATATAGGATTTTTCTTCTGATGTCAAGTTAAGATCGACTCAGTTTGATGTTATATAAATCATTTGACCATTTTTTGATAGAAATCAGGTGGTCATTAGGTTTTTGCTATCCTACATTTGCTGCTTGAGTTCTGGAAATCTTTATGACTTTTGATTTTATGGTTTCAGATTTGTATTGGAATTCCTGATTTCTTAATATAAAATTATATTATGAATCTAATTTTCTTTGTAGTTACCTTCTGGTATAATTAAATTACTTATTTTGCAGCTAGATCGTGGTTGGCAATTGATCTGGAGTTCTTTAATCCATGGACTAGCAACATTCAGCAGCATGAGTGTAATTGTATGTTGCACATATATACTTTTATTCTTTCTTGTTTCACTCAGTAAATGATCTTCTAAAACTGTTGCTCCTTTTGGACGAAACTAGATAAAATATAATAAAACCCTGAACACTAGGTAGCAAACAAGTTTCCACCAATGAAGCTTAAGCTTTTATTTAGGTAACAAACAAACTTTAAAAACTTGAATATTTTTAACCTTTTAAACATCTCTTTGAACTGTGAAAAAATTTCGTCTGTTTGGGGATTTGTGTGAGATCACACGTTAGTGTATTAGTGGTTCAGCATTTCTTTTCTAGTCATTTCCGGTTTAAATGATGTTCTTACGTCAACTTAAATGATGTTCTTACTTTTCTAGTTTTGGTAATTGGTCACACGTTGATATTATAACATCTTGGTAAAGAAGATAGAGTCGTCTTTGACGGGGATCAAGGTCAAGGGGTTTCTTGGTTACCCAATACTATTTAAGGGTGCTTTTCGCTAAACAGTTTTCGGTTACTCGCTTTGCTTGGCTGATTATTAGCTACAAATGTACGTACTTGTGGCTGATGCAACTCTGTTCCGCGATGGGATGTTGGCCTAATCATAATTTTAATGCAGGTTGATGCTGTCTTGGTGCTCCTTGGATTAATTATTTCAAGTGTGAGTTTGTAAATAAATTTGGAACACAATTTTATTGATGTATATCCTCTTAATATTCTTGTATTTTCGTCCAGAACCACATAAACGTGGGGATTCTGCCTCAAGAAGTGTGGGATCACCAATTATTTAGACACATACCCTCTGAGTAAGCCTGTCATCCTCAAACCTTCATTAGCCATGATGTTTAGCTAATTCCTTAGGTGCTTATAGGCTAGAGCCCCACTTTTCCTGTGGAAAATAATCAAAATGAGTTTGGATAGATGTTGTTCTATTCAAAGATCTTATATTGTTTCCTCCCACAAGATTAATTTGTGTTTAACTATTGGAATTAATAGATGCTGAATGGCTCTACTGTTAACTAAAGAATTATAACTTTTTCTCAGGCCGGCCTTGTACTTCATTGCATGTTACTTTTCACGTATGGGTTGCCAGGTAAGCAAACTGGTTCTCACAGGAACTGTATGGTCTTGGTATCTACTTTCTATTATTGACTTGATTGCTAAACCCTCAAGTCTTGAAAAGGTATTATATCATCATGGTTCTTTCCTATCACTGATAGATACATTTGTGCAGGGAAACTTGCAAGATGATTTACATCTTCGACGCAATCTCCTTAGAGCAGTTTGTGGCCCCCTTAGCTGGAAGGTACTTTCAATTTTTTTTCCAGAAGAACAAAAGTATATTTGGAACAGGGATCTCATCAATAATCATATTGTTGGTCTTATGATTTGTGATACCTCTTACTCTCCATAGAGGAGGCGTTGTCTACGATCTGACTAAACCAAACCATTCATCCGAGTTATTTTTGCTCCATATGATTGATTGTGGCATAATTCTATTAGTCATAGTTAAGCATTTAGTTTTTGGTTCAGGCAGTGAAAGTTATGTGCTTTTTTGTTATTTCTTGCCAAGTAGTAAGAGCTGCATTCTATTTCTACCTGATTTTTGAAAATGAAATCATAAGAGATTAGAATTAGAATCTAATCATGTTCACTCAGTCAAGTACAGCATTGTAGATTTAGAAGTCTCGAATGGTGTGTACCTCATTGTACCACACGATCATATTGGAGATCTTGCTTATGGCTTATACATTCCTAGGGTCGTTTGACACTGAATGAGAGAATGGTTCGGCTTCTATCAGCAGCTGCTTTTTCCCTATGTGCTGGTTTCACAACTTCACTTCCATTACCTAAGGAACATCTCCCAGTACCATCTGAATGGGATGCCTGTGAAGTGGTGAATAATGTGGTGAAGGTGCCTGTTATGTTTGTTATTTAAAGATTGAATAATTTCATCTCAGAAAAGTTTGCAATACTAATACTGGAATTCTTCACTATTTTTATTTATTTTCCAGATGGATGATGTTGAACAAGAAAGAAAATTTGGACTCTTTGAATGCTCTGTGGAGGTTCTAACAAGAGTTTGCTCGAATTCTAGCAAGGTGGAGGATCCTTAATTTTTTCTCCTGAACTCATTTCTCCGTGGACATTTATTTTGTTTCTTTATATTTTCAGATCTCTAGTTGCCGAGTTCCTGATGGAGTACAACTACCTCTGGTATTAAGAGATCCATTGCTTCATGACATGGAAATCTATTTTCTTAGCATTACCCCGGAAGACAGTGAGAAAGGACCATTGTCTGACATCTTTATGGGATGTTCTCTGTTGTGTCATTTTATGCATGGTTTTTATATTTCAAGGTTAGTCAACTCATCCTATTCTTGGTATTTTCTTAAACTTTTGAATGACTGATATTGTTATTGTCTTGTCAGATTTTCTCTATCGAAATAGTTCATAACCAAAGTTTCATAGTTAATCTTGACAGATGGTCAACACCCACTTGTAGATGCGGCTTTGTTCTGTTAGTAGTGTCACCATGTTCTATGCATGTAGCTTTTCTTAAGCAAAATCGTGTAGTTTGAGATACTTTTTTTTTCTTTTTTCAGAGTAGGTGTCTAAGAGGTGGTTGTGAATGTTGCTGCACCTGCGATAAACTAGCTTAATGTGTATCTCTCTGTGTGAACTTTTTTTTCAGTCACTTGAGTTTTCGTTTTCATTTCTCAGGAAGGGTAAAGGAAGCACTTCGTTCTTCTTAAAAGCATGCCAATATTTGCTAGAAAGCCTGGACTACGCTGTTGAAGCAGTTTTAAAGAGCCTCAATGATTTTCAAAGGCTTGGTCCCTTGGGTTTTGGCTCAGATTTTAATGAGAAGAGTTCTATAATAGTTTCGTTGAGGTCTCTTACTAGTTCTCCTGTCTTCAGCAACAGAAGAGACCAAAATCTTCTTGCCACTAGTTATGATGCTGTATTTCACTCCTTAGAGAACCTTTTGCGGTCTTTTGCTAAAGTTTTCGGGGAATATACTGAGCACTCATGGAATACCCAATATGACACTATACCTTCGGAATCGTTAGCACTTGATTCCCCAGAAGTTGGCAGGATTGTGGATATGGATTTGGATCTAGCTGAAGACACTAAAGAGATCGATCTGATAACTGCTGGTGGAAAAGCTGTTCCCGGCGTGCCAGTTTCCACGGGGAACTGGAAGTTGGGCATAATATCACTTATCTCATGTTTTTCTCCGGTACTTCAGTTTCCTACATGGGATGTTCTATATAGTATCATGGAGAAGGAATGTGATCCTAAGGTACTAGCTTTTTTTTTTGCACATATGAATATCTCAAGCTTTTGTCGTGACCTTACCGAAACATATTGTCCGACTGCTTACATTTGCAGGTGTTGGAAAATATACTCTATCATCTATGCCAGCTTTCATGCTTGACTTCTATGCCGAAGGTTAATGATTTGGTATGATATTCAGTTGTTGATTTAAATTTGCTGTGAAAATTTAGAAAATTTTATATCAACATCTCCACTTTTCTTGTGTTTATGGGTTTTCGTTTCACTATTTTACAGGTTATTTTCTTGGATGGCATGCTTAACACCCAAGTAAAGAACAAGCGTAACTGTCTCAATATAGTCACTGCCCTGCATGTTTTACTTAAAAATTTATCATCCTCGGGAATGGATTCTTCTGGACTCAGAACAAACTGTGATTTGTCTTTGAAAGAAGGAGAAAGTTGTCAGGTAGTACCTTCTCTTGTTTAAGTTGTGTATTTGGTTCTTTCCCGTGATCTGCTTGATTCATTGCCCAAGTAACGTGCAGGTCTTTGTCCAACTTGGCGCAATGGTGAATAAAGTTTCTGAATTTGGTCTCTTGGGCTGGTTTGGGCGTGTGAGGCTTATCAACTGTATATGTGATTTTGTCTTGCTTAATCCTCAGATTGGTCAGGTGCCTACTTCTCATATAACCCACTTGTACCTTAGACATGAAGAACTGGCATATGCAATATTTATAAGCACACTAAAGTTTTGCTTCTCTTTTTAGTGTTTCCATGAAGAAAAAAGGTTCCCGCCGTAAGGTTTCATGACTTAGTTTACATGTCATATACCATTGAAGTTGAATAATAAGATTTCCTTGTACATTCTGTTTAGATGAGATAATTTCTGTTGTTTGCCTTGCACTCATTATTTGTAGCGAAAATATTCCAGTAAAGAAACTACAGTGTGTGTACTATAAACATATCCTTTCTTAGGACTAAAGACGAGTAAGCAGGCAGTTTCCTTGTTTTACCATTAGTGCTAATTGTTTGTCTTTTTGGAATTTCACATCAGTTACAGTTAAATGTCTGACTCTGTTCCTTGTGGAATTCATATCTAATTTAGTTTCTTGTTATGTGGTTCATGGAATTTCTGTTTTAATTTGTACAGACAATGATTGAGCGACTTTTATTAATGCTAAATGACTCTGATTATCGGGTGAGGTTTGTCCTGGCAAGACAAATTGGGCTTTTATTCCAGACATGGGATGGTCACGAGGCATTGTTCCAAGATATTTGGTAAGTTTGGTGTTTAATTATTGTTATCCTATGGCTTTTTTAGTACGGTGTTCTCCTAGTAAGAAAAACTGTTAGATACTCGTTTCTACAGATTTTTGTGGCTTACCAAAAAAGAAAAAAAGAGAAAGAGGCTGATTTCTCTTTGTTGTGGACAGAAAGTGATTTTATATTTCTTTCTTGAAAACCCTCTCAAAGTTCTGTGATATCATTTTTCTTTATTGATTGCGAGTCTTATGAAGATCAGCATTCTGTAAGTTCTGATGTTTCACAGAGCTTGTTATTCTTTGAAATATTATCTTGCCCTCGATATCCATTATTATACGGTTAGATTGAAGTACCTCATCAGTTGTTAATAATTTAGTTTTATCACCGTTTACAGATGTTGTTGTCCGATTGTAGTACCTCATTAGTTGTTAATTTTTCCCATATTCTTTTACAGCTCCAGCTTTGGTATTATATTGGTAACCTCCTCAAGGGAGAAACTTGTCACTGCAAGGGATGTTCTGGCTGCTGGTCCGCAGCCTCGCCCAAAACTGGAAACTGTCATCATTACTCTTATGCACCTTGCTTATCACAGTGAGAACATAGAGTTGCAAGTAATATTTTACTCATTTTGTCTTGAGTTCTTAGAATCGTTTTTAGTATACAATCAGTTAGCTGCATATTAAGTATTAACATCGTATTCCCTAATGGGAGAAACGCAGGCTGTTTTTATGATGTGCGCTGTTTCAGCTATAGACCCTTGTCAGAGGTATTTCTCTCTTGTAATTGTTACTGTTTTTGATTTACTTGAAACGTTCTTCTACTTATCTGGCCTTTTTCCTAGTAGGGAATTAATCATTGCTGCACTTGACAATGTATCAGCACAACTCCATTACCCATCTAGGTTCAAGGTGTTATATTGATTCTCGTTCTTTATTTCTTCGGTACCTGTATGATAAATGTTGTTCTCATTTTTGCATTTTTCTGCTATTAGCTGACTTACCTTACATTAATTACCTCTGAACCTTGTAAATGCTACTCTGATGACATGATTCCATTTTAAACTGGTTTGCGCAGTACCTGGAAGAACTCTTGGGCCCGATCCTCTTTTTCTGGATTGCATGTGGTGTCAGTTTAGCTGCTCTTGTTGAGGTATGCCGCTAGCTGATATTCTCTGTTTCATAGATGGATTTTTTTTCTGTGATGGTTATATTACCTTTTCATTCAAGTTACCCACGGGAGCTTCGTTTGTATTCCTTTGTTTTATATACTTTTCAACCAAATGGCATTTATATTTGAAACTTGTAGTACAGTAAATAGGTTCAAATTCTTTTTTTTTTTTTTTTTCTCTTGCACACGGGTCTACAATATTGCAGATAGCGCACAGTTTGACTACAAAATCAAAGTAAATTACCAGTGAAAGAATGAAAAGTCACATGTGCTTCTGGATGTCCAGCAATATGTTCTATGATTGTGGCAGTTATCAGAATGGAATGAGTACATTTTAGATTTTTATATATTCTGATGGTTGCTTTGTTGCAGACAAGTGAGCTGTTCATTCTAAATGCCGAACCAAAGTATTTCATCCACTTTTGTTCCCACTGGCTACTCCCAGCTCTCCTGCTGCATGAAGATCATACTAACCTTGAATGGGTAGCTAAGGTAATGGTGCTTCCATATATCTTTATGGACATAAGTGGATGTTTCGAATAACTGCAATATCAGTTTATGGAGAGACCTTTTGGTTGTTTTCTTCTATTTTTGTGTCAGTGTTTTGAACTTTTCCGATCTCTATGTACTGACACTGTTTGACTGTCTACAATTTGCAGATGGCTGGCCAACCGGTGGCTGTGTTGGTCAAAGAAAATTTTGTTCCAATCTTTTCGATATGTATGGGATTGCACTGTAGTAAAACATCAGAATGTGATAAAGGTGCAATGGTGCTTCAGAATTCAATATTGTATGTGGGTGAAATCAGTGAGAATGAGAGGGATAAGCTCATTAAACGGAATATGGTATGGTACCTGTAACACTTGACTCATGATTCCAGCAATCTGTCTTTGTTGTTTGTGGTGGAGAATTCCATCATACCGTTAGTTAGCTAGTCTGATCAGCTAGTTACAACTTATCAAGTCTTCGGATCCAAGATCAAAGCATTGTCAACAGCAAGATCAATAGTTGGATGCTTTACATTCATTTTGTCGGAGATCCTAGTTTCAGAAAATTTAATATATTTTCTCAATTATAAAGTATTAAATTCCTAATTGGCACCCTGTTCTGTTTTCAATTTCAGGTGTCTATTGTTAGTTTTGTTTTATCACGTGCTTCCTCTTCACCAGAACCTCCAGTTCCTGCTTTTTCTCGTGACACCATTTCACGTGCAGTTCAAACAATTGTGGATGGTTTTCTGGAAACGTAACATATCTTGCTCACTCGATCTTGACTTATTGTTTTAGTTTTTCCTTTTATAAGGTCTTACTTGGTTTATGCAGCGCTGAGTATCCTAAGAATGCGGCCATCATTGACATGATTAATGTTTTTCGCCCAGATAGGGTGTTCATGGTAAAATTTTCATTTGCCGAAGCTTTTTCACGAGATAGCAATGTTCTTGTCAATTTGATACTTCAGTCACAATATTTTTTGTTGTTTTTTGGCAGTTCATCACAGAAATACACTATAGAATGTCAGCCGCATGCCATCATAGGCATACCCGTCATCATTTGGCTGCGCTTGAAGAGCTTACTATTATTCTTGGTCATAGAGCTTCTGTTCCAAGTTCCTTAAAGTGAGCAGAATTCTCTATCTGTTTGATTATTTGATTGGTAGTATTCAAATTCTTTAACACGAAAGTGACTTTCTTCGGACCTTACTGAATTTGAGGTAGCAATGAGATTGACCATTGGGGTTCTTTTCTCGAGTAAAAACTATGTTGTAGATGTTAGAAGGTGTAGTTTTTACCTGATTCGGTTTTGCTATTGTCTTGAACTCGTTTGTTAAATGTAAGACACTGATTATCACAATATCTTCCCCGATCAGTGGCTTCGCATAGTGTTTCTTTTGGTCAGAGTAACTTCCAGTTTTAATATTTTTGACGGCATCTTTAGTTGATATTTAAAGAGCCAACTAAAGATGAGTGTCATTTTTAAATTAAAATTTTGGTGGCATTGAATGGTGAATCTCTATTTTTGAGATTTGAAGAACTACTTTGACCTTTAACTGTGGTCTCTTTCAGTTATATGTTCAATCTTGTTGGACAATTTATCGGCTCTCCTTCATTACAAGACCAGTGTTGTAGTATAGCTTCCTGTTTACTGGATTCGTTCAAAAGCAATCCTGCCAAAGAAATTGTTAGTGTACTTGGTGACCAACTCCAGGTATGTGTTACTTAATGCTATTATTTCGTTCCACTTTTTAATACCTTTTTTTTTTATAAAAGTTGTTTACTTTTCTCTATCTACCGCTTTTTTTTTTAGTTTTTGGTCTCAAAGCTAGTTACATGCTGCATGGATGCTGAAGCAGACTCCAAAGTTTCTGGTTCTAAGTCATCTCAACTCGTAAATTTGCTACACAAGCTAATTGTTAATTCTGAATCTTCTCTTGATGAAGATATCAGAGTAGGCGTTCTACCTTTAAAGTCGCCTTCCTTTTTGTCCTACCTGTCGAAGAAATCATCGAGAAATTTATGCTTGTTGATTTGTCCTTCTTTTTCAGGATTTAGAACCATTCCCCGATATGGAAATTTTTCAAGTCATTCGTGAATCACACATCAGGATATGCAAAGCTTATTCTCCAAGGAATCATCTGTTGAAGGTCAAGCACTCTGCATTTTTCAATGATTACATTGTTGTTGGAATTTTATCACTATCCAATTTTGTATTTCTTTCCTGTTCCGCTACAACAGTGTGCTAGAAGATCTTGTTTTCTTCCACCGAGATTCCTTTCCTGGAGGTATCATTCTAACTTTCATGAGTTAAATCATCCTGAGATATGCATTAGTGCTACCCTAAGTGCCATGATTTGCTTGGGATGTTAACTGTAGAATAAAGATTAAGTATGGTTCCTTTTATTATACTTTGAGGACTGTGGTTTTTCTAATTACACAAAGAAACAGCAGCCAAGTGGATAAACTTTTTTCTCACTTCTTGTAGTTCGTTTCTGGCTATTTTTTCTTATGTGGATGGGTCGATGTCTGAGCTACTTTGTTTCATGTTTCATGGTTGTGCTCACGAGTGAAATGTTTGATTTAGGTGTCTGTTTTACACGTTAATTTAGAAGGCAGAGATTGTTTGTCTTTCTGGCTTCTACCTTGATAGCAACAAAGTTAATAACATGGCCAATGAAGCTTTTGTCGAGAGTCTACTGCCCATTAATCCTCTTTCCTTATCAAATTGCTGAAATTTTATCAACTAATCATCTCCTTGCAGTCTCCAAGCACTGCACAACAAGCTCATAGCTACTGAAGCTTCTCAAGAAGAGACAAATGTAGAAACAGCAGACACGTTTTGGCATTCTGACGATGAAATTGTTAATGCTGTTTGGACTCTTGTCCGTGTGTCTGCCTCAGATGAAGCAGATAGTATGAGATTGTTGGTGTCGGATTTTCTTTCCAGGGTATCTGTCATTCTCTTTTGTAGTCAGTATCTCTTGCTTTGCAAATTTGAATATCTGGTCTTATTTTCTCATATTTTAACTGTAGGTTGGTATTGGGGACCCCCACACTGTTGTTTTCCATCTTCCTGGGGAGTTGGACTCCATGCATGATCTTCAATTTGTTAGCCACAATACTGGATCAAAAGTCAGATCTTTTTCTGAGAATGGCATATCCGATGAAACCCTTATCGTACTGCTGAAAATTCTGAAGAAGTATCTTTTGGATGACTCTGTAAAGATTATTGACGTAACGTCTCAAACCCTTCGGGTCAGTTTTCTAACTTTCTTACCTATCCGACCGTGCTCTATATCCTTTTGTCAACTCATAGTTTTTCGATTCTCCTGTGCAAATTTGATTGTACCTCTAAATACCGTATTGTTTGGCTTGATGTGATTTTTCTCGATTCTGCAGTAGCCTCTACTTTTGTTCTGCTGTTTCATACACTCCTGCCAAACTCTTATTTTTCTCACCTTTATACCTTGTCAAATGTCCGATCTATTGATAATTTAGTAATCTACTATTATGCACATGAAAGTTATGAATCTTTCTGTCTGATGTGCCGTTATATTTTAGTCAAAAGATGTGTAATCAACTATTTTAGTCAAAAGGGGTGGTACTTATCTCCAAGGATTTATTCTGTAATATCTTGCAGCCTGTCTGGAAAGGCTATTGTTTGCAAGTGTTTTTTTTTAGAATTTTCATTTTGCTTATATAGATATCCCTTTCTCCTTGCTTTAGGGAATTCTTTCAACCGAAAGGGGGCAGCAAGCATTATCATCTATCGATTCTTCTGAGAGATCTTTGATTGAGGTAAGTTTCTTCTCCGCATTAGCTTTCTGGTCTTGAGCTACTTTTCATGGCTTGATATTTTCTCAGATAATTCTTACAGTGGAGAATTGTTCACATGGGCAGGATAAAATAGTGCACCGTAAAACTTTTGAGTATATAAGATCTGGTTCTTTCAGAAACTTAACTTGTGCAAATTTGATTTCAAGATTCATATTATGATATATATGGATATATAAATGAACAGTGAATCCATTCAATAAATTAATGATGTATATATATTGGATTTCCCCATTCTTGTTAGGGTATCCTGAGTTAAAAACTACCCTGCCTGCTCAGATATGTTTTTTTTTTTTTTTTTTTTTTTTTTTTTTTTTTTTTTTTTTTTGTAGGTACATGGCAGGGGCGTGAACCTTGACATTGTTGAAAAGATCTTACTGGATAGCCAAAAGCAGTTTAAAGGTAGTTGAATTATTTCCTGAATCCTAACGTTATGGAAAAAATCTTAGAAGACATAATCTCCATGTAGGCATCTCATGGTTTATGTTAATAATCCCACGTCAAAAAAATTCTATATGTGTTCTATGAACCGTTGGTCCTGCTAGATGCTATAATTTGTTTTCATTGTCATGTTTTAGGACGTAAGTGCTTCGTTAGAAATAATTGAAAGCTGAAATCATTGTTACTGAATGAAGGCTATCATTTATATTATCTGACCATCTAATTCGTGATGCAACCTAAAACAAAAAATGGAGGTTACTGATAAGTCAATAGGCATATGAAATCTTTTTGGCTATTGCTTGCATTCCTGCAAAGCTGTCCTGATTGATTTTCAGAATATATATGCCTGGGATAATTAGTGAATTCAATTGACGTTAAACTTTTTTTTTTAGAACTCAATTAAACTATCTAAATACCTCTATTTCATTCTGCACATGACATGGACATGTCGGTTCTAAAATTATTCCATTCATGTTCCATTCCTATTTTTGAAATTACTCAAGAATGGTTCATTTTGGGCGCTGTCAGCTGAGAACTTTTCACTGGAGAAGTCTGAAGTGTGGTCCACAGATAATAAAAACTTTGATAGATGGATTTGTCAGCTTGTGTATTGTATGATCGCTTTATGTGAGGATGTCCCAATAAGGTATCTGTTTGGTTCCTTCTTACCAGAGTTATCCAGTTAAAATATTCAAGTAAAATTTTGCACTCAGTGGATTATTTTTACTGCTTTGTTTGGCAGGTTATGCCAGAACATAGCAATGCTGAAAGCTGAAATCTCTGAGCTTCTATTTCCAAGTGTTATTGTTAGTCTTGCAGGAAGGATAAGGACAGATATCAATTTACATGAATTAATTACATCCCAGGTATCTCTCGTCTTTTTTGGGTGAATTATCCAAGACCTACCAGTAATGTTTCTTCTCTGTATATCTCTGCTTCTTGAACCAATACACTTCCCTTGTGTACTGTTTCTCTCCCCCATCTTGATTTTTGCAACAGAATTAAAACCATTGCAGGGAACTATTGGTCACTTTTGCTAAAAGCTTGTGATCCCCATTGGGCAGGTGAAAGAGCATATCTTCATTGATTCAAACAAGCTAACAAAGTCGAAGCAGATTATGTTAAATACCCTGAATGAACTGCGGATGTGTTTTGTCCTTGAAAGATCGACTTTTTCTGGACAAACTAAGAGAGAAAAGGTTAGGGTAAATGCATTGCACTGACCTAATTGCATTAATACCAATAACTGAAATAGGTATGCTATTCATGGGGAATATATAATGATATTCTGCCATTTTTATCCTCTTTATAGTGAATAACTATCATATGAGTTTTTCATATGAAAAGAACATTCCGAAATATGGGAGGTGACTAAAACAAACGTTTGAAATGTTCTTTCAGAATACTAAGCATTCTAGCTACAGTTCAAGATCTTGCTCCACTGCTGCTAAGATTAGAGATGTGGAAACAGCATCAAATGGAATGGCAGCGTCCATAACTGCCAATTGGGATAAGGTGTACTCTTTATTAAATGAACTTCAATTACAATATGTATTGTTATGAGGATGAGCATTGCTGAGGATGACTATTGCTGATTCTTGCAATATTTCATGTGTCTGGAATTACCAGAAATCTCCTTCTCAGAGTGTTTTTGGCTTCCTGCTAAGACTTACGACTATATTTAACCCAAAATTAAAAGATTTTCAACTATGTTTTTTAGGAAATGTGATAGGTGGCACACCTTTCACTTTGTTGATTATGATATTTCTTGTTATATTGTGTGTTTATGTCATATAAGAAGAATTTATTGCTTTCAAATATCATCATTGAGGTTTAATAACTTAATTTTATAGCAAAACAAAGTTATAACTGTCAGTTGTGTGCTATTTCTATGATTAACGCCATTTGGTATTAACTTTTTCGTTCATTTATTTTTGTTAAATATTTTTGTATCTTTCCATATGGCGCTAGTTGCCTAATCAGTTATTCCTCTACATTTTAATTTCAAGCATGTGTTACTGTTCTTGACTTCTTGTTTCTTTTATTATCTTTTTAATACATAGTGAATTTTGTTGATCAGGTTTATTGGCTTTCCATTGATTATCTTGTTGCTGCCAGATCAGCAGTAGTGAGCCATCCTTTCTTTTGAATCATTAACCAATTTTTGAAAGTAGAGGCTCTAAAGTTATTTGCAGTATGTAACTCTTTTCGTTCTTCCCAGGTTTGTGGTGCATATTTGACCGCCTCCATGTATGTGGAGTATTGGTGTGAGGAGAAATTTGGCAGTCTAAGCCTCGGAGATCCTGATTTTTCTTATCATGATAAGGTAATTATAAAGAAGACATCTTATCCATTGGGAATTATTGAACTACATAATATTGTACTCAGGCCCCTCCGTGGTTTTCATTGTCTTAACTAATTAACTAGTAGGCATTGTGGTTTATGCTTAATGACTAATGGGTAATCATGAATGATTGTAACATATGAAACTTTCATGGGATGTATTTTTACAATATTGCAAATTATGTGGTCTCCATATAGAAAAGGGGCTTACAAATACGAGTTTCTTGCATGATTTCATGTGGCAGAGAAGTGGTTGGTTTGTGCCCTTTTCTAAGCTTTCCTTTTCTTTGTGGTTAACAGTTGCCGGATCATGTTGAGATACTTGTGTCTGCAATTACAAGAATAAATGAGCCTGACAGCTTGTATGGGGTTATACATTCAAACAAGGTTCGATTCTGATACTAAAAGTCTATCCTATAGAGTACACATCGGATAACTAACTCTTGCCTATTGGAAATGGTTTGCTAGTCAGTATTTTCCTGAAAGTGGGTAACATTAGCCCTTTCGTTACCTACTGTAAGAATGTTGTGAGAAGACTAACATGATACTGCTGCTGTCAGGATGAGTGTAAAGGTTCCAAATAGAAACTTACAACCAAAATAGTGAAACAACTATACTAACTAAAAAGTTTCATTTGATTATCAAATGAAACGTGAGATGTTAGTTTTTTTTTCTTTATGTATTGTTACCAATGAAGAACATCTATGCCTAGTACCAAGGATGTTCAGGAAGAAATGAAGTGACCACATCGTATGCAGTACTTTTTGATCTTTTGCTGGTTTCATATATGTAAATAACACTTCCTATTTCTGTTACATGGATGCAATCTGAAAGTTGTCTGCTCAAATAACCACATTTGAGCATGAGGGAAACTGGACTAGGGCACTCGAGTACTATGACTTGCAAGCACGTTCACAGAAAATGGTGGTGTCTAGTAGCCTTTCTGGAAATCTAGAAGTGGAACATTTACAGCCAACAATTAGTGCACAACATTCTGTTTTTGGTGAAGGGGAGGTCCAGAGACAACCTTTCAAAGGGCTCATTAGGTCGTTGCAACAGACAGGCTGTATGCATGTTCTGGATCTGTATTGCCGGGGCTTGACTTCCCGAGAAGGCTGCTTTCAGTATGATCCAGAGTTCATCGAATTGCAGGTATACATCCTGATTTGGTTAAGTTTTTCCTATTTCCAATACATGGAAGTGTGTTGTCTAAACAAGGTTGTTGGTTAATACATAAATATTTCATGGGATAAAGAAACGATATGATAAATCACAGATCTTGAAGGAGTAGCTTGGCAGCAATATTTACCAAATAGTAAATTTTTGGTTGGATAATTGGCCCAAAATTTGATTTAACAATTAACTAATCGAACAAGACTCAGCTGTGATACTTTAATTGTGGTGCTTATGTGATAATTCAGCTGCAAATTGACTTCTTGCTTGCAGTATGAGGCTGCATGGCGTGCAGGAAAATGGGATTTTTCTTTACTTTATCCACAAACGCACTCCCCACCTATGCAACATGTCAAGAATAATAACTATCATGAAAATCTGCACTGGTAACACATTTGTACTCTTATGTACCGATGATGCTATTCTTAGCCATTAGATACATTTCCCTGTTGTAGCTCTGGATTACACCAAATTTACTTGACATCTTATCAACACTGACTTTGCCGCTGGTCTTAGACTTTTATTTTTAAGGAATGGTATGTTACAGAGGAATTTTAGAATAGATTAGTTGAAACCTCCATAAATTGCTGGTCTCTGGCTTTTCTTTCTTGGGCCATGTCCTAGTATCAATGGTCAGTTGGGATGAAGTCCTTTTTAGTTTTGAAAAGTCCTCAACGTTACCCATGTGACACTAGCTCCCGTCTGAGGCCTGTTTCTTTCTCTTTACATGTTTACTTCTCAGTTGTTTGAGAGCATTGCAAGAAGGGGATTGCAATGGGTTTTATGGAAAATTGAAGGATGCTAAGAAGGTAATGCATGATTTCAGTTTATCACCATTGGATTGGAAGGCAGCAAGCTTCTATCTGTTAATAATATTTGCTTTTTGTCCTTTTCAGGAGCTTGTGTTGTCCATTTCTCGTGCAAGCGAAGAAAGCACTGAATTTATATACTCAACAGTAGTGAAACTTCAGGTATGCAATTTTAAATTGACATTAAAGCACAACATCCTTTTCCATCATCTTGTCATTTGGATGCCAAATTATAATTTCACCAAGATTACTTTCCACTCCTTATTGTTCATGTCTTTAATTTGATAATGGTACACTCTTTGAGTTCCAAACTTTTCGCTTTTTGGTTAAGGTCATCTTGATCTTGACTAGTTAATTACTCTGCAAGAGCTGTCAAGTTTGATGGATGAAATCCTAAATAACTGCTAGCATCAGTAGAACATGAACATTTGACTTATTTCAGGTGTTGCGAGTTCCAAAACTTTCGTGATGCTCACCTTTTAAAAAAAATACGTCTCCAATATTTCCTCGTAAAACTATATCCCTTAGACTAAAGATTTCATCTGTTGAACAATTCCTATATTAAACTTGAATTTTCAAGCTGTAGGATTTGTGAATGCAAGTTGCATGTTCATTTGAGATCTAAGGAAAATGTATATAAATTACTCAAGATTTCGGGTCTCTTTGGTAAACAGTGGTTTTGAATTTTTCTATGGAATCACTTTCTTGATTTTGGATGTTTTATCATGTCTAGATTCTTTATCATCTTGGACTTGTTTGGGATCTTCGCTGGACGACATCGTCACATCAAAGTGTTAATGGCTATCCAGTCAAACAATTGGCATGTGCAGACCCCCTTACTCCAACAATGGAGCAGGTACTTTCCCGTGTAGCTTCTTTTATCAAGTGGTTATTCAGTAGCTTCTAGTGAATGATTTCAAGCTTCAAGAATTTATATTATTAGTAGCAAGTCAGAAGTTGGAAAAACACCAAGGTTATATAGGATCTTTCATGTACAGTTAGATTTTAGTCTTGGAAACAAGGTAGTTGTGCACATATGTTTATGCGCAAAATATCTGGAAGCTAAGTGAGACAATCATGTTTCCTGAGGCGATTTTATATTATGAACTACAGTTGTCTTGGCTGAATAAGGATTGGAGCTCTATTATTACGCAAACTCAGTTGCACATGAATTTGCTGGAGCCGTTTATCGCATTTAGGAGAGTTCTCCTCCAAATCTTGGGATGTGAGGAATGTACCATGCAACATCTTTTGCAGTCTGCTTCGTTGCTTCGCAAGGTATGTATGAAAAGCTACAATTTCGCTTGTAGTAAAATGCGGTGGATCAACACATTATCTTGTTGTTTTCAGGGATCAAGGTTTTCTCATGCAGCTGCGTCTCTGCATGAGTTCAAGTTTCTTTGTTCGAGAAGTGATGGACAACAACCCGTTCCAGATTGGCTTGGAAGGGTACATCTTTATGACTAACCTTGCAAGTTTTGTGGAATTTCAGTACCCTCCTTTTTCTCCTGAATTGTACATATTTCTACCCAGACTTTTTCTTTATTGACATAAATGAGAGAGAGACAAGACTTGCAACTGAAAAAATTCTGATTGACATCTGATAGCTGTGACCTAGGACATAAAAATGTTCTTATTGAACGAAGGCATACAATACTTCTTTTCATCATCTATTAGTTACTTTACCTCTTAGTTTAGAACATGGTAATATATCTGGTTATTAAATAGAAATATGCTTTCCAGTAACTTTTTGTGCTTTTCCAGATTGAAGAGGCAAAGCTATTACATGCCCAAGGGCGGCATGAAGTTGCCATCAGTCTGGCAAGCTACATCTTACAAAATTATCAATTAAAAGAAGAGGCTTCAGATATATATCGTGTGATTGGAAAGTGGCTAGCGGAAACTAGATCTAGCAAGTAAATAAATTGTTAAAATTTTATTTTGGTTGAAAGTAGCTTCCATCTGACTCGTCATGAACATTTTTCAGAAATCTCAACTTGGTTCCTTTTTGTTTTCTCTTGGATATAGCTCTAGAACAATTTTAGACAAGTACCTCAAGCCTGCAGTTTCGCTTGCCAAAAAACAGAGTTCTGAGATCTGCAAAAGGTTGGTAGAAAAACAGAGCCAAACTTGGTTTCATCTGGCTCATTATGCAGATGCTCTATTTAAGAGTTATGAGGAAAGACTCTCCTCCAGTGAATGGCAAGCTGCAATGCGGCTACGAAAACACAAGGTCTCCGCCTTTGGTTACTCAAATTTCTCTTTTATCTCAGACAGAACCAAACTTGGTTTCTTTTTCTTTCTGTAGTTCTTTTTTTGTGTGTAGAAAGTGCCTATTTTTATCTTTCTAAACGGGCACAAATAAATGAATAACAAATGAGCACATATAAGTGAATAATCCAGTTCCAGTTCTAAACAGTTTCAACTCTAAAGTTTGTTCTTCTTCTGTTGTGGGGGAAACTAACTAGTGCGCTTAATTTTTCAGACGAAAGAGTTGGAGGTGCTTATTAAACGGTTTAAAAGTTCAAAGAAGGCAAGTAGTAGTCTACCTCTGTTTGTTTGATCTCTGAACAAATCTCTTTGCAAAGCACAGTATGATTGCCGGTCGGGACAAGTCTCTCATTTTATTTCATATTTTACTGTACTAGGGGGAACAATCTGACTATTCACTGAAGATTCAAGAGCTGCAGAAGCAACTAACAATGGACAAAGAAGAGGCAGAAAAACTGCAGGTGTTCTTTATTCCGCCCGACAATCTGGCTTCTGTGGAAAAGTAGTCATGGTTTTTTCTAGATGGGTGATATTTACTGATACGTTATCTCTCCCTTTTTCCTCAATTGCATAGGTTGACAGGGATAACTTTCTGAAACTTGCGTTGGAGGGGTATCAACGTTGTCTGGAAATTGGTGACAAGTATGATGTCCGAGTGGTATGTTATCTAAGTATTTCAGTGAGGTTATGCATATGATGTGAGATGTGAATTAGTGTCTAGATTCCATCCTTCATAACAGGTGAGGAAGTGTTGACTTGGCTTTAGAGTCAAATATGGACAGCTTTAAGAAAATATTTTTAATTGTTAGGTTACAGCATCTTGTGAATATGCATATCTATGTTTCGCTACTGTAAATTATTCACTCTACAACTAATCCTTAACATCTATCAAGGAGCAACGTTGGGTTTTTTGGTCGTCTTAGTGGTCTAACATGTCTTCTCTTTTCCTGTTATGGATTGCGGTCTTTAGCTGCTTGTCGACATCTCTCAGTCGGGTTTGTGTTTGTATAGTTATCGGTCATATCAATCTTCCTTTGGTTTTGGGGTACGTGTCGAAGTACATTTGATAATGTCTCCATGTAGATTAGTTTTAGTTTCATGTGGAATGGTGGATCTCTAGCTCAGTGCTTAATAAGAAATATCGACTTGTACAGTACCTATATACGCCAGATTCGTGATAGAGTGACCTTTAAAACCAAATATACTTTATACGCTTTCTATTTGGGATTCATGTCAAATTTTGTCTAACAAAACATCTAAGGAAGATATTGAGAGTTTTCTCTGGCCTAAAAAAATATTTGAGAGAATCAGAAGAAACGTCGTGTATTCCATTATATTCTTGAAATACGGAAACATTGTTGGAACTAATTTTTCTTTCTATAGGTCTTTCGACAAGTATCCATGTGGTTTAATCTCGCCTCCCAGAAAAATGTTATTGATAACATGTTGAGCACCATTAGTAAGGTACGTGACTGATGGGGTCAGATTTTATCTGTTATAGAGAAGGAAGTCTTTAGTTATCTCTCCAATTTTCTTGTTTAATTAACCAATCTTCATCTCCCTAAACGTTCTTGCAGGTTCAGTCTTACAAATTTGTACCACTTGTTTATCAAATTGCTTCAAGGTTGGGCAGTTCTAGAGATGAATCAGGATCTAACACCTTTCAGGTGGAATGCATTTTTAACTTGGTTGTCATATCAAACTTAAGACCAGAATGGGTCTACCTAATCTCTACGATTTACCACTTGCAGTCTGCTCTGGTTTCACTTGTCAGAAAAATGGCCATTGATCATCCATACCATACTATCTTTCAGGTTCTGAAGAACATATTATCCGTCTTCTTTATTCTTTATGTTTCATTTTTTCCTGTTTGGTTAACTGGCATAGGCTTGCTAGAAGTGCATAAAATAAAATCCTTGAATGTCCTATGACATCTCGAATCTGTTCAAATATGGTGAACACAATAAAGCCCGTAGTGTTGTGTAGCGTGCCATGGAAATTACATTATTTGCAAGTGAATTTGTCTATCTCTTTTGATGTTACATTTCTAAATGCTGGATATATTTCTCGTATTTTTCTTTTGATTTTTGTTCTAGCTTCTGGCTTTGGCAAACGGTGACCGAATCAAGGATAACCAACGCAGTAGAAATTCTTTCGTGGTTGATACGGATAAAAAGCTTGCAGCAGAGCATCTCTTGCAGGATGTATCACATTATCATGGGCCTATGATTAGACAAGTAAACCTAATTTTCATCTAGTCTTATGTATTATAGACTATTTTACCTGGTTACTTATCAGCAAATCCTGAATTTTTTTTTTCAGATGAAACAACTGGTAGATATCTACATCAAGCTTGCAGAGCTTGAAACGAGGAGAGAGGTTTGATAATTCTTTGAGAATAGAGGAAGTGTTTTGTTATGCTGTTTCCTGAACCCAAATAACATTTGCAGGATACCAATAAACGGGTAGCACTACCAAGAGAAATTCGTAGTGTGAAACAATTGGAACTTGTAAGGACGCCATTTATTAATTATTTATTTCATTCTTATCGTTTGTATGGAATTTCAGACTTTAAATTTTGACCTCAAGATAGGAAGTCTCTTGGAAATTTAGAAACCTTCGGTGGGTCATTTTGATAGGCTGTACATACAATTGAAAATTTAATGGCAGCTAAAGATTTTTCAATAATTGTTTAGCAATGTTGTCGTATGTGTTGGTCTGATCCTAATTTGTTTTTTTCCCCATGTTTACTGTTTTGAGTCTGTTGAAACTCCTAACAAGATCAATTATTCGCTGAAGAATTGTGGCGATATAGTTTTCTCGTTGTCTATTTAGTTGGAAGAGATGTTTCGTTGCATGAGCTTGCAAGCATGTTTTCCATTTTTCATTTTCCTTCTTGGTTCAGATATTGAATTTCGCTTTTTCTCTATGCTTCAACGTATCTGTCAAATTTGTATTTTTTTCGCTTTTATTTGAGTTTAGGTACCTGTAGTGACTGCTACAATTCCTGTTGATCGTAGCTGCCAATACAATGAAGGGTCGTTCCCTTTTTTCAGAGGTTTATCAGATTCTGTTACGTAAGTTCTTGTTCAATCAATATATCAATTTCCTTTGACATTTCTAGTTTAAAAGAGTACCTTATCTGAAACCACGTCTTTTGGATATGCAGAGTGATGAATGGTATTAATGCTCCAAAAGTAGTTGAATGCTTTGGCTCTGATGGCCGGAAATATAAGCAACTTGCAAAATCTGGCAATGATGACCTCAGACAAGATGCTGTAAGAGTTTCAGAATTTTTTTATCTTACTTGCAATGTCTGTGGCACTGCTCCATCTACTGGCAGAGAATTTATAATATGCTGACTTAGTCAAGCTGTACATATACAATGGTTTAGTTATGCAAAGTGTGTTCTTTTTGTTTTCAGGTTATGGAACAATTTTTTGGGCTCGTCAATACCTTTCTACATAATAACCGGGACACATGGAAGAGAAGATTAGCTGTACGCACATACAAGGTATGTCTCTCTAATCTATCTACAAGATGTTGTCCGTTTCTTTAGAGAAAATATGTCCGTTTCTTTAGAGAAAATATGTCCGTTTCTTTAGAGAAAATATGATCCATTCAGTAAGTTCAAATATTTTGATAATTATATATATATGTATATACTATTCTCAGGTTATTCCTTTTACTCCAAGCGCTGGTGTTCTTGAGTGGGTTGATGGCACAATTCCACTTGGAGATTATCTTATAGGAAGGTTGGTCTAGTAAATTAGTATTTACAGTTACATGGTACAACAATTACTCTTCCAAGTCGTGACAGTTCGAATTGGCTGTTTGAATATCAAATCACAGCTCAAGGAGTGAGGGCGCTCATGGTCGTTATGGCATTGGAAACTGGAAATATCCTAAATGTCGAGAACATATGTCGAATGTAAGCTCATTTCATTTCTCAAATCTTCTTAGTTGGCCATCATTTACATCTGGTAGTTTTTCTCAATTAATCTGGGGTGAATGGTGGCTTGTAGGCAAAGGACAAGCGCAAAGCCTTCATGGATGTCTGCGCAAACTTCAGGTTTCGTACTTTGTGAAACTTTATTTACTCCGTAAGAACTAGTCGGTAGCTGACAAATCCATCCCCTTTTGCAGGCCTGTCATGCATTACTTTTTCTTGGAAAAATTCCTGCAGCCTGCTGACTGGTTTGTGAAGAGGCTTGCGTATACGCGTAGTGTTGCAGCTAGTTCAATGGCAAGTGTATCCACATTTGATGATATTTATTCTCTCGTTCAGTTTATAATGGATGGGTAGTTTAGCATATACAACGGAAAAAATCATTCATACTCTTCTAAATAGCATGAAATAAGCTATCAGAGAAAGTGGAATACATTTTCTTAAATGCCCATAAATTTGTAAACAAAAGAGAGCTGCCACCTTTTCAATCTCAACTGTCCAGTGAAGAAGGGTGTTGGATCCTATTTCACCTCTTTTTTTTCTTTTTTTCTTTTCTTTTGTGTTGACATCCATTAATAGGACATGGCAGTATTCTTAGTTGAGGCACCTGAAATAGATGTTCATAATTTTTCCTTCTGATTCATCTCCTATTGAACATTTGGGATTTGTTTTGCTATCAGGTTGGGTACATCGTTGGTCTTGGTGACCGTCATGCCATGAATATTTTAATCGATCAAGCCACAGCAGAAGTTATCCACATAGATCTTGGAGTTGCCTTTGAACAAGGGTTAATGCTCAAGACTCCTGAACGGGTGTGTTCCTTTCCATCTGCTCTCTTTACATATTTAATTGGCATCTGCACGATTCTCATTTGTTCAATTTCTTCCTGATTTGACAGGTCCCTTTCAGGCTGACAAGAGACATAATTGATGGAATGGGTATCACAGGAGTGGAAGGCGTTTTCAGGAGATGTTGTGAAGAAACCCTGTCTGTGATGCGAACAAATAAAGAGGCGCTGCTTACAATTGTTGAAGTAACCCGATCTTAAAGTTTAATTTTGGGTGTTTAAAATATAAAAACATATATTGAATGCTCAAACCACGGTCGCTTGTTTTGCAGGTTTTTATACATGATCCTCTGTACAAATGGGCCTTGTCCCCCTTGAAGGCTTTGCAAAGACAGAAGGTACTTCGTGCCCTTATAGTTTTAAATTGTAAATGAACAAGAAAAACGCAATGCATGTGTTGCAAAGTTGCAATCTCTGCAAAAAAAAGAGTTAGAAAGTGGACTTTTATTACGGATACTTCTTGCATGTAGAGAAGGACAGAAGGCAAATTTGTGTGTTGTTTATAAAAATGCCAGTTTGATTCTCTTTCTTGGAAACGAGTTCTTAACGCAGAAATTGTGCCTCGTGCAAATCATTTTGTGTTCCAGTTGATGTTCTTGTCCTGTCAATATTTGAAGATGTTGTCGAGTTTCTCACACAAAGGTGTTGTTTGATCCAGGAAACTGAAGATTATGATGGCATGAACTTGGAAGGATTACAAGAGGAATTTGAGGGAAACAAGGATGCTGCACGTGCCTTGATGCGTGTCAAGCAAAAACTTGATGGCTATGAGGGTGGTGAGATGAGAAGCATTCATGGCCAGGTAAGTTTTATTTTTATCAAAAAGTTAAAACAGTTGTTCTTGGTTTCACAAGTAAACTGAAGTGTATTTGCACAAACACTGTGTTGCTTTGTAGGCACAGCAACTAATACAAGATGCAATTGACACAGATCGTTTATCCCATATGTTCCCTGGCTGGGGAGCCTGGATGTAACCAACAACAACCTTCTTCTGACATTCTCTCCAATTTTTGGTCTGTAGATAGACAAATCTAATAATCTATATGTAAAGTTCAGCTGCCAAATTTTGTATAACTCATATGAGTGTAAGGGGAGCACTCTTATATTTTTATCGTTGGTGTATCTTGGATTGTAGGATTTAAGAGCTTACATGAATGGAAGTATTAAAAAATCCAAACTCAACAAAATATATCATAAAATGCAGGAAAGAAAAGCTTTAATAAGTATCATAAACTGAACTAGTATGGGTCTGGAGGGTTTTAAGGTTGAAGTCAACTTTTTGACCAATACTTTAAGCATAAGCTTTGCAACTAGAAACAAGAGGATGAAGAACCAGATCTGATAAACCTGGTCATAACTTTGAGATTTTCTGGACCTCAGTGTTGTGTCAAAGCCAGAGCAAAACAGGATGATATCGGTCAACAATCATGGTGTAGATTTAGATGAACAGTATACTCAAATTTGAACGTTTGGCTTTCTCAATTGCTTTTCGTCCCAAACTAAACTTTCATGTGAATGCTGAAAATGTCCTCATCTTCGATCAAAGCATTGGTAGCCATACAATGTGTATAGCAAATATGGGCGCAATTTCTCGACTACAAAAAAAAACAAAGAGAGAGAGAGAGAGAATCGGACAGTAACAAAAACAAAAATGCGAGACTAGAGTTTCATAATTTCGGCGGATGTTCATCCAAGCCCGAACCGCGAAGCGTGAAAACGAAAAACGTGAAGAACAAAAGAAGAACCGATTTAGGAAAATTTTTGCAAAAAAATCCCGTGTTGAGTCAAAGGTAGGATCGATTACCCAATCGACCATTTGAACGTGCTGAGTCAATCGATTACCCAAAGAACACACAAGAGAGATTTAACTATTTGGGCTTGTGGGCTTTTTGTTAAGGCCCGTTCTTTCGTTTTTTGGGTTCCAAGTAGACATTTAAACAATGTACACGTCCATTTGTTTTGTCTAATTTCTTTCAAAAATAGTTTCGTTTTAATCAAAAGGTTGAAATTGAAGTTATCGGGATAAAAATTAACATTGTATATAGTAAAGATAATTAGCAACGAAATTATAGAATAATTGGTTGACTTAAAATTTTATTACCATATTAGGGAAAATGGAGCAGTTACATGAGAAACAATCCGTATGTTGTTCTGTGTTTTAATGTTAGCTCAATACTACTTTTGCTCATATTGTGTAGAAGAAATTCACTATTTTATTATCTTTTAACGAGAAAAAAAAAAGTAAACGAAATTAGGTTTAAACAAGTACAATTGGTTGCAAATTAAGCTGAGGCTTACATTACAAAAGGCAAGGTTTACACAAACTCACACATACATTACATACTTAAAAGAATCAGACCTATAGATCATTTGTTGGAAGTGAACTCATCAGAATAGTGGTTTCTTTGTCTTTCGTTGTCTTTCCAAATAAACCCGAGAGGAATCGTAGAGGCAAGACCGACGAAGAATCTGATTTCTTCTCCGACACTTGCAGCTCTCCAGGGCTCTTGTTCGGCTTTAGTTGTGCTCCGCAATGGCAGTTTGACAGTCTTGAGAAGCATCCCTTGTGGAAAACCGAACCGCACGACCGGCATTTGTTAACCTCATCTTCCTGCTAATCATTTAATTCATTATATTTTTGGATCAAACAACATCTGAGTGTTACAGACACTGAACATCCGTCAAGGCTATATATGATATGGTGATCAAACACCCAACTGAGAGCAGGAGCATATGGGTATTGTATTCATAGCAAGCTATATATGCTCACCTGGAATGGAAATATTAAAGAGGATGTGTCGTCACAAGCTTGTCGGGCATTACAGGGAACCCCCACATCGCAACAAACAAGACACTGTTCTGTGATATGCTCCAGGATTTTCCTCCTAACGGTCTCCACGATTGCAGGAAGTGCTGCCATTCAAGGTTAATGTCTTTAAATCTCTTGAATAAAAGTTACAATGCAATGAATTAGATAAACTGTCAAACATCAAACAAGTGGCAGCGTGGAGTTGACTTGTAAATCAATTGCTAGAGAAATATGGAATCTGAATCTAACTTCATTATCTTTGAAGAACAATCCATCACCAGTAAAGAAGATATGTCAGCACGAGCAAACACTAGGGGAATTCTGTATGTGTCAGCATGCGTGCAGACACAGATGAACTTTAAATCTTGGTTCAAGAAAAGAAATTCACCTGCAAATGGCCCTTTAGAAAGATCAATTAGATCTCTCAAAGCAAAAAAATCAGTGCTCTCAAGAAGGTATCTCCGAGTACTGATTCCTTTGTTGAGTGTCTTGCGGAACGGGCAGTGTACATATGGAAGCATAATGGTTATTCTTTTCCGGATGCTCATAATATGACTGAGTGCAGGGACCTTCGAGGACAGAAAAGGATTGACCGCACTGACACAAAGCATAGGCTGCAAAATAAGTTTTTTCACAGAAGTCAACATTATCTTCAAATAAGTATATGAGGTTTATATGTAAAGCTTCAAACAATGAGCAAGCTGATAAGTAAATGCAAAATCCAAACACTGGTGGCTAAAAGAAGCTAAAAAGGGGACAAAGGTGATCCAGGCCTGCCTTTTTACAGGTTTTAATGAACATGCTTAAGCAGATTATGTAAGCATACACTATGTGTGTACTAGGTGCATATATCAAGCTGAAGGCAAGATATTGCACAGGCAAGTGTTCTACCTCTGCACTTAGTACGGGCAGAAGGAAAAAAAAAATCCATTATGCCAATAAATTATACTCCCTCCGTTTCATATTATAAGTCGTTTTAGAACTTAAATTTTGTTTCATATTATAAGTCGTTTTATGTTTTCAATACAAATGTTTGATAATATTTCCACTTTTATCCCTACTCCTTTAGCTTATTAATTAGTGTGATCATAGTATAATACATTAATGAGGGGTAAAATAGAAAATTGAATTGTTTTCTTAATATGTGTGAAAAAAACTTAAACGACTTATAATATGAAACGGAGGGAGTACCAAATATCCCTAGACCTAAATTACCTGCTCGTGTATGGAGTCCAGATATGATCTTGCCAATTGAGAGACGGGATAACGATTAAAATCCCAATGATGTAACACTCTTGCTGGCAGGACGGCCATGTCATTTGTATGGCAGGAAGAACAAAACAATTGACCAGTATATTCGCAAAGCCGAGGCTTACCCCATCCAAGAGCTTTCACAAAGTCCTGCACGAGAGTGGCTCCATCATCAAAGTATATGTGGCATCCAGCGCAAATGTAATGCTGAGCTTCTAGCAACTGCTTTACTGATTTGTGAGGTCGAATATCAACAATGAGCGAGATGGTATTTCCATAGCAAGAACCAGTTGCAGCAACAGTGATGCCAGCAGGGCCTGTTGGAGACATAATAGAATACGACCCAGAAGAACTTGCATCTTGAGGAAACAAAAACCGAAGTAGAGCATTTGGAAGTGCGGGAAAAAATCGGGACTGAAGAACTGAATTTAAACAATCTTGAATAAGGACAGTCCTTTCAGCAACGGCACTAGGCGATGTTCCAAATATTTTCCTTGATTCTCTTTCCACAGAGGCCCAAGGTGTAGGAAGCGTCCAGCCTTGATCAGCAAATAAAGATGTCAATCGACGGTAGAGACTATAAAAATCACGATATCTTCGTTCAATTTCCCACTTGTCCTTCCCACTCCAAACTCTTATGACATACACTGTGTATTCCCTCACTCCAACCAATCTCTCACTCAGCGAGACATCACCTTTCTTTTGCTTTACCCCGACAACTTCAACTCTATCAATCCTAAATCGCTGGGAAACTATTGGAGATGAATCTTCTAGACCAGAAGTTGTAGCAGTTTGTCCCCCATCCCTGTTAGGCAGAGAAAGCTGTAGCTGGAACATCTTGTCACTCTTAGAATACCTTGCCCCAGATGACTCACCTGAGTCGAGCAGTATTTCTTCCATATCATGAACAAAATCATCATAGAAGTCGTTAAGTTCTGTGTTCTCCTTCTGCAAGATCAGTAATCCGAAACCAGAAAACTTCAATTAAATAATAAGAGAATCAAATCAAAAGGAGATACAGTAGACTCCATGACGTTTAAAGATTGCATGGGCCTTTCTTAATGAACAATTAACTTAAAATGGGGACAGTAACACAGCAGTAGTAGAACGACATCCAGTTAAACCCTCAGATTCACACTGTTTAAATGTGAGAGGAGTATAATTAATCGAAATGCACTGTTTAACCTAGAAACAGATCATGAAAATCCAACAGACTTGGACATAACCCAGGGACACCTTCTACCAATACAAGCAAAGATAAAGAGTAAAATAAATTGACTGGCAGAGAAAAATAAAGTAATTAATATTTCATATATCAAGCAGCTGACCTTCGGTTGGATGTTAGTGACTTGTAAGGCATTTATTACAGGATGAGAATCTCTAGATGATGGCTTATTAGATTTCCAAGATACCAACATCGGTTCTGAGGTGGAATCTCTAAATGGATTTGACTGTTTTGCATTCTCAGAAGATTCATGAAGTAGTCCAAGAGAAACATCGCCATCTAAGTCACAAACCCCACCTGAAGAATCTTCGTTTCCTAACTCAATTGGTGTAATGTCTAGGACATCGTCAGCGCTACAAGATTGAAGATAATTCATGACTACAGGTCTATCTTCAGTTTGATTGATGCTAGTACAACTGTCTCGGAGAGATTCATCTGTTACCAGTGATTGAGGAACCACCAAGGTTTTGAGTTCAGCAATCAGGTCTTCAGAACCTCTGACAGTTATGCTGTCTCTTGCCATGCCACCTTGCTCCCTTTGGGTCAAGACAGACAAATTTCTAGATCTTAGTATATCTTCAATAGTTTCACGAAAGTCACCTACATCTGGAGCATGTCTAGTGCTCACAGTTACGCTTGTATGTGCTAGCCCTTTTCCTGCTTGAGCTACATCTGGAAGCTTTTGCAAAGCTGCAGAAAATGATTTTGTGGATGTCCCTTCACTTTCAGTACACCCTTTATCACGGTCCTCAAATCCGCTGAAGTTAAAATGAGCGTCACCAAGTTCTGTGGCTTGAAGCTCAAACTCATCCCAATCATTTGTACCAAAGGCAGTGGAAGAGTTGATGAGAAAAGGATTATCGTTCTCAGCTTTAGACTCCCCTCTATACTGTGGAAAATATAAATTTTTACGAGAATGATCAGTAAGTGAGTCATCACCATCAGAATGCTCATCATCTATTGAACCGCCATCTTTATTGTCTATACCACTTTTATGGAACTCCTCGTCATCCACATCACTCAACTGATTCATGGAATCCATTTCATCTGTAGCTTCATCACAAACCTTAGTACCCATCAAATCATCACACATATCTTCAATATATCCAGTTTCTTGGATCATGTTGGTGTTCACATTCCCGGTGCTTGTCCCGCCTGCACTACTAATTCTCTCATTATAATACCCATTCGTCGTCATACCCTCATTAGAAAACCCGATTCCTCGATCACCTAATCGTGTCTTATCCAAAGAGGAGAGCTTTAGACTTGGTCCCAAGCTAAAATTCTCAAACTCGGTGGCATCCCCAGACAAAAAACCTCCCTTGAAAGAGCCGAATTCAGATTCCAAGGAATCGTGAAATGGTCCTGTGGAGCTACACATACTTGGCGTTCCCAAAGCCGAATTCGCACTACAATACCGCTCAAACTCTGATTCCCCACATGACGAGTAATGTAATGATGAACCCGGAGAGGCAGCCCCGCCGCTTTCTTCTAGAGAGGCGACTCTCGAGGATTCCTCTCCATTGATCATTTGAACCACAACCAAAAAAATCAAAACCAAATCGACCCAGACGAGAGCAGTAATAATCCAATAAAATTCAAACGAATTCGATCGGAGACGGATACTCACACCAATTGTTGCAGATCCAAGCACGCCGAAATCCCCAATCAGAAGAAAATTGATCGACCCAAGTACTTGAGAAAGAAGAAGCAACTGAGATTTACGTTGGATTCGTGCAACACAGAAGCTCGTAGCTTAGAGCTTCTTCTTTTCCTTCCAACTGAAAATTTTCGGGAGAAATAGACACAAGGCATAAAGGAAGGATTGGCAGCGACGCTGACATTTTCTGAATATTTCTACAATTTCTTTATAATAATATTAAAGCAAAAAGGTAAATATATCATAGTTTTCGTGAAAAAAAAGAAGAGGATATATACAATTTGATTACTGATTTATTTTTTTGTCGGCATTTGATTATTGATTTATCCATACTCAGGTTGCTTATCGTATCAAAACTCAATATCTGAAATTTAAATAAATATTTTATGTATTACAAATTGAGAAATATCTTAAAATAACACAAATTTTTTTTTTTTTCTAAAACTAGCACATAAATTTAAAATTCCAAAAATAACACAAATAGTTATGTAAAAATATTTGTTTACATAAAATAAAATTCAAAAAAAAATTAAATATTATGTTTGAGTTCGCAATTTCCAATTTAAGTTTTAGTTTTTCTCTATTAAAAAATAATTTTAGATCATTTTAATATTAAATTTATGCTATTATTGTCAAAACTTGTGCTATTATTGTCATTTTCAACTAATGATACTAGAAATTTGGAACAAAAATAAAAGGATATGCTATTTGGTCTAATAAACTAACTAATAACACTCGCACATTCTCGATTTATTGGGCACTTGATGAATTAACTTCAAATTTAGTATATTTGTTCAAAACTAAATACCACGACGACTTCAAAGATAAATATTGATCAACCCATAGTAAGATTGAATCCAGATAATATGACATTATTTTTCATTCACTTTGAAGCAAAAATGGCCTCTAAATCTTTGTAAAGTCCTTTAGTCCTGGATTTGTAATCTGAAGATGACTCCTTAGAAGAGCTTCCACTTGTCTTTGCTCCCCGGATACTACTGCTCCAACCGCTTTTGCTCCCTGAAGGATCACTAGGAACCTTACTATTGCTCCTCCTGTCTCTCGTGAAGCTAGCCTTTGCCATCTCCCTAATCTGTCTCAGCCATGGCTTGTCCAAGCTACCCGAGCTTCGGCTTCCAGAAGAGTTTCTATACCTGTTATCTGGGGTTGAGAAAGCAATGCCTCCGTTGCTGCTGCTTCTTCCTTCTAGCTGAGCCGCGGGGATCTTGTTCTTCATCAGTTTCTGAGGAAGGATTAGCGCAGCAAGTCCAATGATTAACATCTTGAGACCACTCAAGAACCATCTGTTGATCTGGTCTAACCGCTTCGTCTGTTTGTACAATGAGTACCATTCGTTGCACATCTGCGTAATGAACCCAATCAAGAACAATACGACCATGAATATCCCCAGTTTCTTTCCGCTCGCTTCTGGAAAGTCTTTCGCCAAGAGCATCAGACACGAGGCCAATACACCGACTTGACATGCTACTGAGATGATCTCTACAAGCTGTACCTTTTTCTTGATGAAAGGCTTCTTCAAAACAAGGAAGAACAGCTGAAAGGAAGTGATGCTCAACAAGATCACTATGGGAGTTTTCGCAGTCTCATTGTCCAAGAAAGCACCAGCAATGATCCCCAAACACACCCTCTTCACGGTTTCGAGAAACGTATAGTAAATTCTAAGGATCCCAAACAGTTTCTGTATGCAAGGAGCTTCAGCATCTTCTGTTTCATCATCCGATGCGATGATGCGGTCATCTCGTTGCTTGAGTGGATTGCTTCCTGAGATCTGTGTGAGCATGTACTTTGGTGGACCCCTTAAATCTTCGAAAACCGGACCTACCCTAGTAAGATAGATAGAGTTCTGTTCTTTTTCCCATGTCCACTGGCCTCTTTTACCAGGACCAAGGGTCACTCGGATGAGTTCTTGGTACCAGTGGAAAGTCTGGCCTTCTTGATGAATCTCTTTGTACTGTAATAACTTCCCAAAAGTTATCCCGATCGAGAGGAAGAGAAACAACGCCAGGAGCAGAATAGCTACTACGCATAGCACAAGGATACCAACAATGACACTGGCTTCTGCAGCTCCTTGATGTTTAAAATAGCCTGAGAAAGAGAGAACTTAGTGTCAACAAAGATTTTCAAAATGAAACAGATATTTTCATGGCTGGTATTAACAATACCTTGTATGAGGCTCCTGGCTGCTTTGCAGATTGAGGGTAAGGCGAGAATGAGAAGAAACAGCTCGAATCTTGGGAAGACAAACGCACCGAAACTCCTCTTCTTCTCAGTGTGTGCTTTCTTGAACTTCAGTATCAGAGAGAGGAATATATGCAGTAGTACTAAACTGCCTCCGATTATAGCTATCCAAAACATGATCCTATTGAATTCTCTCCACCTACAAGAAAGAAGAATGTAAATTTCAAACATTAATTGCTTCTTCTTAAAATCAATGTAAGAAACTAATGCTTATAGGGAACCTGAAAAAAAAATCTATATAGAAAGAAGTACAAACGTGGATTGTAGTGACTTACACTGTTAAATGCGGTAGACCAAGAACGTGTTCTGCTTCTGGCTTAAGATTTGGGGTCTGTAAACACTCATACCGTATCAACACATAACAAAAGAGTACTAAAAAACAGCGCAAAAACCAACAAAGAAGAAGCTGTGAGGATTTTAGTTTCTTTTGACCTCAAAGAATAATCTGTACTCCATCGCGGTGAGTGGCAATCCGAATACTGACTCAGCGTTGGTTGATGTCTGCAGATTAGTCCTGTTGTTGTCCGTCTTAGAAATGAAGGAATGTGGACCAATGTAAGGACTTGAGGCCACCATGATCTGTTCGTTGTGCTTAGTTTCCCATGGGAGAGGAAAATAAGGGATTATCCACTGAATGCCTCTCACAAATTCGTAGTAATCAACAGGCAATGTCACCGGTAGCCATCTCGAGAGTGCGAAAAACTGAATGTGACAGGCAGTTCTCTGCATTACAACCACAATGCCGTTGATTAATTATGTGGTTTGCAGGAAACAAAATAAAGGCAATATATATGTGTTGTTTATAAAGAGTATAGCTCATACGAAAAGATTCCTCGTGGGGTCTGATATCAGATAAGGAGAGGGTCTTGGAAATGCTCCGAGAGAATAAAGGCTTGTGGTTGAAAGAGTGAGGAGTCCCGCAACGAAAGATGTCACCAAGAAAATGTAAGTTGATACCCAAGAAACCACAGAAGATATCACAGGCACAGAATCTGCAATATAAGTACAACATTTGAAAACCATTGGCCGAAGCAAATTACGCTTGATAACATATACAAAGTGGTTAAAATGCTTACAATGTTTCACTTCTAGGATGTTGGATGCGAGATTTTTGTTTCCCGCGACATCTTGAGTAACATTTTCAGGAATCTTAACAGAAATTTTGCGAGTGTTAGCTTTTACATATACAATGTATATGCTTCCGCTCAGTTCCTCAAAGCTGGCGTTTAGTGAAAACAACAGAAGCAAAAAGTCCCAAGGAAATCACTTAGCATCAAAACTGCAATTTTTATGGAAAAAAAATCTCAAGAGGCTAAAAGAAACACCAACCTATCAAGATATCCACCTGAGACCGATACAAATGAAGAGTTAAACCCAAACACTGGCTTCATGAATTTTATCCAGATAGGGATGGTGTGCTTTCTTGTCCTCATACCAGATGTTGTGTTCAATACAACATGAGGTCTTTCGGTATCTAATTAACATCATGCATGCGCATACATGTTTCGTTCAAGGAGAGAAGCAAAACGAACAATTTCGAAAAACAAATATATCACTTACTACTCACCATAAAGAAAAGTCAGTGGTGCAGTTGGAGATGCAGGTGTCCCATGCCTGCTTCTTATTGAATTCGAGTCAAGGGTCACCGTGACTATAGCACGCCGTGATGTATTTGTGACCTGAAAATAAGAGTGTGGATGTTACATGAAGGGATCAACACCAAATAACCTTGAGAAAAAGCAGCAGAAGAACAAACCATAAACGCAAAACGGCGATTCTCGTTGGTTTTTCCATCAATAGGAAGCAAATCACCTTGGTTTGTGCTTAGTAGTCTAAGAATTTCAGCTGAAGAATTCAGTACCGGTTCCGAGAAATACAAGTAAACATTTAGCTTGTCGTTATCATTGGTTGCCTGCACCGTCCTAGTTTGGTTGTTTAGCTTCAGTAACTTTTCTGGGACATGAGTTCGAAGGTTGACAAAAACGTTTCTTCGATCTAGAGGCCAAGGAAGATTCAGAATCAGTATCCCCTTAAAGGTCTTAGCCTCAAACGAAACCAAGCGGATAAAAAAGGGTAAAGACACTCACCAAAGTGGACAAAGAAACGCGAACCCAAAGCTCTTTTAAAACTGTTACCGGCTGTATCAGAACAGAAACTCTTGTTCATCACCAACACAATCCTTCCATATTGAGCATCAGGAGATAATCCCACAAGCAGTGAGTATCTGAGATACTGGTCAAGAACGGTGAATGAAGACGGTATAACTTGGCCAGCACCGTAGACAAGAAGCTGTTACATAATTTAAAACCGTGTTAAGAGTATAAAACTAGAAGATGAAAGCTCAAAACGATTGTGAAAATAAGGTTACGTACTCACGTCGCAGGCATTCACAGATGAACATCTGAAACCTCCTCCACCAACACATGGCTCAGTAAAAGTGATATTAACAGACACGTTTTGTGCACTTGTAAATGGCATTGATGCAGTTACAAAGGCTGTAGGAGAAACTGTATCTGCATACACAATTTTATAGCTTAAATAAGGAAAGGGAAGTCTGAAATCAAACACATTCAAGCAATACAAGGACCAATTAATGGTTTTGGTACAAGGAAATGTGTATTCTGCAACTGAGAGAAGCCGCAAGAACCAAACAACTCTGATCTATTTCAGACAAGAAAATTCCAGGAAGAGAATCAGAGAGGTTTAAGATTCGTTTCTTTACCAACAGCCCAGTTATAGATACTGCAGCCAAATCCAGGCATCCTATTTGCGCAGACCTCAAGTGTATGATTCCCGTCCAGCAACTTCGAGTAGGAAACTTTTCTTCGATGGCAATCCACACTAAACTGGTCATCTAGCTGCAGAGAACACATTCTTTTTCCATCAACAGGTGTGACTTGTTCATCCATAACTACAACTCCATGAAGATTCTTTAAATTATGCATATAGTATCTTATCAAAACACAAAGTAGAAATCGAAAACTTCTTTTGGCATGAGAAAGCTCCAAATCTCTTACACATAAACAATGCGTTTGGCCATTCACAAAAGCTAAATAGGCAGTAAAGCCATACTTCAAATAAGTTATTACAAGTCTTGATTTGCAGACTCAACACTCAAGTAAGATTTAGAATTGGAAAGCCTTACAAGAAAAAAAAAAAGGAAAGAAAATCAACCTTGCAACGGAATTTGCAGCTTGAACAAGTTCTGTTTCCATCGTCAAAAGCTTGAAAGGAAAATTTGGCTGAGTTAAATCTAGAAGTAGGAGGAGGTGCTTTCAAGAACTTCACAAAGAGCTCTGAACCATAACAGTGATGAAACCTGAAACAAAAAGGGGAAAAGACAACCCAGAAAAGCAAAAGAAGCCATGCACTTTTAAGCAGACCCATTTCTCCCCAAAAAAAAAAAATGCAGCTGAAAATCTCAATCTCGAAACTCCTTATGATGCAATCATTAAGACATAGAAGATATTTATAAGCAAAATAGAGCCATGGGCTTCACTGACTTTATTCTGGACAAAGTAGAAGAAGACATTGTAGAGATAATGAGTTGGTGAAGAGAAAAAGAGAGAGAGAGGTAGAGGATTAAAACAAGATGGGTTCTTGCTTCTGTGGTCTATGATGGCTGTGCAAGAGAGATAACGGATAGTGTATGCATGAGAGCGATGGGAGTTACAGTGATTGGAAGATAGAGAGAGAGAGAGAGAGAGAGAGAGAGAGAGAGAGAGAATAATTCGAGAAACAGACAAACTCTTGAAGAATTTATTATTATTCCAGGACTTGTCTATTTTGCTGTATATATGTTTTATTACAACTTCAAAAACATTGGGAGAAAGAACTTGTAGTTTAATCTTCTAGTAAACTTGTTGCCATGTACACAAAAATAATTTTCTTCAGACACAACACACAACTACAAAGAGACAAAATCTTTAGATGATTTAAGGGCTCTTTGGGGTCAACAGTGCAAGAATTTGTTGTGTGAAACTAAATGGTACAAGAAACCAACAAGAAGCATTGAAGTTTTCCTCCTGATTAATAAATATTCAATACACATGGGACCAATCGTTTTCAGATAAAATGATGGGACTTTCAATGAACGAAGAAGAGATTCTGGGACTTCAAGTCTTACCTTTTCATGAGCCTTCCTTTTACACCAAACCAATTATGCATTCAAGCTGCCAAATCGATGGAGTGTAACCAATACTTTAAGCATAAGCTTTGCAACTAGAAACGAGAGGATGAAGAACCTGGGCATAACTTTGAGATTTTCAGGACCTCAGTGTTGTGTCAACAACATAAAATTTTTTTGTGTTTGAGTCAAAAAGATAGCGTGTCTTCCATCGATCATTCAAGGGTCAACGATAATTCAAATGTCTCCGAAAGGGAATTTATTAGTCGACTCCAGCGATATATAAACCTTCGATTTGTTTCTATGCTTATCAATGTGGGACAAAAGAACACAAGAGAGATTTAACTATTTGGGCTTTTTGTTAAGGCCCGTTCATTTGTTTTGTCTAATTTCTTAACATTGAATATAGTAAAGATAATTGTTGTAACAACACTTTCTCCCGTCACTTTTTTTTTGTTCCGTTTGTACTGTTGTAGACTTGTAGTGACAGTGATCACTAGATAAAATAATTCAAGAGGCAAAGGAGAAAGATCAATGGCCACGTCCACTGACTACCAAAAGGCGGGCACTGCAAAATATAGCAGAGGGAAAACCTGCTAAAAAAAAAACTTTCTCTTGTTGGATTTTCAAGATATAAATGGAAACCAGAACGTTTCCAAGATCATAGATTTTCGAGTTCTTGTAATAAATAATTATCGAGTTCAACACTACCGAGTTAAAAGATTGTAATGCCCATTAGACTATTTTTATTTACTTGAACCTTATATTAAAATTTTGAATGTTTTGAAAGTTTTAGACTGTTAGATAAAATAACTCAAGTATTCATTTAGAGAGGGTTATTGGTAGATAGATTTACAAAAATTGTTAGAATTTTTAGATTATATTGTTATTGGTTTATGAATTCTAACATTATTAATGAAATCTAGTGTTATTGGTTTATGAATTCTGACATTCTTAATGAATTCTATTGTTATTGGTTTATGGATTTTGAAGTTCTTCATAAAATCTAATGTTATTGGTTTGATGATTTTTAAATTACATACAAAATCCTTTGTTATTCTAAAAATTTGGTTTTTTATTGATTCTATTATTCTATTAAAATCTTGTCTCATTGAGATATAGATTTTTAACTATTTAAGTCATCAACAAAATTTCCAAAACACTATGGATATCTTTTGGATTTTTATAGTCATTATAGTGAAATATTTTGATGGATTTTTTGAATACACAAAACTCTCTCCAAATCTAACAAAACTCTATGCAAATATAACAAATTTCTAAACTTTTAAAATCAACCAACTCTATATAAATCCAACTCCCACTAAACCACCCTTAGTAATTTGAATAATTTAGAGTATTTTATTTTATTTTTCAAGCCAAATTTTGAATGTTGGTATATTATTATTGTGATTTTTTTTCTTTTTCGTAAAATTTAATTTTGGTATATATGTAGATATATTTTTAATTTCTAAAATTGGTATATTCATTATAATTAGATATTACTTATTTTCTGTAAAATGAAAATATATTATATATTGTATATGGTTTCTTTCTTCTTTTTCCCCCAAATTTATTTCTTTTTTTGCAAGTTAACTCTCTATATAATTTTTTTTTATTGACCAAACAAAAAAAACTTCCTATATAAGATTATGTATTAAGCAGGATATTGCTATATGATTGCCTATAATGGATTAATTAATTTAGATTATAAGAAATATTTTGTAAAAGAAATCCACTATTCAGATATTTCAATAATAGAAAATATATTTTTTTGGAATTTTTAAAAAATACATGAATTGATATTTGTTTCCATTAAAATAATAATAAAAATTATAAAGTTCACCACTACTCTAATGTGCATTAGATTTTGTTTTGTTTTATATTTAAATTTTGATTTTTTTTTTNATAAAAAATTAGACACGAGAAAATTGATTTTTTAAAGAGTTTGTGGACTGACCACAAAATCGTAGTCATTAAGCGGTGCATATTAAAGTTATGTTTTCAATATTATAGGTTTTTGCGGGTTAGCCCGAATAATATTTTAATTTATTGCAAAACATGTTAAGTAGACATGTTAGTCTATTAGAGTTAGTGAAATACACATTTGTATAGTCAATTATAGTAGAATAGTATTTTTATACTTGTATATATATACAGATACAGTAAAACCTCTATAAATTAATACTCGATAAATTAATAATCATTATAAATTAATAAATTTATCCGGTCCCGAGTCGGGCCAATGTAAAATTTAACACAATTCGATAAGATAATAAGATAATAAATTTTTTGAAATCTTTATGTAAATATATGGTCCCAATAATATGATAAATTAATAATTATAAATCTTATGCATACATACCTAAGACAATTTCGTAAATATGAATCTATTGTTGTTTGTTTATTCTTAAAGTTAGAATCTCGTTGGAGCTCATCTCTAATCTTCTTTATTGCATCCATAACTCCTGGTCTTGTCCTCTCGACCTGCATCCAAAAATTGTAAAGACTTCTAGAGGCCATAATTGTTTCTTTGCGTGTAACCACTTTCAAAGGTTCCATAATATCATCTTCAACTTCATCATCTTCAGTAAGGATAATAGTTATATTTTCACCATGGTAGTCAAGTATACATAAAATTTAAAAGATTATACACTAAACTTTTTTTTATCTCTATAAATTAATAATTATTAATTTATCGATAAATTAATAATTTATTAATTTATCGATTAATTAATACCTCTATAAGATAATAAAATTTTAAAATCCCAACATTATTAATTTATAGAGGTTTTACTGTACATGTACATGATTTTTCCCTTAATGTAGAATACTTTCACATTATCGTATCTTCTATTATGGTATCAGAGCGGTGAGCTCAGCTCTCCGTAACCGTTTTCTTCATCTCCGATCTCCGATCTCCGGTGATCTCTTCTTCGATTTCTTTGACCTAGATCCGTCGGAATCCTTCCGATTGATCATTTCTCATTGAATCGAACTCTCCGATTCTCGACCTTTCTAGTTTCCGCATCTCCTCGCGACTCTTCCATTTCTTTTGATTCTTCCATCTCTTTCCTCTATCTCCGATCAATTCAACTTCCGATTTGATCATCAATGGGGAAACGGAAGTGCATCTCCAAATATCGAACCGCGACTCCAGAGGATAGCTCACCGATGCATCGCGATGGCTCTCAAAGCTTCACTCCTCACAACGAAGCTTCTGGATCAACTAATCGCACTGCAAATCATCGGCCATCTCCTCCTCCAGCTCCTAATCGCGTCTCTCGCGGATTGACAGTTCTATCTATAATCATTAGTTAAATATATTTTAAAATTCAGATAAAAATAATTTTTCTTAAATTTCAAAACAATTTTTAAATAAAAATTATTTCGTACTATATAGTATCTTAAATTTCAAAACAATTTTTAAATAAAAATTACATTGTGATAGCGCGCGTGTTGAATTCTAGTATATAGTAAAAAAAACGTGCACAAAAATTAATAGCGGCTTGATTCATAAGGTGGTATGAATATTTACCGAAGGTTTATATACCGGAAAAAGTTATATTCTCTTTGAGGTGTTTTGGTTTCAGATTTTGGCTTCGATTAGCTTGGGGTTTTCGTCATCTTTTCTTCGCGAGAGAAACTTTGCAGAAGAAGATCAAAATCGTCCGAAATTTCTTAGGGCTTTGGCGCTGGAGCATATGAGCGGAGATTCGAACTCGGACATACAGTCTGGTAGATTTCAGGAGAATCAGAAGTCGAGATGCTAGGAGAATGTGGGAGGCTATCCAAAGCAGAGAAACTGGTCGAATTCGTTCTAATTCCTTCGTCAATCAATTCAAATCCCGCCGGATTTTGTCTCTCCAGCTCTCTAATCGAAAAGATTTTGTTTCTCCTCATCGTGGCTCCGTTAACTCCCTTCAGGTACCCTTACTCCCCCACTCACAGATAGTTGACTCCTTGTCATGGATTTTTTTGGGAATCTTCGAAGACTTGGTGAGAAATTTGATGAGATCACTAAATGTTTCCTACTGTTCTAGGATTATCACTAAGCTTGTAGACAACGGGTAATGAATAAGAACAGGGACTGAATCTACTCTGGTGGTATTGATCACAGATAAACTGAAGTAATACTAGTATAATGTTGTGTATTATATGCAGTTGGAGTTCGCAGCTTATCCCTGACCCTAAGTCTAGAGGTGCAGTTTATGTACAATAGGTTTGCTACGTCTAGAGTACTCATATTTTGGTACCTGCTGTTTCTTCCTTGATAATGTGATTTGATCCTCTGCTATATGGCAGACTCGTTGTGGAGTTCCTTTTACTTTATTTTAACCATGTCATCAGGTTGATTTGACAGAGGGAAGATATTTGCTCTCAGGAGCATCAGATGGCTCGGCTGCTGTATTTGATATTCAGCGGGCCACTGATTACGAGGCAAGTGGTCTTATTGCGAAGCACAAGTGTATATTTACTGTCGACAAGCAACATGAAAATGGACATAAATATGCGATATCCTCTGCCATATGGTATCCCATTGACACAGGGCTGTTCATTACAGGTTCATATGATCATTGCATAAAAGTCTGGGATACCAATACTGCACAGGTACCAAATTTAATTGAGAAAGTATAGCACTTCCATTTTCATGTCTTTCAGACGCGTTCTTTATATTGTTTCTAGCCTCTCTAATTGCGACTTTCAATATGTTTTAGGCGGTTGTGGATTTTAAAATGCCTGGAAAGGTTTATAGAACTGCCATGTCTTCTTTGGCAATGTCTCACACGTTAATCGCTGCTGGAACTGAAGATGTGCAGGTTCGCCTCTGTGATATAGCTTCTGGGGCATTCGCTCACACGTTATCTGGTCACCGTGGTATGTTACTTTTCTTTTCCTTTAAAAGGAAAGTAAATCAGATTTCTATATGAATTGGTATTGAATTGGTGACTACTGGAACAACAAGATACTAGACTCATGCTTTTCTGCATATCTAAGTTTCATTAGTTAAAAGTATTAAAACAGGCTACTAAATTGTCTTGTTGTCATAATACGCCAGATGGTGTTATGTCAGTGGAATGGTCTACTTCCAGCGAGTGGGTTTTGTACACTGGGGGATGTGATGGTGCAATACGCTTTTGGGACATTAGACGTGCTGGATGTTTCCGTGTTCTAGATCAATCAGTAACACAACTTGGGGTTCGACCACCAATTTCAAAGCATACAGCAGTTAGTAGTAAGGTTTGTTCCTGGAATGACCCTTTTTCAATTTATTGTTATTATTTTATTTATATCTAGTTAGCTCTGCATGTCTAAAGGACTTCATGTGACAGGAAGAATGGATTATCAATATCCGTTTTATATGAGAGGGGAATCCTTTTTTATCTTCTCGTACAGGTTTCAGCTGAAAAATCTTCTTCTGGGGGCAAAAATAGGTTGAAGGCACTGCAGAGTAAACACACTGGCAGCCAGATTATAAAGGGACCATCTAGCGCTAAAGCTTCAGTGGAAAAATCTCGACAGAAGAGACTTCATCCTGGAATGTTATCTACTCTAGATCGTGCTACGGCTCATTATGGCGCTGTTACTGGATTAAAGGCAACTAACGATGGGATGTATCTTCTTAGTGCTGGTAAGGTTCTTATGGTCATGACTACTTTTTTTGTTCTTTAGGGTATCTATTTGAACTCTGTCACAAATTGGTATAGGCAGCATCTTTTGATTAAGTCTTATATTACATGCCTCTAGTGATTTTAGCATGTTCAGCATAAAAATTAAGTTGTCCTTGGGATCCTAGAAGTAATATCTTCGACTTATGAGATGAGGAGCCACTTGTATATTACCTTTTGGAAGTTCGGAAGTCCTAAGTTCGTGAGCCATGTTTCCTTGGCCGGATAAATCCATGGCTCTGATCCTCTGTTTGTCAGTTGAAGCAAGTGTTTGCTCAGGATGTTTTTTCCCATCAGCCTCTCTATGAGTTATTATGCTCTCCATTGTCTGAACAACTTTTGGAATGAACCTGCAAGTGTGGATACTGTTTAATTCTGAATTGGAGTTCATGATTATAACTTGCTTGTGTGCTACACTTGGGTTTTTAAAAATAACATATGAGGCACTGCGAAGCGTAGTAATATCTTTAGGGTCTAAGCGTCGAGTGAACCATATCAATTTAGTGGTTGCAAGAACTACTACTGTACACATTTAGTGATGCTATATGGATTAAGTGCCTCCACGTTCAGAGTCTAATTAGTATTGCATTTGCATGTTATGTTTCAGGGTCGGATTCAAGAATAAGGTTGTGGGATACTGAATCTGGATGCAATACCCTTTTGAACTTTGAAACTGGACGCATTCAGACGACTAAAGCGACTCAATTAGCTACCAGCGATGATCCAGCTCTTGTATTTGTTCCATGCATGAAGACTGTGAAGGTAGTCACCAACTTACTATTTTATCAGCAAATCTTTTCATTCCATTACTTGCACTGTTCAAATGAGTCATGCTGCAATTGTGTACAAGGCTTTTGGACTGTGGTCGGGTAGAACAGCACTGATGTTTCGTGGACACTATGAAAGCGTGAACACTTGCTGCTTTAATTCCAGTGATCAGGTATAACTCAATCATTAAAATCTTCCCAGATCTCCCGAGTCTGTCATTTGACTTTTGAAAACACCTCTAAATCCGAATGACTTGTTATGCTTGCTCATAGGAACTATACACAAGTGGTGCAGATAGACAAATACTTGTGTGGTCACCAGGTGGATCCATGGAAGGCGAAATGGTTGAGCTAAATTCTATCACTAGTTCAAATTCTTTATGTATTGGAGATTACACGAGTCTTGTTGTGGATGTCTTTCTGATCAAGATTGTGTCGATGGCAGGTGCAAGTTGAAGAAGTAGCCGAAGATAAAGACAACTGGAGCGACTAAGAAATCAAGTTTCGGGCAGTCTAGTTTCCATGCCCGTTGTACCGAGTTTAATCTTCACAAACTCATATTACTCTACGCGGGTTTTGTTGGTTTATAATGTAAACCGAAATGTTTGCTAGTTATATAGAGTTTGTTCATACTACTAAAATGCAGTTTATGACCTATGAAGATTAAAACTCGATGGGAAACAAAAGCAAGTGTGTTCAAATTTGGATATACAGAGTCAATCCGAACTGAATGACAAAAAAAATGATCGGCTAGAAGACCAAAAACGAATCTTTAATTCAGCGAAGACCAGAAAATATAATTTTCTATATTCATATACGTTCACATTGCATATAGTACTAGACTTAACCTGCGCTATAACTAGGGCGGGGTAATTTTTTGAAAATAAATTGTTTTGAAATTTAAGAAAAATTGTTTTTATTTAAATTTTATAATATGTCTAATTCATGATTATAGATAGAGTTGTCAAACAGAATAATTTATCTATTTAACCCGTTTTGCAGTTGACTAAAATATTATTCAGGCTAACCCGTAAAACCTATAATTTTGAAAACATAACTCTATTATGCACCGTTTCATGACTCTAATTTTGTGGTTAATTCACGAACTCTTAAAAACATTATTTTTTGTGTCTAAATTTTTATAAAATTAGTAAAATATTTTTCAACTTTTATTTTGATATAAATTCAAATAAAATACAGTAAACTATAGTGAAAAATATATCAAGATTTCGAATAGATTTTTGTTTTTTGAATATATATGAATTGATTATTATTTTAAAATATATAGTAGACAACATCTTTAATGCAAAATAAATACTTTACATATTTTTATCACTAATTGTAAAAAACAATTATATTATTTCCTATTTCAATTATTTTTTGTTATTTTGTTATTTGTAATGACATTTCATGTAATATTTTACAAAACAAAATTCATTTTCAAAAATATCTTCTTAAATAATATTATAGAGATTCCTGTTGGAGCGTAAAATTACGATTACAACGTTTCGAAATTATTTCTGAGTTGATAGTGAAATTGCCAAGAAAAAAAAAAAAAATAGCACACAAGACAAGTGGTGCCATAAATATATGATTAGGTGGATGACTATTTTAGAGTGTAAAATGATAAATATTTTATTAACTTAAGTAAAGTTACCATAAATCCAAGTTATTTTTCCTCATTTATTGTGTTAAAGTCAAGTATAGAAAGTTTAGCAGCTTTGACTTTCTTGACCCCTCCGAGTCATCTCTGAGTAAAACGAGTCTCCTTTTAAGTTCAAAAAACACATCTTTAATGGAGTTTGCAGAGGAAACTTCGACGAAGCTCACTAAGTGTGAGACGACGCGTTCTCTTGGCGGATAAGCTAAATCACTAAAAGTTAAAAGCTCCATTGAATCTTCACTGCTTCTTCCTTTCTTTATCCTTTTTCCGGTATATAATGGAGTTTTTCAGTGACTTTTTTTTATATATAAAATATCTTCTGCGTTCTCGATATACGAGATCCTTGATTCTCTATCTAATCTCTAATCTATCTCCTGTGAAATTAGCTCGTTGTTCGGGAAGTGTGTGTGTGTGTGTGGGGAGTGGAGAAGTAAGCTGAGGAAATGGAGAACTACTTGAACGAAAACTTCGGCGATGTGAAGCCGAAGAATTCGTCGGATGAAGCTTTGCAGCGTTGGAGGAAGCTCTGCTGGATCGTGAAGAATCCAAAAAGGAGGTTCAGATTCACGGCTAATCTGTCCAAGCGTTCCGAGGCGGAAGCGATTCGGCGTTCCAATCAGGTGCGTCTTCCGAGTTACTACTGAAACGATCTCTCTATTTCTGCTTTTATACTGTTGGAGATCTCTTGCGTCAAGCACACTCCGAGTTTTTGGTTGGTTGACTCACTGTTGTTTTAGAACCACCTTCTTCTTCTTCTTGTTTGTTCTTTGGATGGGATCTAAGTGCGCTCGTTTTAGTATTTTCGTAGTTACTTATCCCCAGGTTTGTGATCCTTATGTTGGATTTGAAGCTACGACTTCTTATCTTGTTCACTTTGGATACTGGAATGACGAATGCCTTTTACTTTAGTAACATGATATCTTTGTAGTATCTGTTTAGTGTTTTTCCCCTGAGTTGAAATATCGTTACCTTGAAACTTGGTTGGGAGTTATCACTACGTATGACCCTATGAATTTTAAAATTTCTGTCAAAAACCACTGAAATGACATTAGTTTTTTTTGTTTCTAATTTAAGACGTTGAGAGTTCAGGCTGCTTGTGCTGTTTGCTAGTAAGAGCGTTCAGGAGTTTGTGCTTTGTTCTAATAGCATTTTCCTTTATCAACCTTATGAATTCAGGAAAAATTTCGAGTGGCGGTCTTAGTTTCACAAGCTGCACTTCAATTCATTAACGGTGAGAATAGACTAGTCCTTACTGTTTTTCAATATGTATTTCCTTTCCTTAACGAGAATGTATTGCGTGCTTACAGGCTTAAAGCTGTCCAGTGAGTACACTGTACCTGAAGAAGTAAGAAAAGCAGGATTTGAGATTTGTCCTGATGAGTTGGGATCAATTGTGGAGGGCCACGATGTGAAAAAGTTGAAAATTCATGGTGGAACTGAGGGGCTCACAGAAAAACTCTCTACGTCAATTACTAGTGGCATTGGTACATCTGAAGACCAGCTGAGTATAAGAAAAGAAATTTATGGAATCAACCAATTCACAGAAAGCCCCATTCGTGGCTTTTGGTTATTTGTCTGGGAAGCCCTTCAGGATACCACCCTCATGATTCTAGCTGCATGTGCGTTTGTATCGCTTATAGTTGGGATACTGATGGAAGGGTGGCCAGTTGGTGCCCATGACGGACTTGGTATAGTGGCGAGTATTCTGCTTGTTGTGTTTGTCACTGCCACCAGTGATTATAGGCAATCCTTGCAATTCAAGGACCTGGATGCAGAGAAGAAAAAGATTGTGGTTCAGGTTACTAGAGACAAAATGAGGCAAAAAATCTCAATATATGATCTACTGCCTGGCGATATTGTTCACCTTGGCATTGGAGACCAGGTTCCAGCTGATGGGCTTTTTATCTCAGGGTTTTCTGTTCTGATAGATGAATCGAGCTTGACTGGAGAGAGTGAACCGATTAGTGTCAGTGTGGAATACCCCTTTCTTCTTTCAGGTACCAAGGTTCAGGATGGATCTTGCAAAATGTTGGTTACTACAGTTGGAATGAGGACTCAATGGGGTAAATTGATGGCTACACTAAGTGAAGGCGGGGATGATGAGACACCTTTGCAAGTAAAACTAAATGGTGTGGCAACCATCATTGGTAAAATAGGTCTATTTTTTGCTGTCATTACGTTTGCTGTTTTGGTGCAAGGATTGGCTACTCGGAAGCTCCAAGATGGTTCTCACTGGGTCTGGACTGGTGAAGAATTGATGGCGGTGCTGGAATATTTTGCTGTTGCTGTAACAATTGTTGTGGTTGCGGTCCCAGAGGGCCTGCCGTTGGCTGTGACATTAAGTCTTGCTTTTGCCATGAAAAAGATGATGAATGACAAAGCGCTAGTGCGCAATCTAGCTGCTTGTGAGACAATGGGATCTGCAACAACTATTTGTAGTGACAAGACTGGAACTCTGACAACAAATCACATGACAGTTGTAAAAGCCTGCATCTGTGAACAAGCCAAAGAGGTTAATGGTCCTGATGCTGCTATGAAATTTGCCTCTAGTATCCCTGAGTTTGCTGTTAAAGTTCTACTGCAAGCTATATTTACTAACACTGGTGGTGAGATTGTTGTGGGCAAAGGAAACAAAACCGAGATACTGGGATCACCCACAGAAACTGCTCTGTTAGAATTTGGGTTGTCACTCGGAGGGGACTTTCAAGAAGAAAGACAAGCCTCAAATGTTGTGAAAGTTGAGCCCTTTAACTCTACAAAGAAAAGAATGGGAGTTGTCATTGAGCTGCCTGAAGGACATTTCCGGGTGCATTGTAAGGGTGCTTCTGAGATAGTTTTGGATGCATGTGATAAGTACATCAACAAATATGGTGAAGTTGTTCCCCTTGATGAAGAATCTACTAATCACCTAAAGAACATAATCGAAGAATTTGCTAGTGAAGCTCTTCGAACTCTTTGCCTCGCTTATTTGGAAATCGGTGATGAATTCTCATTAGAAGCTTCTATTGCAAGTGGAGGATACACTTGTATAGGTATTGTGGGCATCAAAGACCCTGTCCGCCCTGGGGTCAAGGAGTCTGTTGCGATTTGTAGATCGGCTGGCATCACTGTCAGAATGGTGACTGGAGATAACATTACTACTGCAAAGGCCATAGCCAGGGAGTGCGGGATATTGACTGATGATGGCATAGCTATCGAAGGCCCTGAATTTCGGGAGAAAAGTGAAGAGGAATTGCTCAAGCTAATCCCAAATTTGCAGGTGATTGTCTGCCAAACACAAGTTACTAGTATTACATTATACTCTTTTGTGCAGTCTGTGTTGGTAGTTCAGAACCAATTGATCCTCAAACAGGAAACGAACTCCAATTGCATTTGCATTATCTTCAGGATTCTAACATATTCCTTAGGACATACTCTTCTACAAGGGATTTAAGCATTAATTTTCTTGTTGCAGGTGATGGCTCGATCGTCACCCATGGATAAGCATACTTTGGTGAGACACCTCCGTACAATGTTTCAGGAAGTCGTTGCAGTGACAGGTGATGGAACAAATGATGCTCCTGCCCTTCATGAAGCTGATATTGGACTTGCAATGGGCATTTCTGGAACTGAGGTGTGTCCTCAATCTTCCTTGTCCCTATTTCATTATCTGGTTTATGAGAAAATCTCTCTCGACTAAATAATGATCTGTACAGTATACGCTGCGCAAAAAATTCGAGTCTGGATCCTCATGGAAGAACATTGTTTACATAGTTCCAGTCCATTCAAAGAGGAATGGAGTTGTCATATTTTATTGTCCAATTTTTTGTAGGTGGCAAAAGAGAGTGCGGATGTGATTATCCTAGATGATAACTTCTCGACAATTGTCACAGTGGCCAAATGGGGCCGTTCTGTCTACATAAACATTCAGAAATTTGTTCAGTTCCAGCTGACAGTAAACGTTGTGGCTCTTATTGTCAACTTCTTATCAGCCTGCCTTACTGGTTAGTTCCAAACCACATTTCTCTTTCCCTTGTTCAAAAGACCAATCATCTCCTTAGGGATTGTAACTAACTACTCTGTTGCATTGATTGCTACTGTGTATCTCAGGAAACGCGCCTCTAACAGCTGTCCAGCTACTATGGGTTAACATGATAATGGACACACTTGGAGCACTCGCACTAGCCACTGAACCACCACAGGACGATCTGATGAAGAGAACTCCAGTGGGAAGGAAAGGAAACTTCATAAGTAATGTAATGTGGAGGAACATCCTTGGTCAATCACTATACCAGCTTGTCATCATATGGTGTCTTCAAACAAAGGGAAAGACAATGTTTGGTCTCGATGGCCTCGACTCTGATCTGACACTCAATACCCTTATTTTCAACACCTTTGTCTTCTGCCAGGTAAACTTCCCTCAATCAGAATCTTAAAAAGAAACAACCAGCCAACATTGACCCTAACCATGTTTTCATTCTATAATCTTTTTTTTCAGGTATTCAATGAGATAAGCTCAAGGGAAATGGAAAAGATTGATGTGTTCAAGGGGATACTAAAGAACTACGTATTCGTGGGGGTTCTAGCGTGTACAGTGGTGTTCCAAGTCATCATAATCGAGCTACTGGGAACATTTGCAGATACAACACCACTAAATTGTGGTCAATGGTTCGTTAGCATCATGCTAGGGTTCCTTGGCATGCCTGTTGCTGCTGCCTTGAAGATGATCCCCGTTGGTTCACACTAAGTCTTACATTCATATATGCGATTCCTTATTAGCTTTGAAAGGTACCAATATTTTCTCCGGCCATGGAAGTTTGATTATCCCAAATGGCCCTGGAAAACTAGTTACTTTTACTTTTTTGGGAAAATGTATAAGTGATCTGGAGGACCATCTGCTTCGTAAATATTAATTTTGTGGAACTTTGTTACTTTTATCTTTTGTTCTTCTGTTGGATACCTTCGCTAAAAGAGTGAAACGTGACACTTGTAATCTGTGATCCTGGCCTTGGGTAGAGTAGTCACATTTTGATGTAATAAGCCTTTGAAGCCTGACGGGTAGATGCTAAAATATGTACAAGTGTAAAGATGGTTGTGTGAATTCACCAACATGGATTAGAAGATTAAGAGTAAAAAAAAGTCTTAAGATCCCCTATGCCCAAATTGTGTGATAATAACCTCTTAGAATTGTGAATTGGTCAATGGCTCTCTAAGAGCAACAACTGTTGTCTCATAGGAATAGCACTCTTGGCAGTAATAGAGACTTGAAAAGTGATATAAAAATTTAATGAAGGGACCAATAATAAAAAAACATGAAACAGCAAAAGTGGTTATATATGTCTAAATCATCAACAACAACAATGCAGCAGATGAGTTTGCAGAGCTTCGAAATCAATTGTAAAGCCATCATTCATTCTCCACTGTCGCTGCGTAATGCCCAACGTTCATATTCTGCAATCATAGTTGAAAACAAAACACGCTTTCGTTATATTTTCTGCACAACAAAATGTCCCAGAGAAGATAATCAACCGCGATTTATTATACCTTAGCTAACATCCTCTGCGTGTTCAGGAATTGCGTCCTTGCTTTGTTGAGAGCTGAGTTTGGTGATTTAAACAACCTCTGCCACAAATAATAGCAAATAATGGGATGAGAACATAAAATACCGCTCATGGTCAAAAACCGGATATAATCTCTGCCTAACAATTGAAGGAACAAAGAGGAATGCAGTCACAAACAAACCTTTTCTTCTCTAGACATACTAGACCCTTGTCCACTCTTCTTTGGAGTGAAACTAAACACGTCATGAAGGAATTCATTCTCCTGGTTGCCAAATTGAATGAAACAACAAAGCGTCAGCTTTCAAAGAAAGAAAACCTAAGAGAGAGTGGACACATGGAAAGAAAGAGGCAAATAAGAAAACAGACCTGCATATGCTTGATAAAGCCACCCCCAAGGAAATGCTTCAAAAAATTTAACTGTTGGAAAAGCAACATGTATTTGTTAAAACCAGTCACAAGAAAAACAGAAAAAGAACAGGACAAGTCCTATAAAGATTGAGAGAAACCTGTATCATCTGATACCACGTCGATGTCTTTAAAGAGTCCCCTCCGACCTTTGTAGATGTTTCAGGTGCGTATCCACCCTAATCATAAATAAAAAATCCGACCAGAAGAGTCAAACGTAAACCTCATCAGGAGCATATATCAAAGAAAAGGTGAAGGTATACCTCAAGAAATTCAACAAGATCTCTGAACAAATTTCGTTGGGTGTTGAGATCTTTCTTAGCAGAACCTTTACCACCTGCTTCTGCAGAAAGGTCTCTAACTTGATTAGTGACTTTAGATTTCAAGCCATGCATGTGAATCAATGCCTCCTGAGACACACTTCCTTCTTTCACTGATCCATTAGCAGACCCTTTGGCTTCGGCAGAGAACTTCTCTAGAGTTCCCAACTCAAATATAATAGCAAGCGCTTCACCAGCAGCTATACGTACAGATCGGTCATCCTTTTCCAACAGTGAGGAGAGATAAGTTACGATCCTGCAATGACATCAATAACTAATCAGCTTATAAATCCATTAATAAGTGACACTAGGTCAAATAAATGCCTGAAGCTCCACTTACTCTTGCCAAATTTTGGGACCTAGGGTCCATTGATCAACTGTTGTGAGCAGAAACGCCCAGGAAGAGACAACAGTAGTTATTACAGCAGGTGAAGGTTTGGTTGCAACAACCTACACAAAATGCCAACTTACATGTGAGCTACTATATACTTTAGATTAAACAACCTACTTTCTTAATAAACCAAATTAGCAATGAAATGGTAGATTATTTGCATAGATCTCTCGGTTTAAATATGAGAAAAGAGTAAGATGCATACATTAGAACCTAGTTTGGGGTGAATCATTTGCCATATTATTTGCATAGATCTCTCGGTTTGCTCTTCATTGGTCCCACCAACAAAGGTTATGACCGCTAAACACTCAAGAATCTGCAATGAAATGGCAGGATATCAACAAGCGTGAATCCAAGATAAATCTTATTTAGAAACCTTTAACAGAATAACAAAGAACTCGATTATCAAATCATCCATACCGAAGTTATTTTCAAGGCTTCACGGCCAGATTTAAGAGCCTGAGAAAGAGGAGTGACAGATTCTTCCAGAATCTCTTGTGCTTGATCCCCGAGTCCAACAGTCAATGCTAGCAACCCTGGAAACACCACATTAACTATTAGTATAGTTGAAAACCAAAAACTGCTGAAGATGATTAATAAGTTGCCTGTTGCTCAGGGACTAACCAATAACATGTGATGCTAATGAGGTCTCCTTACTGGACCCTTTCTTGGTGCAATGTAAACACTGATGCAATAAAGTGGCAAACCTGCATCGTTAAGAAGAAATATTAGACAACAATCAAGTGTCATCAATACTGAACCATAGTTAGTTCTGTTTGATGTATGATTAACTAAACGGAACTCTTAGATTTTTGAAGTGGAATGTTAAACTGCAGAAGGAATAGAGTATCAGACTGTTACTTCTTTTCTACAAACTCATGCTGCAAGTCGTTGTTGAATGCGTCAACAATGGAGGCCAAAGCTTGCTCTCTTGTTGAACTCCTTCGCATCCAGAAAGTAATCGAGATAATATCAGTTTCACATCAAACTCAAGCAAAAGCACAATAAAACTCAAAGTTCTGAAGAAGGATAAAACCAAAAAAACAAAAAAAAAGTGATGGACAGAAGAAACCTACCTTTTCTCATACAGAGCATCAAGGGATTGATCCAACATAACATCTTTGTGAACCTGAACTTCATCCATGCCGGGTCTCTCAGATCGCATGGTGGAGGAAGAGCTTACACTACTTGTATCATCGTCACTATCAAACAAATCCATCGGGGCGTTCTTACGCTGAGATTCTGCAATATCTCCAGCAAAGTGAATCTTAGTTTCCTATATCAAACGAAATCAACTTTCCCAACCAAACCAAGAAACCAAACTAGTAATAAAACGTCAACAATTTCTAACGAAAACAAACCAGAGATTTAGAAGTAACTTAATAAATTCGAACGCAACTGAACCTATAACAAAGAAATCCAGGTAAAAAGTGAACTAAACTCAATCAATAAGATTCAAAAGAAGCTTACTCATCTCCATCGTTTCCTAAATCAAGTATTCAAATCCAAATCAACTTCTGACGGAGTGGAACAAGTTATAAAGCTCGGAGTTTTCTCTTAAGGTTATTATTGATTCTCAAAAGCAAGGAAATAACAACATGCGCTGCATCAAATTCTCAACCAGTATAAATGTCAACAATTTCTTAAGCACTAAATCCGGTATACCAGAGATTTAACAGTAAATTCATAAACTGAAAGAGGAAACGGGGAATAATTTCAAAACCAATTGAAATTGAACCCAATTCGAATCAATAAGATTTCAAATCGAGAACAGAAGCTTACTCCTCCCCATGGCTGTCGTTGTCTTGCCGGCGGCTGATTCTTTGCGGAAATTAAAAACGCGTCAAAAGGGCTTACAAAGAAACTGAAAACTAGAAGGATTACAATTGGAATCAACTGAAGAAGGAATCGAAGCACGACAACTACAAAAGAAGAGCAACAAAAGTCTGGAAGAAAACGAGGATGAATGAGATCGGAGAGGCGATATATCCATTAAAAAGCGAATGTTTTTTTGGGAGAGAGAAGAGAGAGGGAGAGAGAGGTCGAGAAAGTTTCAGACTTTCGTCTTTGCCGAAGGAAGAAACGTGAGGAGGAAAGTGGTGAGTTTATATGTAAGAGGCGTAGAGGACTCGACTCCGTGAAATCGAAGAAGAATCAACCCATTCACATCTACGGAATATGCTCTCACACGTGGCTCGTTTCCCGCCGTTGGATCCTGACATGCCGACGTGAGTATGATTCATTTTCTTTGGCCACACCTACATTTTTTATAATTTATAGCTTTTCATTCTCGTGTAAAATGTTTTACATCTTGTTTTAATTAGGTTTTGCAGCTACGCTATTCTTTTGATAAAACTAATTATATTTATTGAGATATTATTTTGTATATATTGATAATTGTAATAATATATATAAAAATAATGCAGTTTTAATCTCATATATTATATCTAGTTTGTGATGTTTCAAGAGTTTTGTTTTGAATATATATATATGTTTCGTTTGAAAAATATATTATCTGGTAAAATATTTATAAGTTAGTATATCAAAACCAACTTAAAATGTAATAAAGTAATCAAATGTTATTTAATAAATATAGTATTGATACGAAGATCAAATATTATACATCACTTTTCCAAATCAAGAAAATGAGTTTTTTCATCATTTCAGTTACATCCTCCTTATATATTAACCAATACAGTTAAAAGTAATAAAATTAAAAATTATTCAATTTCCTTAGCTAGTTTAACCCATACAAATTTGTGATTTACTTTACAAAATTGAAAAACAAACTAATAAACACAACTCTTACTTTCAATCATGAAAACTTTAATTTTAAAACCAATAAACCAAGATGAATATGAAATGAATTTTGAAACTAATTTAAAATCACAAGAGATCGACGAATTAAATATATTATTTTGAAGAGGTAAAGACCGGACTTTTGTCTGGTAGTATATTGGTTGTGGTAACTTTTAAATGATTTTTCAATGATTATACATAGCTTCTTCCAATTAGAGTGAATAAAATAAGTATTTTTATCATATTTAGTTTCATTCTCGTTATATATTTTTTCACAAAAAAATATGAAAGTCAAAAACTATTCTCTTACTTAGCTACTATAATCAATACAAATTTTCAATTTAATTTACATTCAAAAAACAAACTAACAAGCACAAATTTTGCTCTAGTATCTATGAAAAAAATTAGTTTTGAAACCAAGACAATATATGAATATGAAATGAATTTTGAAACAAATTTATAATAACAAAAACCCAACAAAGTAAATATACATTTTCTAAGTTTTACCTTGAACAGTTAGAAGCCAGAATTTTTATTTTTTTTAGTGACATATGTGGTAACTTTTCAATGGTTTTTCGATGAGATCATAAACTTAATCGCTGAAATTTTAATTCTCATACTTATAGGCAATTGCAAAGAATATTGAAGTAATAAACATTATTTTATATCTGAGAAAATTGGTTTACACATTGTCATTTTTCCTTCATTGTAGTCGTCTTTCTCAATCTATGGATGAATTCTTTCTCATGCCGTTTTTTAATTCTTTTTATATTTCATCAGAGCATAACTTTGATCAAGAAGACAATTAAGTAGGCAAAATCAATACAACTTACATAAAAATTCAGAAAAAATGAATAACAAATAGAATAACTCAAAACAAAGAAATTCTACATTGATCTATGGCAATCCCAAGCCGTATATAAAAATGTAATTTCTTATCTCTTTTCCGCTTTATCTATTCCATGTGATCGTGTGAAAAGTTTTTATGGACATGTGGCAAAAAATTAGATGCTAATGTAGATTATAATCATTGGTTAATTAAAATCATATGTGGAAAGTCTTATAATCAAGTAACTTCAACTTTTATAAGTAACATATATTTTTTCATAGATAATAACTAATTTTTGTAACAAAAATGGTGGTAAAATTATTCCATCATAATAAACAAAGTGCTCTCTAAACGTGTGCTTATACACATATGTAAAGAAATTTTATTAATAGATTTATTTTTAGTTATTTATATAATTGAGACCATTATTTTAAATTAAAAAAAATTCCTAATTTTAATATCATGTTGGTTTTTTTGTTGTTAATGAAAATTTTATACATAATTTCCTTATCTTTTATATTTTTATTAACAATAATCTTAATTTAGTATCATGTTGGTTTTTTTATTGTTAATGGAAATTTTATACATAATTTTCTTATTTTTATATTTTTATTAATAATAATATTAGAACTTGAAAACTTTCTTAATTTTGAATGTTGATGTGGACTAATCAAATTGATTGTTTAAAATCCTATGTTGACACCCTTAGATGCATATAGCATCAAATTTTATTAGTAATAGATGTTCTTTAGTTAACATTAAAATTAATATTTCCTCCATTTTTTTCAATATAACATATTTTATTTTTGTTTCACATTATTTGATTTTTCAATTTTTTATGCAACATTTAATATTTTACAAACTTTAATTAGTATTTGGTTAAAGGGGTTTAAAAACAAAAGATATAGAGATAATTTCTACAAATTCTTAATCTATGCCTATTTATCCACACAAAAAATATAAGAAAATGCAATGGAGGGATTAGTATTTAGTAAATAAGGTTGATCGTCATAATTAATAAGTAATGTAGAATAAAGAAAAATGTGGGAAGAGTGGAGTTTGATAGGAGACAAAAAGAGAGTCGAAGTGTGGGCCATGAGGATCTCTCATCTCTTGAGCTAACGTAGACCTCACAAACCGTGTAGTTGCTTGTAAACCTCATTTGTTTTTTTTTGGATTGTCTTTTGATATGGTTATGTCTTGATGATATTATTATTGTGCATTATGGATGGTCATTTGGATATTAAACTAATAATAAGTAGATGGCGTGGTATGTAATTCCTTACAAGCTTAAGGTTATTCTGTTAAATGGTTTTAGTTATATAGCCACACAGCCCATTCTTCAAAATTGGTACGCGCTCGCTTGCAAGAAGTCGATGAGATCGAAGCAGAGGGAGAAGATCGAGGTTGATTTATTTCTTGTGGATCACTGTGATTGTTAGACGTCAAAAAAAAAAAAAAAAAAAAAAAGATTTACTCTGATTGTTACAATTGGTCAAAGTGTACAAGCTAACGCAAAGGCTACATAAAACCGAGAGAAAGAAAACAAATATGGACCTAAAACAGGACTGTATATGGTAATGAGAAAATCCCGACTTGAGACAAAAACTGAGCCCTAGGAAAAGAGACAAGAGCTCCTGATGATGATATCTGCAACTTGATCTTGTTCATGTCTTCAACATCACTCATCTTGATAGCTGCAGCTTTATTATTAGTAGCCTTCTTTTGCTGCTTAATAACGGTACCAAAAAGCCAGTCATCAAAAACCAACGTATCATATTGAGATTCGTTGCTTGGCGTATACTTATGCTTCTTTCTCTTCTTTGATTCACAAGTCGTAGCAGCTTCCCTTCTCCTCTTCTGACTGTTCTGATCAGACAAATAGTCATCTTCTTCTTCTGTCAAACAACTCTTCTCAAGTTCTTCTGATTCATCTGAGACTTGTTTGCTTGCGAAATAATCCTCTTTATTAACGGATTTCTCCTTCTTCTCTTCTCGTTGCATCTTTCTTGAAGAAGCCACTAATTGTCTTTCCATCTTCCAGTTCTGACCGAATTGCCTAAGACACCTCTCTATGTGGTTCCGAAGTCAAATCGGAATCGAAGCGAGAGACGGTGAAGACAACCCTAAAAATAATCTCGACGAGAGAGAGAGACACTGAGGGTTACGGTCTTTATTTATAGACACTCTCAGAGATATCTGCCGACTTACGTTTGTGGGAAAATCGGATAAATGAGATATTTTCATTTATTTCTTCTCATGATTATTAAATGTGATATATATATATATATTGGGCTATCGGAAGCCTCTTGTTTACATACGCCTTGGGCTATTAATGGGCCTACTAGCAAATATTGTTCTATTGTACGGCCCATTCGTTTGGGAGCATTCATTAATCAATACCCTTGTAGAGACTACGTGTTGTTCCAAAGTCTTTAAACATGGGTAACATGTACGTGAAAGAAGAACAATCGCTCAAATGCCACAATTTCTTAAATTTTTTTTTCAAATGACACTTTTATTTTATATTTTTAACAAATATTTATTTTTAAATCGAAAATGAATGAAAAATCCAAAAAATCAAATGAAAAATCGAGAATTACAACACAACCAGTTGGATCCGACCCAGACCCAACAATCCGATTCAAACCCACCCTAATTCAGTTCATTAAAAATTGAAAAAAAAAAAAAAAAAAAATCTTCCCACTTCCCCACGAGACCATCGCTCTCCCATCCCCTAACTCCCTCAAACTTCCGATTGATTCCGACAAAGCTCCATTCCACCAACCGAATCCGACAAGAGCGAGCCTGAGAACTCCCAACTCCGGTTCCCTCGCCGTTCTGGTCTTCGATTTCGTCGATTCCTCGCCGGGAGAACTCCGAAATCCGGGGTAACTGGAACAACTTAGTTCAACTATGGATAACTAATAATCACAAGTGTTTTTTTTTTTTAATTTGCAGGACTACGATAGTGATGTTGATGATGATGAGAGCCAACCACAGCCGCCGGATAAGATGTTTTTTTGGTCCAAGCGAGTACTCCAAGTCTTGCAAGGTCGGAAGTAGGTGTAAGCTGAAATCGACAGGAAGGCGACAATCATCGTCGATATAAGTGAGTTTTTTGGGTTTGGGGTGAAGGACTTGATGATTTCCTTGTTGTGTTTAACTTTGTTTATTTTTTTTTATGCAGCTGAGGAAGAGGGTGGTCAGAAAGAGAAGAAAGGAAAAGGAAAAGGAAAAGGAAAAGGAAAGAAAGAGAATAAGAACAAGAAGGCGAAGGAGCCCAGTGTCACTCCAATACCAACCGGAGTGAAGAGAAGAAGGGGAGAGTCTGAGTGGCTAAGGACACCATGGGTTGATAAGAAGAAGCCTGAGAAGAAGCAGAGAAAGAAGTAGGTGTTTTTAGTAGTTTGGTTCTTTGGTGTTTAGCATTTTGGTTGGTACTTTGGTCTTTCATTTTTTGTACTTTGGTACTTTGGTGTTTTGTATTTTGGTACAACTGGTTTAATTAGGTTCAACTAAGATCATCGTTGACCAATCAACTGAGTGAATTTGGTACAACTGGTTCAATTAGGTTCAACTTAATTAAGTTTCGCGGAACAACTGGGTATAGCTGGTACAATTAAGAGTCTTAGAAAGCAACTTTTAACAAAGAGACATAAGATTGTCTTACAAAGCAACAGAAACAGGTGGATGTATTCAAGTATTAGAAAGCAACAGAATCATAAGATCCTTCGGAAAAACGAATACAAAAGGATCTTAAGCCGCATATTATCAAACATAAACATAAACTAAAGTCTCTTTCTTCTCCCCGAAAGTTTCTCCCTCAGCGTATGGATCTCGTGGTCATTCTTGGCTAAGCTTTCCTTGATCTCATCAATTTCTTGACGCATTCGCTCAACGGCCATACGCATCTCATAGAAAGATGCATGACCATAATAATGGCCTTTGAAAGCGCCGTGAATCGAACCTCTCTGCTCATTTAGTCGGAGTTATACTCTTGTAAACTGCTCTTCGATTGCATGATCTCACCACTTAAATAGGTGCTCTCCACCAAGCTAGGCATAATAATTCACACAATTATGTAACAAAAAAATTAAAAACACATTCAACATCGCTAGATATACTTACGTCACTCGCTGGGCAATGGTAGTATCTTCTTCCTTCTTCCTTCGGAGTTTTAGCAACCTCGACTGTCATTTGTTTACCGCACCAACACTTTGAAGGAATATCAAAATTAGCGTCCTCTCTTGCGTAGAGATCCTCGTAACTTGCTTTTGAGGAAGAACTCTGACTGGCACTGATTGGCATTGTCACTGTAAAGGAAAAAACATAAATAGTTATACAGACATGTTCTTTGTAGTACCTAGTTGAACCTAGTTGTACAAATCCAAAATCCTCCATGAAATGATAAACCCAGAAATCGAAACAATAGCTCCTTCATAAACCAAGCAATCGCTAATACCATAGACCCATAAATCACGAATTCCTATTCCCACAAACCCAGAAATCAAAAATCCTAGCTCTATATATAAACCCAGAAATCTCGAAATCCTCTATAGAGAAAGGTGAAATTACAAACTTAAAAGCAAGCCAATGAGAAATCGAGACTTACCTTTGTCGATTGTTGAACTCCACCTTCCAAATCCAGAAATTTCAGAACTTTCCCTTTTTTCTCTCAAACCCTAGAAATCGCTATCCTCTCTCTCTGTCTCTCTAAATGGAAGAAACGAAAATGGTGAAAAATGAGAGTGTGTCGACAAAAGTAAAAGAAAAAAGAAATTGCCAAAATTAAAAAGAAAATGAACCAATTGGGAAAAAGAAGGAATATTTTAAATATTAAAAGTATTAAAATTATCCCCACGTTTGTTATAGTTATTTATTAAAGTTGGTGTGGTTTAATCATAATTGTCCCCTAGATGTACAGTTGTACACCAAACATCATAGTTGTACTTTTGGCGATATTTGCGTATTTTAAGTTGGACCTTAATATAAATGATTATGTTGTAGTTGTCCAAATGATTTCCCACAGTTATGTACCATTTAGGAGGTTTTCATAAGACAATTTGCACGAAATCGTATTTTTCACCTCTTTTCCATCATAAGAGGTGAATATTAACAAAGTCTTCCTTATACTATAAGGAGTATTTCATGTGAGAATAAGCATATGTATTAGGAAAATGTTTAATTAGTTTTTATTGATTAATAATCGTTTCTTTATGTATTACGAATCCTTTTACACCTTAATTTACCATTTTTAATATTAGTTGGATATTATATTAATAATTTTGATTGTATAATTATTTTGTTCGTAGTTGTACTAGTTGAACTCGGTTGTACAAATCTGAGAAATACAGCAATATACATGTTCTTATTTGTACTTAGTTGAACCTGGTTGTACAAATCCGAGAAATACTGATACATACATGTTTTTATTTGTACTCAGTTGAACATGGTTGTACAAATCCGAGAAATACTGATAGAGACATGTTCTTATTTGTACTTAGTTGAACATGGTTGTACAAATCCGAGAAATACTGATACAAACATGTTCTTAGTAGTACTTAGTTAAACCTGGTTGTACAAATCCGAGAATTACAAAGAAGAAAATATGTTTACTCATCAGGACTTTTGGGCTGCAACCACCTCTCCAAGTTAATGTCAGGGACAGACTTGTTTCTCCTCTTTAGGCTACCTTCTCCGGTAGATGGAAACCGCGTTTCCTGATCTCTTGGTGTATTGCGGCGGTAAGGCGAACAATTCTTCAATTTCAGCAGGAATCATCCACTTAGACTCATGCGGGACAACATAAATCGTTCTGTAATATACCAACTCCCATGTATCAATCAAGTAATATTGGGAACAGAGATCATAGATTTGGATATTCGCGGGTCTCCCATCCTTCCTCGTGAGGTTTCTCGTTGCGGCTATTGCGTGGACACACGGATACTTGTCTATATCAAAACATCTGCAAGAACAACTTTTCATTTTCAGGTCCACCAAATAACTCTTCCCATCGCATCCCATAATGTTGTATTCAAGCTGGAAGCTGTTTAGCTCAGTCACCAATAAATGCGATGTAGTTGCACATCGTGTGTGCAACTCGTTCTCCACATAATGCATATCTTTTTCTACTAACATCGAATAAGTTATCTCTTCCATAGATGCAGTCTTAAACGATATAGCGTATACAGAATTTATTGAAACTCATTCATGCTCTTATGTATAATACCCTCCATAGTCAAAATGGACGTTTGTGTGCCTCTTCCTCATCGCCTCCTGGAAATAGGATAAAAAACACAAATTACGAATTACACAATTTGTCAAAGTTATTCCATTTGTACCATTTGTCCTAATATCTCTCAGTTATACCATTTGAACCAGTTTTCCTACTATCTCTCAGTTATACCATTTGAACCAGTTGTCCTACTATCTCTCAGTTATACCATTTGAACCAGTTGTCCTACTATCTCTCAGTTATACCATTTGTTCCAGTTGTCCTATGTATGCAGATTTCCAGATTTGGGATCGATTTTAAATCGGGGTTTCCTCTAAATTTACCACAAATTCAACAGCTAAATTCGATAACTAACCTATGGAAATAGTTATTTTTCCCATTAAACATGATTACAAACCAAATGTGCTACCAAAACAACTAAATTTAATTTCAAATCCCTAAATCTAACAAATCCCCAAATCCCCTATCAATGAACTCACCAAACCCGATGGAGAAAAAAGAAGAAACCGACGACAACAAGAATGGAGAACTCGCCGGAGGGGACGGCGGACGTGGTTGGAGGAGCTCGGTTTGAGCAACAATGGCAAGGAGGAGGAGGAACTCACAGGAAGAAAGTAAGCGCTTTTTTTTTTTCCTTTTCTAGCTCTGTTTTTTTTTCGTTTTAAAAAAAAATAAATAAACAAATATCATTAGAAGCATAATCAGCATTCTATATACTGGGTGGCATGTAGATTAGTACGTGGCATGACATAATTTAAAAAAAAAAAATGGAATATGAGAAGTTCCCTCATGTGAAAGAAGGCTCATATATTTGTGAGTTAAATTTTTTTTTTTTTGTTACACATGATCTTAAAATGGCGTGTATTTTGGTTTCCTCTCTCAAAATAAGCTACACCGCTTTATGTTACACATGTAAAGAGTAAAGTTCATGTTCTAGATTAATCAGACTAATCAATCATCCATTGAAGACCAATATCCCTTTTCCATCTGCGTAACAGCCATATTAATTAAATTTCCACCTTTTTCTTATTTGTCGCTAAAGAAAGAACCTTTTTTTTACTTCAAAAAGAAGAAAAATAAAAAGATAGAACGTAGACAAAATGAGTTTAATCGGAATGGTTATTACTGTTGCAAATAAAATATATCAAAAGAAACTTATTTAACCAAAAGGGAAATGCTATTTTTCTTCTTTTAATTACCAGAAACAAGCATTACCATCAAATGGAGGTATTGGTTTTGTAACCATTATATATGTTTCCCATATCTAAAAAAAAAAGAAAAAACATCTTGTGCTTCTGTTATGTTTTTTGCCTCTAGAAACCAGAAACACTAGCAATGTGTTTCTTCATAGCTCTATCTTTATGATTATGATTTCTTCCTCCACCTCCTCCTCTTCGTCCCCTCCCTCGACCCCTTCCTCCTCCATTCTCCGCCTCTGTAATAGCCTCTGAGTTGTTATTATTCTCATTACTCTTTTCTTGCGGCTGCTCTCTGTTAGACTCTCTCGCCATTCCTCTTCCTCTTCCTCTTCCCCTTCCTCCCCCGTTTCTCCCATTCTCTCTTCCATCGCTTGCGTTCACATTCATATTAGACTGACCCTTTTCATCTCTCTGTGCCTCATACTCTGTCAGCTTTCTAACTGCCCCGAGAGGAATGTTTCCTCCACGTCCCAAGCCGAGTATCATGTCTCCCTGAGCTTCATTTACCAGTGAAGCTTCGTTTGCATTTGCTACCGCAACAGCGCCTGCAACCTTGTAACTGTAGTTCTTACCATCTTTGACATAGAATTGAGGATTCTTTCTGCTTCCCCACTTTGAAGCAGCAGAAGGTTCAGATCCTGCTGGGTCAGCTCTGTTACCAAATGACTCGCTTTCTCCGGTAGCTGATTCCCCAACACTGAAATCAAGATCATCAAAAGAATCATCGTATTCATCGTCGTACTCATATTGTGCAAGTAAGGCCGCGTTTCTCTCTCTGTCGGTTTCTTTTCTTGCATCGAGAATTTTGTAGTTTGGAGTATCATCCTTTGGCTTTCTAACAAATCTGCCAACCGTTGTGGATGAGGCTGATGAAGCTGGAAGTGAGGGACGTGTGATCGGTTGCTCCGTGTAGATACCAGAGCTACTAGTGTCAGATTCGATGAGCTTTCCTTTCCCTTTGTCTTTGCTTCTAAAAGTTGGGGCAGATTTAGGTTGTGGCATCGTCTCCAGTGAAGTATCCAATCGCTGCAAATCATCATGGAGTGTTCCTTCAAGAATCCTCTGAATGACTTCTTCTGGATTCTGGTTATAGGCTTCAAGACACGCAGCTAAGAAACCATTCCCATACTCAGGGAATATGTCTTTTATTTGACTGATCTTGGATTGCATAACTACAGCATTTTCATCCATACGCTCTTTGGTGTTCCCACCATCAGTTAGAAGAAGCGGTGACTCCTTCATAGAGACTGTGTCTGCAGAATGCAACATGATCATCGACAAATATTGAAACTGCTCATCTTCCATTGATACCCATCCTGCGTAGAAACCAATAGCAAACTGCTTTAGACCATACTGTTCATAACTCATGGCATTAAGAAACCAGACCCCCTATGATACAAAGAACTAGCTTTTGCAGAAACTTACACATTAGTTGCACTAGCTAACATACTAAAGACTCGAACCAACTTTGACATGAAAAATCAGGTAACAGCTGGGCAGAACCAGATTGTGCAAGAAAATACCTGCATTCTGCAAACTCCTAAGCCTATCAATTATTCTGTAACTCTTCTCAATCTTTTGGAGTAATCGGTTCTTGCTTTCTAGTGACTGCTCGGAAACTCCACCGATCTCCCTGAATGTTTGGATCAGTATATCTGCCCTTACAATAGGGTCCTCTACTCTTGACGGGAACATCTTTGTGACAGCTGGAATTGAAGATTCGTGATTGAACAAATCATTGCTGAGATAACAGATATCTAAAATTTTCCAACATAAACTTCCTATCCTTGTTGACAACATGTTTAAACTCGTTGATATGTCTGAAAGAGAATCATGGTCTCCATCCTTGAACAAGACCTGAAAGCCACGATGAAGTGATGGAAGCAATGAATCATGCAACTGAACAAGGCTGCGGAGAAGTTCATCGCTCCCATAACTGCATAGATGGATTTAGGTTATGATCAAAACAAATCCAAAACAAGCCAAATATAGATCACTAATAGCAAAAAAAAGTTCCACTATTCATACTTGCTTCATCAATCATGAGAAACTCAGTGTAATTAATTCAATACAAATCCAGTAACAGATGATTTCTGTCAACGCATCATGTATGATAGTTGCAAGACTTTGGGATACTACTCAGAGTACATGTATAACGGTTTCTCCAGCTTACATTCTCTCCCAAGATTAATTGAAAGATTTAAATAGAAGATGATGCATACCTTGTCTCAACAGGGGATGCCAAGATTAAAGCTGCTGGTGTATAAGCAGAAATGAAAGCATCCAAAGACACAACTCCATCATTAATGAAGTCCATAACCTAATCAGATAGAAAAACCATTAGCACAGATGCAGCACATGCCCACACACTCTAAACATGCAAAATCTTTTGTTTCTTTTGATAAATTACAAGAGAAGAAACAATTTGGCATGCTATATTCTGAATAATGTGTCTGCATGCTCACTCGTATTTGTGCCAAAAACATACTAAAGATGATATATATTAAAAGAGAAATATACATTAATGCCAGTATTTAAAGCAAGCTTCATCTTTCCTTAGGCTAGAATAATGGGTTCATATGTATGTCCTATGTAACAAAGAACACCTTATCAAGCCTTAGATAAAAAATCTTGAAAGAGAAACAATCTACACAAACAAGTCATGTATCACGTTTATAAATTATATGCTTAAACTATATGCACTTTTAAACTAACCCTTTTTGAATGTATACCCAGCGAAAAGGAAGGCAAGTATGACAATTTTCAATCCAAGTATGACAATCTTCAATCCAAAAGTTTTACATATTAAACATGTCAATTATTTACTAAACTCTGCTACTGATAGTTCTAGATACGACAAGAAAAGCATCTCAGCACCAGGAACTTGAATGCTACTAGTCTGATGTGCCTACAGAAGCAAATGCTAAATCGTACTTGTAAAAGCAATTTTAACAGCAGACATAAATATCGAAAAACAGAGGAATATTCACCTCCAAAAGGTCAGAATGGAGTTGTCTACGTCCATGGTCTTCACTGTTTGCACTCGATAACAAGGTCTGCAGATAAAAAAAGTTAATAGTAATATAGATCCAAGGGACAGTTGAAATTAAAAATAACGAAAACAAGAATTTTCAGACCAAGAATGTTAAATTCAAAACTTGATTTGATCTTAAACTTAATATAAATGTGTATATACACCTTTAAATTTTCTAATATATCCCTAAGTGAAGTTTCTGAAATCAAATACAAATAACATACCTCCAAAGATGAGGTGCAACGGCGATACATTGTGTGCAGGATGCCCAAGAAATGAGATAACATCATATTCAAACTATCAGGAATCCCGGTTTGTGATTTCACAGCATTCTCAATCTGGGAAAATGGACAGATAGATTAGCAAAAGAATAGAAGATTATCTCAGCTTTAACAACCAGCGGCAGTTAGGAATCCCAGGATATTAAATGCCACAAAAAGGGAATAGTAGCCCAAGTATGCACAGAGATTATCTCAGCTTTCGGACCAAGTTAATTTTCCTAGAACGACTTACTAAAGATTTTGTGAGCTCTGTATTCTCATGTCCATATATAGCGCATATATCCAATAACTTTGGCAAGTCCAGTAACTTATTTTCCTGCAAGAGAACTACAAACAAAAATGGTGAACAGCTGTAAGCTAGAAATTAATTTCAAGCAAATCCCAAGAGACACGTCAGGCACAACAAAAAACATAAAAGACGAAGATTTGTACGAGTAGGGAACTGGAACTCAAGTTTAGTGCAATCAAATGACGAACTCAATTTATCTTAGAAAGTCTTGATCAATGAGAGGACTTCTCTCACTCCCAATTCTTACCAATCCCAATATATACAAGAAGAACCACATGTTCTACTGCTAGCTCTTTTTAACCCTGTCCAAGACTAACAAACTCTAGCTTGAGATTAACAGAAAGATTATGCTAATTTAACATACAATCAAATACACCTGAGCACAAACGCCAACCAATATAAGCAAAACTTCTACACATAAGACTTGTATGCTTATCCAAAATCTGAGTGGAAAGTGAAAAGGAATCCAAGCGTGAGGCATGTCAATCTTTCATTCTACGTTCATTTAGTTTTTTAGATCGAAATAAATGACAGCAACTAAACAGACAAAGAGCAAAAGGCCACCTTCATGATCTTTCTGACTGAGGCTGTCAGCAGCTCGAGCACCGGGATCCCTATTGGAAGATCTGCCACGACCAATATAAAAACTCCTCAACTCACAAGACCCCAAAGAATCGTAGATAACGGACTGTCAATTCGAACAAGACTCACATTCTATACAAGACCATGAAAATACGGCGGCATAACTCGAGTTCTCCGACAATTACGCCGGCGACAATTCCCTTGACACCATGAAAAGGGAAATCATACCATCTGCTTCTAAATTGCAGGAAGCTATCCAGAAAATCGTGCAACGATGCATCACTAGCCACTGTCATCAATCAAAGGAAGTGATATCAGCCCAAAATCCATCACACAAAAAGTTGAAACTCGAGGCTAAACTAAAATCGCAGACATTATGAACCAGTTTTGTTATAAAAAATCAAAGACACTAGTCAATGACCTTCTCTCCAAAAGTCTCTAGGATTCAGCTTGAGCAGCCTCGTGAGCTCTCTATTGAGGAGATCCACCACTCCCTGAGACTCCAGTGGATCCAAACCTCCATCCTCGGGGCCGAGACCGGCGGCTACGGCCTCATCCTGCGGCAAGTAATTCACGAAATTCCCACCGCCTTGAGCCGGACTTTTGCTGGATACCCACTGTCCCTGATCCCCCATCCTAACCCTAGTACCAACCGGGGCGGAGCCCCTGGAAGTCGCGGTTGATGAATCCGATTGCCTAAGCGAAGAGGAGAGAGAAACGGGAAAAGGGGTGGAACTAGATGTAGGAGTTGGATTCAAGGGTTTGGGAACAAACTTCTGCTGCCCCTTGGGGATGTATCTGGAGTTCTCATCTTGCCGGTTCGAACGTCGGTGAGACATGATTGTTTCAATCAGATCAGAAGATCGGCGATGGAAGAAAAGAGAAGAAGCTTCGGGGATGAAAAGCTGTAATTCAGACCGACGAGGCGGGAGGGAGGGAAGGGACAAAGGCGCAGCCGCACATATACGCTCTCATTCAATCAATTAGGAATCCCTCAAAACTGCGTTTGCGATTGCTAAAATTAGCGTTTTGACCATTAAATGATTTTAAATCGCGGTTGAGCGTATATCGATAGTCCAAGAATGGTCTCGAACTAAACGCAAAACGCACAACTTGACCAAACTACATTCATTTGATCTAGAGGAAGATACGAAGCGAGAACAAAACTGCAACAGCTAATATAGTTCACAGAAATCTACAATTGGTTCCCTCAAAAGGGAGAAAGAAAAGAGTGAGAGATGACACTAGTAGTGAGTTAATTTACAAAGTGATATAGAACTGCTATCTTAAGCACAAAAACAATGAAAGTCTTCATTTACTCTTCTTTGTCCCTGGATACATCCAGTAGATATATGTCACGAGCACTCAGCATTTGGTTCCTTGGGCAAAACCAAACCGATCAAGCATTCAGAGGAACACGGGGAAACCGAAAGCAAGGAACATGTCTCTTGCGAGTAGGGAAGAATGAAGAGATGCCTTGTCCATATGGGACTTGCTGCAGGGATCTTTATCACTCCTGCACAATCTCTCTGCTTCAAGTATGATATGAAATCTTGGAGCTGCCACACACAAAAAAGTGAGTTTGATATTTACACTACACAGGAGGACACAATGGCGCTATGCAGATTTAAATGACTCAGGGTTTGAGAAGTTGATCACATACCCCTTTACAATCGTTGAAAGTTGCAGGAATTAACTGACAAACCTCCCTCTGCGAAACAAAGCTTGCAGTCAGTAATTTGTATGCGGAACAGAACCAAGAGAGTGGAATTGGAAACTCACTTTGTGCGGCTGAGTATTTGTAAAAGTAGCTTTTATGTGCTTCATATCCGTGCGCTTGGTCATATCCAGTTTAACTGGCCATCTGCAGGAACCAAAAAGACGGGAAACGAATGTTCATCATTGTAGCACATTGCTTGATTATTTATAGAGAAAGACACAATTTGAACACAAGGTGTTGTCCACTCACTGCACAGGCTCTGAAGATCCGTTGATATATCTGCAAATGTCTGATTCCAGTCTCTGCGCAATGATCGTGGAGTAATGAACTCCACTTTTGGACAAAGCACCCTGCCAATGGTGCTCTACGTTATGTTTGGAAGGATCCAGTTCAGACAGATGTGTGACCGTTGGAGGTAAGGGCAGAGGAGATGGTGGAGTATTAGGAGGAGGAGGAACCAGAGGTGGGTGTGCCTGAGGCAAAGGAGGTGGTTGAGCTTGGGGCGGAGGTGGCATCATTTCTGGTGGCGGTGGCTGAGATTGAGCTTGTAGTGGTGGCTGTGTCACAGAGGGTAATGAATGTCCTAAAGGCGGAGGTGGATACACATGATCAAAATGCTGAACTTGAGGTCCTTGTGCCTGAGAGACTGGATGCACGGGAGGCGGCATGAATGGACCTGAAACCTGCTGCGGTGGAGGTCCTTGAGTCTGTGATGATGTTGCTATTGCATTACCACTTGGAGAGATTTGGTGGCCTAGAGATCTTGTATCCCAAGAGCTGTTTGGATGAGGGTAAATGGATTGTTGAACAAATGGAGATGGAGGAATTTGAGATGTTGGCGTAGCAGGCTGTCCTGGAGCTGGCATGGGCACACATGAAGGATTTCCTGAGACTGAGGAATGGTGGTCTTAAATTCATACACAAATCTTTGCTGTCACAAGTGAAAAACCATTCATGATTCAGGAGAGATAAGAGACAAAACTAACCTCCTTGTGCAGGATTCACAAGAGTGCTACCAGAAGCAGGCCAGTTTTGCTGAAAGGTAGCTCCAGGAGGTACAGAACTACAGTGGTTATCCGTACTCATTAAGGGGGACACATATTCCCCTGATCCACTATCCGGTTTTGATGTGGGAGGCACTTGAAGGTGCCTCTCTGGATGACTGTTCAGACAAGAAACTTCCACATCAAACCAAAGAGACAAAAAAATCAACACGAACCGCATAACTATACCAAAGATCAGGACGCTTCAGAGTGAGTGAGAAGATGAAAAGTCTAACGGATATCTAAACATCACTAAAAACGTCAACAGTTCAAAATCATCAAAGAAATCATAGCTTGGAAGAAGCGGAGACAAACCTTCCTCCATCTTCATGAGGCAAAGGACGATTGTTTGATGCCATGTGAAATTTACTCTTTTCTCCGCGATAAAACCTGAGATGGGCCATAACAATGGCAGCATCATCAGGTGTATCAAACTCCATCAGAAGGGCATGTTCATAGTACAGGTCAGTCACCATGCGAGGTCCCTTATAAAGGGCTTGCCGTGACTCATGGACAATTTCGTCCCTCTCCCACTGGCTAGAGATACTTCCAATATACAAATGAGTACAATAACCATATGCTACCCCATTCAAAGATCCCCTTGCACCAACTCCTATATCCATAAATTTAATGCGCCACGGAAATTGCGCTCTCAGATATTCTCGAGCTCTGATTGCATCAATTATACTTCTATATTCAGCTAGGGCAAATCCTTTCACTGGATCAAAAAAAAAACGGTCTACTGGACCATACCTATCAAGCTGAAACCTTAGATGACCTTCAGTTTCATCTGGTCCTAAATACCCTAACCACAGCTGCCCCGAAGCCGGAAAAATGTCATAAGCAGTGGGGTCTCCATCCAAATACCAAACAATTTGCCCTGATGAAGGGCCAAGGGGTGCTGCATGATAAACAGGTGATCCTGCAAGAACAAAATTGTTCCTACCATCTGCAGAGTTACTCCTTAAATCTGAAGACACTCTTGCAGAAGGAGATGGTGTCTGATGGTTTATTATTCCCCTTGGGACTGAAGATCTACCGCATGACAAGTCTCTCTGGTCAACAGTCTCAAAATCCATAGATCGTGAACCTCCAGCATCATAAACTGATCCAGCACTAGAGCGGACATCATTTTCTGCAGAACTGTGAGGCTTCACATGTGAAGCTGAAAAATTTCCATGATCATCCTCGTCACTCTCCATTTGACAATCTTCTAACTTGATATCTTTTCCAACAAATCCAAAGATTCCCTCTAGAGAAGGAATAGCACTGGATATATCCATGAAGGATGACAGGCTGCATATTTTCTTATAGTTAAAGAAGGCCCACCTACCAGTAGAGGGACTCTTCCTAATAACCTGCATGAACGATTCTTGAAACTATCAGACTTTTAGCAGTATACACCCATTACACTTTAACCATACAGAGTTCCCAGAAAAAGAGTAAGTGAATGAAATGAGTGACACGGTTGTTGCTTAAGACAGGAATAATAATAACTAATGCCTTACACAAATAAGAAACAAACAAGCAAAGCAAATGCAACTTATAATTGATTCTACACTACTCAGTATTACCATTCCTAACAAGCAGTTGTTTAGACTGTGGGATGCTTCTTGGATCCCACTCAACCCTTCCGCATTCTTACCAGTAGCTTCTATTTTGTTATGACCTGTCTGACCAGAATTCTCGTCTGGTTCAGGTTCATTACTAGCGGCATCAATATCATTAATCGTTTCTGTCATATGAGTAATGAGATACCTCCCTGTGGCTACTTCCTCTGTTGATGACGAATTGAAGAATCCAAAACAAGTGGCAATTGAATTTTTTGGGAAGTTGAAGAATACTTTTAGTAAAGCTAAAACACGAAACTGGGATAGTTTGATCAAAGGTAACGAGTTTCCATCTGAAAGTTTTTGCATCAGCTGAGAAAAAAATTCATCAGGATCTTGCACCTTCAAATCGCTCTTATCAACTATCTGGAAGATATCTTTCGCCTCAAAGGACAGCACAAAGAAGGTTAACACATTTCTGAACACAGAAGAGCAGATATCCCGAGCCGCTGGTGATGATGTTCTGTTTGAAGAAGCAGCAGAACATAGGTCGACCAGACCGAATATGCAAGCTTTAGCAGTTTGAAAAGCAACATCATCAGCATCTTGTCCTCTCTTTAGTGCTTCCAAGCTGAAGTTATGCATGTCAATGACAGCTTGCACTGCGTCTCCGATAGCAGTAGGGCAGTACAGTGCATATCGAGGAACAAGATCAGCCACAAGGCGTTTAACGCTAGTACAACCTGCAAGTATAAGCAACTAACTAAATCATTACTCCAACAAACTTCATTCTAATGCTTGAGAGATTGGCAACCTTTGTTTAGGTATGAATTTAAAAAAATCTTAAAATTCCAGAGGTCAACCACAACTTCTACCTTTAGGACTAAAGTTTTCTAACTCTCATCTGTTGCACAAGTTTCACACACCACACCTCACGTTACATATGAATGAAATAACAGATTAACCCCCACAAGAGCAGGCTTTCCTCAAGAATTGAAAAATAAATATAACCATAAGAACTGATTCTTTTCAGCATTCGCATACATAGAATTCTATGGAAGGGGTAACATTAAATGTAAGGAACACATGAAATCGACACAGTGTGATATGGGCAACAAAGAGAAGCCCCAACCAGCATATGCATGGCTTTATCAAGCTTAGAAAATGGGTGAGAAATCCTAATTCCAGCCAGGAGACACTAGAACAATAACTTTTGTGATATTCTAACTACAAATAAACAATTTAGTGCAGCGTATTAAAGGGTTTGTACTTTGATTTCACATTTGTAGCAGAGAGAATGAATCTATCGCATCGTGTTCTTCTGCTCTACAGCTAAGAGTTCAGACACAAAAGTCATAATGCTAGAGCTAAGAGTTCAGACACAAAAGTCATAATGCTAGAGCTAATGGATGATAATGAATTCATTTGAAAGCTAAAATATTTGGGCTCCTAACCCTAATCTTCACGTAATTCAGTTAAGAAAAGCCGACTAGAAGTATTCTTTCTCATACAAACATATCTAAAACTCAAATGGAATCAAAACAAAAATCGAACTCCATCAACTCAGAAAAACGGCAAATTATCAATCATCCAATGGGTAAAACTGAATCGAACAGAAGTGAGGATACAAAAACAAAAAAGAGGGCTAAGAATGCGAGAAAATAAACCTCGGGAAGCGGAGATGAGGGAGCGATACGCTTGCTCAATAATCGCAGAGCGGCCGCCATCCCTCTGACCAATACAAGATTTGAGACGCTTATAGCACTCATGCACTCTTCGAATCTCTTCTCTGTTCCTGCTTCTGGATAGAATTTCCTCCTGAGATGGAGGCGGCGGCGTCACCGGAGCGGGGAACGAGCTCACCAGCGCAGAAGGGGATGGGAACTCTAGTTGCGGTGGCGGAGGCTGCGATTCAGGGATTGACTCATACAGCCGACGCTTCTTGATAGGCTGCTCGGCGCAAGCCATGGCAGTGACGGGGAGAGGGAGAGGGAGAGAGAGAGGGGGAGAGGGAGAGGGAGAGAGAGAGAGAGAGAGAGAGAGAGAGAGAGAGAGAGAGAGAGTCGCGCTTGCTGTGTTTACCTCCCTCGTTGTTAGTGTTTTAAGACCCTCTACCTCGCCGAGGGGCTTCACGGTGACGATCAAGATACGATTTGGTTTGACTAAAATTGCTTGTTTTAAATATCAAACCGAACCGAAATTAGAAAGTACATAAACCGTTTACAGTAAAACCTCCGCAAATTAATATAAAAAAATTATTTTACAGAGATAATAAATCGATAGATTATTAAATTATATAGATATATTATTTTTTAGTCATAATCTTAAAAAAGAAAGAGCAAGTGGGCCAGTGGTTGCCACACCTCTGCTACCATCTACCGGTGTCGAATTCGATTCCACATGTCCTCCACGTTTAGAAATCTTCACAATCTTTAAATGTATATAAATAAACAACACTGAGTTTTGATCTAATTAATATTGTAAAGTATTTGTTTGAAAAGTACGATACTTTGGAAAGTACTTACGCATAAGAAAAAAAATATTGCGTTTAGAAATCTTCACAATCTTTAAATGCATATAAATAAACAACACTGAGTTTTTGATCTAATAAACAAAATTAGAGATAAATTTTAAGAAAAAAACACATAACACTAGATTCATGCTTATGTAAATTGTCTTAGACATATATGCATAAGTTTATAAAATTGTTAATTTATGATATGATTTGGACCATATATTTACATAGAAGTTTCTTAAAAAATTATTATCTTCTTATCTTATCGAATTTTGCTAATTGTTACATTGGTCCGATCCGGGACCGAAAAAAAAATATTATTTTATAGTGCTTATTAATTTATCGAGTATTAATTTATAAAAAATTTACTGTACTTCGCTTTTAGTGTATTTTCTAAAGTAGAATTTAAAAGTGAAATTAATTCCGATAGAACGGAAGAGATAGCTGGGCAGGTCCGTCCATTTTGAAAATAAACTTTTTCATATTCAAACTTTCACTAATTTGGATAAAGGTTGATTTCGGATAATTCGGATAATTTTGATAAATTTTGAGGAATTTTAGAGAAATTTGTGAAAATTTTAGATAATTTTCATTAATTTTGAAAAAGTTAATTATCCAAACGGGTAATTCAAGTATCCAACTCATTCTCTTATCCGTTGAATTAAATTAAACATTCTCTTATCCGTTGAATTAAATTAAACATTCTCATAATGGATAATTATTTAAAAGAAAATATATATGAACTGGGAAAATTTGGAACGGTACGAGACGAGAAATCCATCCCAAAATGAACAGACCTAAGGCAAAATATCCATTAGCTTCATTTAATTCGTTATTTATTGCAATGTTGAACTGAAAAATTTAGATAACTATAATTTTATATTGCAAAAACAATAAAAATCAATATTCGTTAAAAACGAAGCATGCTATAAATACTAAAATTTAAAAAATGAATATTACTCCGCTCCAATATATATATTTTAGTATACCAGAGTGCAGCAATATATATATATATATATATTAAAAAAAAAAAATTTGAAATTAAAAGATGATATTGGATGCTTAACTCATGAAATGTGTTACGTAGCAATCAGCAATGGGGTGTTGCTTTTAGTTCCTCTCCGCATCTAAAAATACGGATGTTAAAATGGGTCATGGGTTGATCAAATTCGACACATGACTCTAATGGGTCAAAAAATTTGATCATAATGGTTGATGGGTCAAATGGGTTATGGATCAAATGAGTCATGAGTCAAATGGATCATTTTGTAATGGGTTATGGGTCAAATGGGTGATCCGTTGGACTCATCATCATGACATTATCATGACATCATCATAACATCATCATGACATCATAGCAATATTACTATAATAACATCATATTTTTCGGCCAAAAACGTGATTTCACATTTTCCCACCAAAAACGCGATTTCACATTTTTCGGCCAAAAATGTGATTTCACATTTTTCCGTCAAAAACCCGATTCCATATTTTCCCGTCAAAACGCGAAATCCCGCCAAAAATGTGAATTCATATTTTCCCGCCAAAAACGCTATTTCGCGTTTTCCCGCCAAAAACATAAATCATAATATTATTCACCATTTTAATTTTTCATTTCATAATTATTAATAATATTTAATTAAATGATTTTTGTGATGGATCACTCATTTGATCCATTTTGACACATCTATCTAAAAACATACGAGATGTTAAAAAAAAATTTATATTTAGAATATCTTTTTTCATTAATTATTTGAATGAATAATTAAAACCCCTATAAACATCCTTATATAAGCTCACTCAAGAATATGATCCATTAACAATTCATACGGATCTTAAGTCACCTTAACAAAGACTTTGGCATGGTGTCTTTAGTTTGGGATCCTTGGGAAAATTAACATGCGCTACCACTTACCACAGTTAATTAAGTGGTTAACCCTCTTTTAATATTTTTAATTTTTTCTTCACACTACTTTCGTCTCTTTCATTCTTTACTGATTTTTACTCTCTAGCTACATTCCTCCATTGTAACCAAAAAAAAAAACTACATTCCTCCATTGTTCGTTTCTGCTCTTTCTTTCTCCCGTTTTTTTCTTCACGATCTCCTCTTTTATATCTCACTAGCATCTTATTAGGAATCAGTTTCACTAATAGCGTATAGAATATGTATTCATCTTTTATCTTGAGTTGCTATAAGGCAATAAAAATGCATTTAGTAACAAAATAAAGTCGGTCGAATAAATCAATTATATATTTTTCGTGGATCGAAAACCTGGCCGAATAATTCCATTATATATTTGTTTTCAAAATTGTATGAGGAAATAAAATACTGTTATTTTAATTAGTCTGAGTTGACTTTTTCACTTTAATCATATAATTAATTACAGAAAATAAATACCAGAAGTTCTTAGAGCATCTTCATTGGTTAGATACCCAGGTTCTAACCAATATTTTAATTAAAAAAATTCAAAAGTTAAAAGTTTAGAATTCATAAGAGTTTCTAAGTATTTTCATAGTTCATTGGTTAGAACCTCTAATGGGTATCTAAAAATTTAAATTTTTAAATTTTTTTTTAAGAGTTTCTTCCCACACAAACTTGATATATCAGCACGTGTCTTTTGGATACGGTTCCAAAACATCTAACTTTGGATACGGTTCTAAGAGATAAAGTGATTATTGGATTTAATTTAATCAGTTTTATTGATTAAAATTTTAGATACCCACGTTTAGATACTGCGATAATGATACTCTTAGAACCATAACGAAGAAAGAGACAAAAAAGAAATTTAAAGAATAACAAAAATATCAGAGTGAACAACAAAAGACAATGGTACGTTCCGAAAGTAGACCTCTTTGGTAGGGCCCAATTAAAGGGATTCATATGTTCTTAATCGGTTTTTTTTTTACAATTACATTGTAACTCTCAAGTCCTTCACATAAGCCGAGACAAAAGGTTGTGATGAAATCCCATGTCGAGTCCGTTGTAAGCCAATGGTGCGTACATCCATAGATCATCCGAGCTCAACAACTACATTTGTAACATATGCATTTTGGTTCGTTAGAACATGAATGTTATAGAAAGATTCTAACAGAAACAAAACCCTATAACAATTTACATACCTTGATTTGAAGCTGCAAGAAGTTCACGTAGTGGACCGCTTCTTCAAGCATCGTGCTTATATCCACTTTTGTCCCGTTCGGTACAAGGTTTTGCAGTGTCTTGAGCCTTTCGTTAATCTTCTCTCTTCGTTTCTGCAAAAAAAAAAATTATCAAAAACCCACCAAAACCGTATAATGGATACTTTTTTAATTATTTTTAAAACCACAATTGGTTTTGAGATAGAAATCGTTGAAATTTTCACACGTTTTCTTACCCGAGCATAAAGGCTTTGAGGATCAGTAGCTGTCCCTTTGGTGGCTCTTGTTTTGCCTTTAACACTTGTGACCGAAGCTTTCTCATCATCTGAACTGTTGCTTAGGCTCTGACCATCTCTCCAATTAGTGTTGCTTTCGTCGACTGTATTGCTTTCCGGGCTTACCCTCTGCTTTTTCTTGGCTTTGACAAGCTCCTATATAGCGTTTATAATGATATTGTATTTAGTATATTGCATAGTAAGAATGAATCAAATTAAACATTATATATATTGATCTTGCACTTACTTGTCTTGTGACGTCACAGGTAGAGTTACTATTGTGTAGATTCTCTACGTTAAGTAGTTTCCTCTTAAGAGTTGTTGTTTCTTGGGGGTGATCTTGATCCCAGGAATCAAGCATGGTCGGAAGATTCCCTCCCGGCATTGCACCAAATGGGAACATATCATGAACCAAGAGAGAATGATGATCAGAAGACAAGACATTGTTCTGATGGTGATGAAGATGATCATTGTAGAGGCTAGAGAGGCCAAGCATCTCATCTCGCGGTCTCTCCTCCTTAGATGATGAACACTGATCAAAGTTGAACATCCCCAGGAGAGACTCCAATTCACCATCAACAAAAACTTCCATCGTTCTAACTCTTCCTTAATTCTTCTTCTTATGTGGTTGTTGTTATTAGTTCTTGATCTTGTGCAACTATATATATAGGTTGGAGACACTTGATGATGAAGAGAATATTTCTCTTGAGGAAGATTTGGTGATGATGAAGAGAAATCAAGAGATTCTTAAACTGCTACAATCATTTGTGTCGTGAACAAGTCGTAATTAAATAAATGAAATGAAGCCATGCATGATGATGATCACGAACAGTCAACTTGTGGGGTCGACAATGAGAGATGAGACCAGCTTTGTTCCTTCACGACACATTAATATATCCCTTTTTTATAACCTTCTATTCATCTCAATTTAAATTAAATTAAATACTTATGTATAAGATGCTAAGAGATTATTATAATAATGAGAGAGAGTTTACATTGGCCACACAAGAGAAGCGGTGAAGAATAAAGATATAGCCACGCCAAAGCACGATTAATGGAATCCTTATCGCAACCTCAACAACACTAAAAGAAGAAGAAATTAAAAGTAACTTTTTAATCCATGCCGTATTAAACCTTAAATTACTAATTGTCCGGTAGGTCTCTCTTAGCTAATTTGTTTTTTTGGGAGAAGATGCAGCATGATATATGAATTTATCCGGCGTCGATAACCTATTTGGTTGAAGCTATGAGTTTTTTTTTCTGTTATGGAAGATGTATATTAAGAAAAATTAATTCGTAAACTTATTCTGACATTTGCCTAGAAATATTTATAGACTACATTCTAGAAGAACATAATATGGATGAATGAAATGTAAAATTATATGTGGAGAAATGTTTTCACACTACTCATTATCAAATACAGTGCCATTACGCTTGTTAGTTTTGTTTTTCCTTTTCCAAATTTATTTTATTATAATGTTTATAAATGTGTTTTCCATAATTTATATTGTGAATAGTAATAATTTAAAAGAATGTTTCATTCTAGTCAACCTTGTTTTTTAAAGATACAATTAACTGCATACTAGAGTTCAATCCGCGCTAGCTATACTATATAGCGCATGGTAATTTTTGTTTAAAAATTGTTTTGAAATTTAAGAAAATTTATTTTTATCTGAATTTTAAAATATGTTTAATTAATGATTATAGATAAAACTGTAACCCGGACTAAACAGTCTACTTAAACCGTTTTGCATTAAACAAAAATAATATTCGGACTAACCCGCAAAAATCTATAATCTTGAAAACATAACTCTAATATGCACCGCTTAATGGCTATGATTTTGTGGTCAGTCTACAAACTCTTTAAAAAATTATAATATCTCGTGTCTAACTCTTTATAAAATTAGTAAAATATTTTATAATAATTATAGTGAAAAATATTGCAAAATTTTGAATATATTTTTTATTTGAATATGTATGAATTGATTATTTAAATAATATCATAATAATTAAAAACTAAATAGTAGATAACTTCTTTAATAGAAAATATATACTTTCCATATTTTCATCAATAATTTTAAAAGACAATTATATCCTTTTCTATTTCATTTATTTTTTTTTATTTGTAATGACATAATATGTAATAACTTACAAAATAAAGTTTATTTTCAAAAATGTCTTCTTAAATAATATTATAGAGATGTAGAAAACTAGTATATATGACATACGGAGGGTGAGTTTTTAAGCAAATTGATTCCTTAAGAATCCAATTTATTTCTCATATGTTGACCAGACATGCATGAACTTTTGAAGTCCTATATTTTTGTTTAGAAGTACATATGTCGCATATTTTCTTGTAATTGTCATTTATGAGTAAAGTAAGTTTAGAATACAAAGCCAGAACCCACAAGTATAATTATAATGGATGTGACACTACAAAAAAACATCGGAAATTCCGACGACAATTTCCGACAACATGAATTGTCGGAAAATTTCCGATGAAATAGCGACAGTATTCCGGCAAATTTAACCAATTGTCGGTGGGTTATCGGAAATTTCAGAGGAAATAAGTTTTTCGGAATATAGTCGGAAAATTAGTCGAAAACTTGTCGGAAATTTGCGACGACAAGTGTTTGTCAGAAACTTCTCAGAAAAAGCAGCGGAAAAACGTCGGAAGTTGCCGATGACGTAATTTGTCGGAAATGGTTCGGAAAATTCACCGGAATGTTGTCGGAAATTACCGACGGGACTCGTTGTCAGGATTTTGTCGGAAAATCATAGGTAAGTCGTCGGAGATTATTCCGACTAAATTTTGAGGAAACCAGCCGTCGAAAATAAAGTTTATAAATACAACATCGTTCTCCTCCATATCTGCCGCAGCTATAACGAAAGATTCATAAAAATTAAGAATTTTTTTTCCATATGTCTTCTAATAATATATTTCAAGCTCGATCATGGATGTATAACTATATTGATGCCGCAACAGAAGAAATCACGAACGAATTTTTAAGGCAGGGTTGCGGCAATTCATGAGTTTCGCTACGAATCAAGAGATCCCTCGTGAACAAGGTAAAATGAGATGTCCTTGTATCAAATGTGGGAATGATAAGTTCATTAGTATATATACGATTTGGAAGCATTTGTTTTGGAAAGGGTTTACACCGGGGTATTATGTATGGTTTTCGCATGGAGAAAATGTGGAATCATTGCCAAGTAGTAGTTGTGTTCCTAGAGGTGAGCGGATTACGCATGATGATTTTAGTAGGTTTAGAGATGAAGGTAATCCAACACATAGGGAACAAGATAACGTGGTTCAGATGGTTACATATGCGTTTCGGGAAACTATTGAAACAACCGAGGTTAAGGAACCAAATGCAGATGTGATGCGTTTTTATAGTATGTTAGATGCTGCACACAATCCGATTTATGAGGGTTGCAAAGAGGGTCATTCTTCTTTGTCAGCTGCGACTAGGATGATGAGCATAAAAACTGAATGGAATTTGCCTGAGGATTGTGTAGATGCGATTGCAAATTTCGTTAAAGATTACCTTCTGGAGGATAATATAGCACCATGGTCTTATTACGTTATTCAAAAATTGGTAGCTAGACTTGGTTTACCATACCAGATGATAGACGTTTGTCAGGATAATTGCATGATTTTTTGGATGGTAGATTCAGATTTGGAAGGTTGTCAATATTGTGGGAAGCAAAGGTTTCAGGTGTCAAGTGAGCGCAGCAAAATACCGTACAAACGCATGTGGTATTTGTCAATAACAGATAGGTTAAAAAGGTTATATCAGTCTGAACGCACTGCTTCGCCAATGAGATGGCACGCTGACCATGATTTCAAAGGGGAAATATCTCATCCTTTAGATGAAGAAGCGTGGAAACATTTGTTTATCCGGATTTTGCAAACGAACCCCGAAACGTGTATATAGGTTTATGCACTGATGGGTTCAATCCATTTGGAAAAGTGGGGCGAAAATATTCACTGTGACCAGTTATTGTCACACCATATAATCTACCGCCGGCTCTCTGCATGAAACGAGAATTCCTTTTCTTAAGCATTCTTGTTCCGGGTCCAGATCATCCCCGTAGAGCACTAGATGTGTTCTTACAACCATTGATTCTCGAGCTCAAAATATTATGGTTCGAGGGAGTGTTTGCATACGATATATCGATGACATTGGTAGAAAGACGGGCTTACAGCACCTATGTGCCAGAGATTTTCGTAGACATTGGTAGATTTAGCGGAAAAAAAGAAATCGATTTGGCTAAATGACCAGGAGTTTAACCACATCCACACTTATATACTACGGAATTGCGAAGATTTGGTACCATTTAAAAGGTAAATCTTGAACTTATAATCTAGTCGACTAGCTATATTTATCAATTTTAGAGTTGATCTAATTAATTACATTATTTGGTTCATCATTTTTTGGGAACAAATACGAGAAGAATATGTTCACATAACAGATGCACGGTTGGAGTTCATGAAACAAGCACATTTCGCAAGTTGGTTGAAATATTATGTAAGTCATCACACAGATTGATAAATTGTGACACTAATTTACTAAGTTTTTAATGCAGATATTGTAATTTTAAAATTTGTAGATCCAATCAGGCACGACTAGGAATGAACAACATCCAATTTGGCTTGAGGAGTTGGTAGGTGGACCTTCTACATGTGCTATATCGTCACCTATTTATTGTACTCGGGGATATGTATTTCGGAAACGTCCAGGGACGGCGAGTGCTCGAATGACTGTTAACCACGGAGTTGTTGTTCGGACTGACGATTTGGACTACTATGGCAAAATTAATGACATCCTCAAGATTTAGTATCCAGGAATCATCAATCTCAAATGTGTTATATTCAAATGTGATTGATATGATCCAACATTTGGACGAGGGGTCAGATTGACAAAGTTTGGCGTGACAGAAGTAAACTCATCTCAGCGTCTTAGCAAATATGACCCATTTATACTCGGGTGTCAGGCTGACCAAGTGTGCTACCTTTCATATCCCCGAGTTAGCAGTTCTGGAAATCCATGGATAACTGTGACCCAAATAAATCCACGGGGAAGAGTAGATGGAGTAAAAGAGAATGACTCTTTGCAACATAACGGGTTAACTATGACACAAGCTTCTGAACATTCTCTTGAAGATACTCCGCTCGTATCTGTAGAAGACGAATTTCCGGAAGACATACCAGAAGGTGATGAAGATAGTGGTGGTGAGTTTGCCGAGTCTAGTTCAGAAGATTTATCAGGTCACTCTTCTGATTCAGATTAAAAACTCTGTAATTTATAATCGTTTTTGTAAAATATTTTGATAATTTTTATCATTTGGTTTGTAAATTGATAATTTTTTCATTTGGTTTTATAATTCATGTTTACTTATTTGTTTAACTTGTTTGGTATACGTAGTACATCAAAACCAAGAAATTACCGACCACACATTTTTTATTAACTACCGAGTGGTGTCCGAGGACAATATTTTCTCATCAGAAAACAGTCGGTATTTTCTCGGAGAAAATTACCGATAATTTGCCGACGAATCGAACAATTTTTCTTGTTCCCGCGTCGGAACAAACCGATAAATTTCCGATGAGTCTCTCAATTTTTCTCGGAAACTTGTCGGTATACACGATTTAATTGCGATGTCAAATCAACTTTACTTACCGCGATGGAGATAACCTCGAGTTGTCCGATATCGATGACAAACCGATAAATTTCCGACGACGTTTCTCGTTTTCTCGGAAAGATCTCAGTAAAGATTTTTACCTTGCCGCGTGTTACCCTTAATTCCCGGTTATATTTATCATTCCTTTTCCGACAACATACCGAAAATTATCGGTGTCAGGAAATTTTTGAGCTATATAACCGAACGAGTTTTTTTCCTTTCACGCAACCATCATCTCTTCTCCAGGAAATCTCTCTTCCCCATTCGCTCATCATCATCATCAATCTACCCTCGCTCATTTACAGCAAACGAACCTTACCTATAAGGTATCAGCATCATCGTTCTCTCCTTCTTTATTATTATTTTTTTTGGGTCAAGCTCCTTCTTTATTTTCTTGTAATAGCAATTTTATAGGGTATATGGTTAGGATAATTATTGTTTGTAAAATTATCAAGTTGGTTTGTGATAATATTAGTTATGGAATTTTAGGATAATTTTGGTAGATGCATGTTATTAGTTATGGAATTTTGTTAGGAATGTAAATGATTTAATTTTGGTAAATGCATGTTATTGTAGTTTTGTAGATTTGTTGATTTTTTTATTGTTTTGGAAAATATACTTGTTGATGTAAGTTTTGTGGAAATTTTTTTATGAATCCGAAAATTGTTGTGTTATTGTAGTGGGTATTGTTAAAATATTAGATTTTTTAATAATTATTGATAACTACATCAACACATTCGTAGTGGGTATTCTTAAAATGTTTAGATTTTTAGATTTATTATATAATTTCGATTTAGATTTTGTGTTATTGTTATTGTGGGTTATTGTAGTGTTATTAAGATTTTTTGATTTTTTATATAATTTCGATTTAGGGTTATTTTTTAAATGTTTAAATGTTTTGATTTTGTTTAATAATTATTTAGGAATTATTAACATATTTTGTTTTCTATGGAAGCAGGAAGTTGGCGGGGATATGTTAACACGAACCAATTTTCGGACTTGCACCTTGGAGAGGGATCTGGCGTGGGGATCATGGTTGACGATACGCAAGCTCCAAGTCAACCTGTTGAGGGAGATGGAATACTCCCTCTAATTCCCGGTCCAATTCCCTCACCAATGCCGCCTTCTTCAACGAATCCTCTCCAACACATGAGCTTAGATGAGTTGCTTTTCGCACCGGGACGAGAGAATCTCCCAAAGGTCCATCCACAACGACTGAATGGCGTGGGCTGGTAATACCATTTAGATTTTTTTTTACGTTTCATTCATTATTGTTTAAGGAAGACGGAGAAGCCGAAGTGGATGCTTGGTTCGGTTTGGTTGGGGTTTATCGCTTATTGGACAACCGAGGTTAATGACGGGCCAAGAAAACTCCAAAAACCGAAGGAGTGATTGAGGTGGTTTTGGAATGGCGAAACACACTTGCGGATCCGCGCCGTATGTCCGCAAAAAAGAAAATATGGTAACCCGATTTTTTATTTTTAGTTAAAATATTTTTAGTTGTCAAGTTATATGTTTGGTTTTGATTAAATTACGTTTTCTAAATTTTAGCGGGATCCCGTCACCGGGGAACTTCCCAACATGGTGACTTTTATGGAGGAGACCCATAAACGCAAATCCGACGGGAAGTTCGTCGACAAAAAAGCCGAACAAATTGCTTGTAGGTGTAGAGAGCTCGAGCAAGAGAAACTAACCCAATTGTCTCAAGGACAAGAAACTCCCGGGGATCTCCAGAATGCCATCTATCGCTCGGTAAATTTACTTTACAATTTAAATTTTTAATATTTATTTCCAAATATAATTTTTATATTCTAACAATTTAACGGGGTTTTTAGGAGGTTAAAGTTAAAAAATGACGTCGTTACGGTTACGGACGGATGGACATTGATGATGAAGGTGGTCCAAGTCATGAGACTCAATCCGGACAAGTTGATTATAACACGTTCGTCCAAACGCAACAAGAGCTTGCGGAAACAAAGATAGAGCTTGCGGACATGAAAGCTATTGTCAAAGATGTCCCGTATTGGGTTAGTCTCATGGCACAATGTTTTCCCGACCGCGTCCCGCCTTCTCGTGCCGCAACCCAACCCGCAGCCTAACCCGGAACCCGCAACGAAGATGGAACCGACTTTGGTTCTTATGAACTTTAATTTTCTTTGTTATCTCAAACTACTATTCGGTTTTATTTTCTTAGTACTTTTTGGATTGTAAAACTTTAAAACTAAGTGTTTCGGATTTCGGTTTATGTTTAATATAATTTTGGTTATGTTTATATTGATTTTATATATTTGGATTTTAGATTTCGGTTTACAATAAATTTGGAATTTACAAAAAAAAAAAATTTAATGTCCTCGGAAAATCCTTGGAACATTAATAAAAAAAATATAAAACTTATCTTTATTTCTCGGAACACTCGGTAATTATCGAGAAATTTCCGACACCGTCAAAAAATTCCGGCCAAATTGTCGACGGAATTTCATCAGAATTCTCCGATAAGTTTCCGACAACATTATTTAAATTAAAATTTCCGATGAATTTCTGACAACTATTACTAAAGATTTACCGATGACGTCGTTTAACCGAGAAATTTTCGACAATGACGTCTTTCCGACACGCTGCTTCTGACAATTTTTGAGTCGTCGGAATTCTCTCGGAAACTAAGATTTCCGATGAACTTCCGATGATACCTGTCGTCAGAATTTCCGATGTTTTCTTGTAGTGTGATCAGTGATATGAATCATCAATGATTTAATATGCCTTACAGTTCTAGCTCATTGTTAACGCATAAATGTTACCATCCATATTTGTATGTTTTCGGTTTTGTGTTGGATTAAACCCGTCTTTGTATGTATTTGGTTTTTATACATTAAATTCCGTTCACTAACTTGAAGAAACTTAACACTTTTTAGATGCAAATTAGACGAAAATTCAACACACTATATTATATGTTTATATAAATGCATGTTTATCAATGATATATATATATATGTACATTAATTAACCTTGTTATGGGCATGCCAAAAGAATAAGCTAATTTGTATGTATTATAGTTGACTGTTTAATATATTTTTTGAGTTATCTGAACTTCTTATCTTTTTGGTCCGGCTGGGAGGCAAATTGCCTTATAAGTTATAAAAGGTCAAGTAGGTATGTACATTGGACAAAAGATATAAACATATTTAAATATATTAGGACGGCACAAAATAGAGTTGGAGATTCCGACAAGATGAGATTCAAACTCGTTCGTTTGTCTTACGATCATCCCCACATAAAATCTTCTTAATAAGTTTTAAAAACAAATTTATTGAAGAAAATAAAATCACAGCTTGAAGATATGTTCAGTTGTCTCTAATTAAGTTTCAAATTTACAGGACGGGTTAATGTACAATGCATCTTACGGATTTGCCTATCTGTTCATTACCTCCTCTAACTTTTGAATTACGTGCATATACACACGGGCAGGGGCGGAGGCACATGAAGGGTAGGGGTCAACTGACCCTATAAATTTTGATTATTTAGTATAATTTTTTGAAATTTTGTTTTATCGACCCATTGTAATATTTTGACTGACCTTCATAAATCTAAACCAAACACAAATCTACGTTATACCAATTAAAAATAATTATTTGAAACCTTTAAATTTCACCCAAATCCAAATTAGCAATCTAGAACACAAAAATAGGCTTATAACTAAAATAAAAAAAACAGTATATCCTTTATATAAGTTCTATAACCGATAATAGTTTATTGAGTGTTTCTTCTTTAGAATTTGACTTTCTCTCTTTGTATAATTTTCTATAAATTGTTTTTATGTTTTTTTCAGATATACTTACATAACTAGTACAAGTTAATTTTTTGTTTGTTACAAGTTAATTTCTACTTTTTTTTGTTACAAGTTAATTTCTACTTAACATGCAAAATGGATAAGACAATAACCTATAGAGAAGTCGCTACACAATATAGACTTGAAATTTTAAATTAAATGAAGAATTATAATTGTAATATTTTAACTACAAGCTACTTTTAAAACATGGAAAACAAATACAAAAGAAAAATCTTTAATAATTTTTAAAGTTTATGATATAAGAAAAAATATTCAAAAACTATATATGATATACTTTGTAGTATTGTTTTTGCATTTTTAGTGTTTTATATATTGACCTCGGTAGAAAAAAATTCTAGATCCGCCACTGCACACGGGTTCTTGGAATGTATATCGTTTACATTATATTGTTTATGATACTCTTATGGTATAATCGCATTTTAGTTAATTATCAATGAATTGATTTGTCCGTATTATTGTTTTTTTTAGCATGCGACTTATATAAAACAAAAGTAAATTGTGAGGGCATGATCACTGCTGGTTTTCTTGTCTCGCCTAAAGTCAGAATGTCTTCATAATCATATTCCATTGAATTGGAACATAAATTATTTACGACGTTAGTAGTTGTGGTCTAATATTATAACAGGATCCGATGTATGAGAATGTATTATAAAATTGAGAATTGAAAGGTACAAAAAGTATGTTTGGTAGATTAATTGAACTTCGAATACGACGAATGTACTATACATAATTTATATTTGGTGGAAGACATACACATCTCTACAATCAGAATGAAGCCGTCAATTATACTATTCTTATAAGGGTTTTTCGTTTATACATTAAAGTATAGTAATAAGGAACTCATCGTGATAAATTATAAGAATACACTTATTCAAATTAATGAAATTCAGTATTAGTAGCGTTTACTTGTTAATTTAATCAAATAATCAATAGTTAATATTAAACGAAATTAGCTTCTGAAATGGGATGAAGTATTTTAGGTTTTAGGTATAATTAACTATTGATTAATTGATTAAAATAACAAGCAAGTTTATGATTTATTTTCTTCTCTTTTGCAAAAAAAAAAAAAAAAAAAAAACTAGAAAAAGTTAGGCCTAATCTTGTTAATCTTTGTATAGAAACTTTTGATTTTTCTAAATGTCCAATTGAAAAAATTTGAATGGCCTCAAAAACTTTAGAAACCGTAACATGTTTTGAAAAAAAAAATGAAAGATATGTTTGCTTCATGCGGGATCAAATCGGCGACGACGAATTCATGAAAACCCCATCATTTTTATTTATTTATTGGTATGCGACTATTAATCACATACTGATATGCAGAACCATAAAGCCGGACCAGACCAATCGAAACATGTATAATTAAACTTTAAGAAAATCATGTATGCAAATCTGGCCGGATTAGCCCATTGTAATTGTGAGGTCTATGAAGATGAAGAACAAAAATTAACACATGTTTGAATGCATACATTCGTTATTTTGTTTTCTAATGATTAATTGTTGGTGTTGACAAAAAAAAAAAGTTGACAAAGAAAATATTAATTGTTGGTAAAGAAAGAAAATATAGGAATGCTGTAAGAATATTTATGTGGCATATGTGTCTATCGGTTTAATTATAAAGATTAAATTCACATTAATGTTAAAGACGACACCGTGATGGATCGGTTTCGACATTAGAATTCAGGTGTATTGATAACCCTCATCCCTTACCTTAAATTGTCTAAATATCTTTCATTGATTATATATATTATATGGTAGTTCATATATGATCGTAACTACATAAAGTATATAATATATATATGTAAAAGTGGTGGCGGCTAATAACGTGGATTAATTTTTTGGTAGTGGTGATTAGTGTAAATATAGTGGTGATTAGTGGATCCAACACTAATGAAGGTAGTGGTGATTACATACACGTATTTCCATTAAGTTGTGTATATATATATATACAACACACCATTATCAAAGATACACATAGAAATAAGTCCACATCAGAGAAATTAGTGCAATCACCAATTAGAAAGAATAGAAGGTTTACGATTCATATTCCATCAGAAAGGAATCATAAGGGAAATGTCAAAAGGCTGATAAAATCAATTGATAACATTGATTAATATTAATCCTACCTAAACATGGATCAAGGTATGTTTCTTCTTCTTAAAGAGTTAATGTTGTGGTTGAATTAAATTGAGTCTAGTGTGATTTGGGATAGATTTCATAATCGAAATCATCAAAGAATATAATTTACATTTGGTAGCAGAGCAAACTAGATTTGTTTAGTTTACCATAAAATCAACATGTCTGAGAGATGTTACAGTTTCAATTTAGATTGAATTACATATAACCGTCATACTCGTAATTGTGATGTTGCTTTAGAACTCATCATCATCATGTGTTTAATTAAGTGTTCATGCATGAACGAGTGTTTAAATGTTCATAACATATTCTGGAATTTTATTAAAGTATATGAACTCATGATCGATCGAGTGTTTATCTTTATAAATATTGGAATTATGGTGACGGTTACTACATGTTTTTAATTAAAGGGAAATTATGAAGTGCTGTAGAAAATCATATTAATACAAGATTCATAAACGACAATTTCTGAATGGTTACTGCGCATGTTCTATTTGTGTGGAAAGTCGCAATTAGAGAATAGTAATATAAGCAGCTATTGGTTTCATGAAAGAATGGACTTCACCGCCGGTTTGGTTTATGTGATGAAGTGTTTCATAAAGTTCTAGAGACACTTGAAATTTTTGATATTTTATTGGCTTAAAACACTATAACGGAATGTACCTAAAATGGTGCATTTTAACCGATCGGTAATTGTGTTATGAAATATTAAACACAATATAAAAATATTTTGTTTTTACCCATTAAAAGTTTTAATATTTATATTGTATATACAGTCACCAAAGTGGCTTTGTTATCCTACATGTAAATATTGAAAATAATAGTTTTTTATTAAATTGATCATGATTAAAGAGATACTATAAATAACATAAAATTTGATTGATCAATTATTTATTATATATATATTCTTGGAGATCACCCAAAGGTGAATCATTGAACATAGTTAATAATATGAAAATGATTAATCATTTCTCATCATGTATACCCAAAGGTAACATATTTATTTGATTATTTGTGTGATGTGATTAATTGTTAAAGTATAAATTAGTATCGTTTAATGCGTGTATTTAAATATTGCCCAAAGGTTGCTTAAATACATGTTTAAAAGTTAATATTAATTTAAGAATCTGAATTAAAGTCTCAAAAAACTAATAGGTAAGCATGTGTAAATGTTTGCAGCTTCTTCAAATTTCTTTGCATCCGCTAACTCTGTCATGAAGTTCAATGGGCTCAATTATGGGGAATGGTCCGAACAGATCCGGTTTACACTGGGTGTTATGGCATTGGACTCTGCCATACTAACATAAGAGGAACCCTCAACCATTACAGAAGAGAGCTCTAAATCTGAAAAGTCTCGGTATGAGAGATGGGAGCGATCTAACATGTTGATGCCTAAGACAGAGAAAGCAAGGGAATTCCTACAGAAAATAAAGGAGTGTTCACATTAGGATTTGGTTGATAAGTCAATTGTAGGAAGCTTAATGAATGATCTTACTACAAGAAAGTTTGACTGGTCTCAGCCAATCCATGATCATGTGACGCACATGTCTAACTTGGCGGCAAAGTTAACGACCTTGGGAATGGAGGTTCATGAGCAGTTCTTGGTCCAATTCATCATGAACTCCTTACCTATTGAATTTAGCCAGTTCTATGTGAATTACAACACCATTAAAGATAAATGGAACTTTAAGGAATTAAAGGCTATGTTGGTTCAAGAGGAGGGGAGATTAAAGATGATGAAAGGCCAAGTTGCCAACCTCGTAGGTCTTGGAAGTGCCAGCAACAGTAAAGGAAAACCAAGTAAAAAGGACAAAAGAAAGGATAAGACTTTCATGAAAGCACATGAAAGTCAAATCCAGATGAAGTGTTTCTTTTGCAAGAAAATGGGACTCTTCAAGAAAGATTGTCCTAAAAGAAAGGCATGGTTTGATAAGAAAGGTAAACATTATATTTTTGTTTGCTCTGAATTGAACCTTATAGAAGTGCCTAATAATACTTGGTGGTTAGATTCTAGTGCTACTACTCATGTGTCTCATATTAAACAGGGATTCAGTTCGATCCAACCCATAAAAGCACATGAGCAATACTTGTTCATGGGGAACAAGATGAAGGCACTGATCGAAGGCATTGAGACTTATAGATTGATCCTAGACACTGGTTGTTATGTGGATCTAGAAGAGTGTCTTTATGTACCTGAATGTGCTAGAAATCTTGTTTCTGTAAGCAGATTGGACAATTATGGTTTTGATTTCAAGATTGGATATGGTGTTTTCTCATTGTACCAAAATAATTACTTTTATGGTAGTGGTACTTTGTTTGATTCACTTTATCGGTTCAATCTTGATGCTAAATTTTCTGAATCCTTATTTAATATTGAAAAGCAAGGCATTAAACGTAGTGCATCTAATGAAAGTTCAGCTTTCTTGTGGCATCAAAGATTATGTCACATTTCCAAAGAAAGGATAATGAGGTTGGTAAAGAATGAAATTCTTCCTCAATTGGATTTTAGTGATCTAAATGTGTGTGTAGACTGCATTAAAGGAAAGCAGACTAAACACATTGTAAAGAAACCGGCCACGAGAAGCACTCAGCTTCTTGAGATAATACATACCGACATTTGTGGCCCTTTTAATGCTCCTTCATGGAGCGGTGAAAAATACTTTATCACCTTTATTGATGATTACTCACGTTATGGGTATACATATCTTCTGCATGAAAAGTCCAAGTCCGTGAATGTCCTAGAGGTGTTCATTGATGAGGTGGAGAGGCAGTTGGATATAAAAGTAAAAATAGTGAGATCTGATAGGGGTGGTGAGTTTTATGGAAAATTTGGTGAAAGTGGACAATGTCCAGGTCTATTTGCAAAGTTACTTGAAAGTAAAGGCATTTGTGCACAATATACAATGCCGGGTACACCTCAGCAGAATGGTGTAGCTGAGAGACGGAATCGTACTTTAATGGATATGATTAGGAGCATGTTAAGTAATTGTTCTTTACCCCTTTCATTGTGGATATATGCATTAAAGACTGCTACGTATGTGCTGAACCGGGTTCCTAGTAAGGCGTTCCTAAGACCCCTTATGAACTGTGGACGGGAAGGAAACCTAGTTTAAGGCATCTACGTGTATGGGGTTGCCCAGCAGAAGTAAGGCTATATAATCCACATGAAAAGAAATTTGATTCTAGGACTGTCAGTGGATTTTTCATTGGCTATCCTGAAAAATCAAAGGGGTATGTATTTTACTGTCCTAATCATAGTACGAGAATAGTTGAAACGGGCAATGTTTGGTTCATTGAAAACGGTGAAACTAGTGGGAGTGGTGAACCACGAAAAGTGGAGATTAAAGAAGTTCAGGTCGAAGTTGATTCACCTGTTGTTGCACCTAAGGTTGTTGTTTCCATTGTTGCATCACAGTTAAATGACGCAATAGAACAACATAATGATGTGCTAATCCCACTAGAAGAAAGTATCGTTAATGAACCTATTACAATTCAAGAAGAGAATAGTGTACCACAAGAATCATTAAGGCGATTTGTAAAGGAAAGAAGATCTGTCATTTCTAATGATTATATGGTTTATGCTATTGAAGGTGAATGTGACTTAAGCATTGATAAAGACCCAAAATCATTCCAAAAAGCCATGGAAAGTGATAATTCTGAAAATTGGTTAAATGCCGGAAAAGAAGAAATAAAATCTATGGGTGATAACAAAGTTTGGGACTTAGTAGAGTTGCCTAACGGTTTCAAGACCGTTGGTTCTAAATGGGTCTTTAAGACTAAACGCGACTCGAAAGGTAACATTGAAAAGTACAAGGCTCGTCTTGTTGCTAAAGGTTTCACCCAAAAAAATGGCATTGACTATAAAGAGACCTTCTCTCCAGTTTCAAAGAAGGATTCTCTAAGAATTTTTTTGGCTTTGGTGGCTCATTATGATCTTGAGCTTCACCAAATGGATGTGAAAACCGCCTTTCTGAATGGAGAGCTTAAGGAAGAAGTATATATGGACCAACATGTAGGTTTCTTGGCCACATGAAAAGAACATATGGTATGTAAGCTGAGGAAGTCAATATATGGACTAAAACAAGCTTCCAGACAATGGTATCTAAAATTTAATGATACCATCACGTCATATGATTTTGTAGAGATCATCGTTGGTCGATATATTTACATTAAGGTCAGTGGGAGCAAAATTGTGATTTTAGTCTTATATGTTGATGACATTTTGCTAGCTGCAAATGACATGGGCATGTTACATGATATAAAGAAGTATCTCTCTAAGAATTTTGAAATGAAAGATATGGGTGAGGCATCCTATGTGATCGGAATATAAATCTTTCGAGATAGATCACAAGGATTGTTAAGTTTGTCTCAGAAAGGATATATCAATAGGATCTTAGAGAGATATAGAATGGAAAATTGCTCCGCAGGGATAGCTCATATTCAGAAAGGGGACAAGTTCAGTAAAATGCAATGTCCTAAAAATGAATTTGAGCGTAAGGAAATGGAAAGAATTCCATATGCATCAGTGGTTGGGAGTTTGAACTATGTTCAGACATGTACTCGACCAGATATCAACTTTGTTGTTGGTATGTTGGGTCGATATCAAAGTAATCCCAGAATGGACCACTGGAAAGCTGCAAAGAAGGTTCTCAGGTACTTACAAGGCACCAAAGAGCTCATGCTTACATATAGGAGATCCAATCATCTGGAAGTAATTGGATATTCAGATTCAGATTATGTTGGATGCGTCGATAGTAGGAAATCGACGTTTGGCTATTTGTTCCTATTAGCTGATGGAGCAGTATCATGGAAAAGTGGAAAGCAATCTGTCATTGCTACTTCCACTATGGAGGCCGAATTCATGGCATGCTTTGAGGCCACGATTCATGCATTGTGGTTGCGGAACTTTATCTCAGGGCTTAGTCTTGTCGACACTATAGCTAGGCCGCTGAGAATTTATTGTGATAATTCCGCAGCTGTCTTCTTCTCGAAGAACGACAAATACTCGAAATGTGCTAAGCACATGGAGTTAAAGTACTTGTCTGTCAAAGAAGAAGTGCAGAAACAAAGAGTGTCATTTGAGCACATAAGGACGGATATGATGGTAGCGGATCCGTTAACTAAGGGTCTACCACCCAAGGCGTTCATTGGCCATGTAGAACGTATGGGTGTTATAGACAAAGTCTTGCTATTATGATTATGGTATGCTCATTATGTATATGACACTGTGAATTCAATTAAAGTTATGTTTCTGCATTATCAAATATGTTATCTTTAAAGTATGTGTATACATTTAATGTTCATAGATAACATATAATTATTTTGAGAATTAAGGTTTTCTCAATAAAAGGATACTATGAAGTTGGAACTGGTTTGTGATACATGGAAGGGATCATGTCGTACAATGATGTGTGACCGCCATGATTCAATCAGTTCTGATTTTATTATGGTGATTAATGGTTAGATGAACTTGATATGAAAGTGCACATTATCGTTATTGAATCATCAAGTCGACACAAAATGCCAAGTAGGAGAATGTAAGAATATTTATGTGGCATATGTGTCTATCGGTTTAATTATAAAGATTAAATTCACATTAATGTTAATGATTCAAATATAAAAGACGACACCGTGATGGATCGATTTCGGTTAACGACATTAGAATTCGGGTGTATTGATAACCCTCACCCCTTACCTTAAATTGTCTAAATATCTTTCATTGATTATATATATTATATGGTAGTTCATAAATGATCGTAACTACATAAAGTATATAATATATATATGTAAAAGTGGTGGCGGCTAATAACGTGAATTAATTTTTTGGTAGTGGTGATTAGTGGATTCAACACTAATAAATGTAGTGGTGATTAGTGGATCCAACACTAATGAATGTAGTGGTGATTACATACACGTATTTCCATTAAGTTGTGTGTATATATATATACAACACACCATTATCAAAGATACACAGATAAATAAGTCCACATAAGAGAAATTAGTGCAGTCACCAATTAGAGAGAATAGAAGGTTTACGATTCATATTCCATCAGAAGGGAATCATAAGGGAAATGTCAAAGGACTGATAAAATCAATTGATAACATTGATTCCATATTAATCCTACCTAAACATGGATCAAGGTATGTTTCTTCTTCTTAAAGAGTTAATGTTGTGGTTGAATTAAATTGAATCTAGTATGATTTGGGATAGATTTCATAATCGAAATCATCAGAGAATATAATTTACAAATGCATGTAAAGAACTGGGTTTTTTTAAAGTTCATACCCAAAAAGAATCCTACACTTTGCCGGATAAGTTCTTACTCAAGCTCGAACCGTTCATCTTTTAGAATCTTGAATTCTCTCTTCGCGCATCTCTATCCTTTTTTTTTCTTTCAACTGAAAGCTTATTCATCACTTGTTTCCCTTTTACAGAGAAACCATTTAAGAGCACAGCAAAGCAGAGCGCGCAGTTTAATTTAAATTACATATGCGTAACCGAAACTCTATCCTTATGTTCTTCATAAAGACAGAAATGAGAGCTACTCAATGAAACAAACAACAACCAATCCTTTTGTCCCACTAACCCCTAGAACTGTACTTTCCAGTACCAAAGTTACACATCAACGACCAAAATGATGATGATACAACGCTATTTTTTTGATAGGTCTACAGAAAAAAAAAAAGTGAATACCATTCTAAAAATAATGCTAGTAGGATTTGTATTCCTAGTCCTACCTCCTACGTGACCAAGGTTTTGGGGGTAATAAATAGGGCCTCTTGGTGTTTGCAAAGACTTACCTTTTTTTGTGTAAGCTAGAGTAACTTGCTTTCTCTTGTGTTCAAACCATAACCCTTCATACTAATATACGAGAGTTTATTTTTCGTGAAAAAAAAAAGACGAATACTTTCATAAGATAACAAGTTGTAATTGTTGACAAAAAAAAAAAAAAAAAAAAAAAAAGTTGTAATCTTAAGGGTGGGCCCAAATAGACCCAAACATTTTAAACGCAACCAAAGAAAACAACTCCTCTGACCCAAGGCCCAACTTAGAAGTTTACAATTTAAATTCTAATTGAGAAATGATCTAACATATAATGAGTATTGTTTTAGCCATTGGCTACAGAAATAATTTACATATATGTTTTTTTTCTTTTTTTGTAACAAGGGTTTTCATATTAAAATGCAGGAGAATACAGAAATATTACAAGCCCAGGCTAGTGTTTTGTGAGCAAATGCCCAGCAAAAGGAATAAACGAGCAATTGAAACAGATTACAAATTTAAACCAGAAAATAAGAGGGCCCAATAGCCCAATTGTAGAAGCACAGGATGATGAAGCGATATCGCCGAGGAGAAAGTGAAGCGATATCACCGGCTCTTCGTAGGGAACCACCGGTTCGTTTATCTTCTTCTTTTAACACAGCTAACTTCACACCATTTTTTTACTACATATATGTTAAATACCACAATCATCTCCACTTTAGATTTACACTGAATCATGCATATAACTGGTTATTATTCAAAGTTTCCAGTTTTCTCTTTCAAAACCCCTAACAATGACGATTGTTAGGATTTGAAAATAGAACTACCAGCGATATTAAACTAGGGTTTGAAAACGATGGAATAAGGATTAGCAAATACAAACGGTGGAAGAGGATTCCGCCATCAAATTGTATCCGTCCACCATACACACCGTATACAAATAATGTCTACTATAACCATTCAGCCCACCGTCTAACAAGTATCACCGTCCATTTTTTCTTCCATCCCATATCCTTTCTTTTTACAACCATGTGTTTCCCGGATGATTAATTTTAGGTGAATTTACTTGTAACTTTTAGTTTAATATCATATACTGTAATCGATATTACAGGGATCGAGAAAATTTATCTGAATTACGCTAATACTTTCTCTGATTCAAATTAGTTGATGTTTAAGGATTTTACACACAAAATCATTTTTCTTTTTTAATTAAAACATTATTTATTGTCTACCTAAAAACAATACATCCAATGATAAAAAGAATTGCAGAATATAAAAAGTCAAAAATAAATAAAAAAACTTTAGTTTTACATTGAAAATATAAAACATCAATTAAAATAAAATAATTTTTTTTGGTTAAACATCAGCTAATTTGAAAGGAGTATTACTTTAATATCAACTTCCTTTTTTCGTATTTTTTTGGGTCGACTCCTATTTTTTTCTTCTTTAAGTCAAACTAATCCCAAAAACTAGACAACAAACGAAGAATAAATAATGGAGTTATAAGAAACACTTTTGAGTTTGTCTTTGAACTTTTTACATGTTAGAAGTTAGAAGTTTGGTGTGAGAGAGCTTTTTCTAGAAGGCAATGCGTGACCCATGCATGATGACACGCCGACAACTACATTTTTTGTTCTTACATCACATATCATCTACTTCACAAGTTTCTAAGTTTTCCTTTACACACAAACACAAACAGCTTTTCTTTTTCTTTTTCTTTTGATAATATTTACATATGTGTGTCTCGTATACTGTTCGAACCAGGATCCAACCCATACAACACAGTGATGCATACGACAGCGAGACTCCACATTTTTTTACCTGTGTTATCATGATTGCAGCAGCCTCCCAAGAGAATTTATAGTAGGTATATTCAATTTGCCTAATGTATGCATGTATATTTCATGACGCATTACATAAAATCAAGATTTTGGATCGGGTAATAGTTCAAAAAAAAAAGATTTTGGATCGGATAACGTGTTAGCAAAAAAATCCTTTAATTGTGAACATTTTTAAAGATACTATTTTTACGTTAAGAATAAGTAATAACTATAAATAAACTCAAAACAAATTAAGACAACAAAAAACACGATGAGAAAAAAAAAGAAAACCTTTTTTGGGGGGCGGAGGGGGGGGGGGNGGAACGCCATAAGTCCAGGGGCGTTTGTCAAGGGAGCGAGCAAGTCTAACAGCATCAGGCATCCAGCGATTCGCTATGCCCACAAGTTCCTCGCGAACACACTGTTTGCAAGAAAGGACAATGCTGCAATTAAGGAAGCAGAGATGGCGCTCCTCGTTGAGGGAATCAGGGCTCACTTGGTGACTGACCTCAATGGGAATCGGATAAGGGGACTGCGGAAACCACTCGATCTCGCCCACTTCCTTGTGGAGCGATTTCTCTTCTACCAGGATTGGATTCACACCAAGAAGCACGCTTCGCCACAGTTGAGTATGGGTGAACTTGGGAGAAACCTCAGCGAGGATTGAGCGCATCGATGCCCCTCACCTTGTCAAGACTGATTTCCTAGCAGGACGAGTGGCGACGGGATATGGGTATCGATTCTTACATGGGGAAAACAAGGAAAAGAAGAAGGTAATTCTCCCACACCTCCAGCTCACCACATTCACCGTGAGAGACAACCTGCTCTTCCGCCCTAAGCCTTGGTTACTGTATGATGCTGCTAAGCATGGACCCTTCACTCCGGTCCANGAATTTGTTAGGAGTTTAAGCACAAAATTGGATCTGTATTATTTAGTCCTATACACATTAAATGTAGAGTGGATCTCCAAATTCCAACTCAATGAGGAACTTTACGATAGAAATTGAAAGAGAACTGGAAAAACAGTAACATGATCAATACGTGACCAAATAATCATTTGTGCTCCACACTTGCATAGTGAGAAAACCCAACAATAGCGACAAAACCATTCGTTTATGTGTAATTGAGATCATTTATAGTATTAGCTATATTTTAAAGTTCTTTCCAATAAATCATTCAACCTCGAGTATGTGACATGTCATGTGCACTGTATAGTTTACACGTCGATCATTATCCGTTGTGTCTTCAATCTGAATTTGGGGTCCATCTTCCGACTATATCTTAGCTACTAACCACTCAAATGCCGTTATCCGGTTGAAGTGTTTGCGTCAAATAAAAGTAAACCGGACGGTTTGAAGAGCAGCCGCGTGAAGAATTTAGGAAGAGTCAAAAAGATGGTTCTTTTGTTTTAGTCAAATGTAGTTCGTTTCCCACATTACGTAACAATAATAATTAATTAATTTGTACCAGAAACGTTGTTCTTTCGATTTAATTATTATTTTATTTTTTTCAGTTTCCGGTTTTGAGTGTGGAAACTTGGAATTAGGTATTTATTAATGCACCGTCTCAGCCTCTTATTAGTCCTTACCTCCACCTTTTCAATATGAATCCTGTTCAAAGCTCTGAATGGCATAGCCATTTCGATCGCATTTAGATTCTTATTCCTGTCTTTAATCATACCCAATATATAAATATATAAATATATATATTATCAGTCGAATGTTTCTTTTCAGCCTCTTAGAATTTATTTTCTCCAACCATTTTTAACTTTTAACTTTTTTTAGAGACAGCAAGTTTGGACAAATCGGTTAAACTTTCAATGTATTTGTTATTTAATTTTTTTTAAAACGTTTCACACGAATCTTGTATGTATATTTTACGAAGAAAGGACTAAGCTTTCCTAATCAAAATTGGTTAGTAGTTATAACTTTTCTCTTTTTTTGGGTCAACTATAGTTAGTACTTAGTAGTTATAATCTATCTTCTACTTCTTCTTCTTCTTTTTGTTTCTTTTGACAAAAAACCGAAACGTGTAGCATAGGATGACCATGACTACGACCACAATACAGAAACTCTAGACTATATATTGCAACGCGGAAGAAAAAGTCTTTATAGCCGACCTCTTCCTTTTGCTTACCACTAGCACACGTGTACTAAGTCAAACCAAACGTGCCCAAATTATCTTCCCCCCTTAGCCAAGTTAAAAAAAAAAAAAAAAAACATTTAGATACTTTCCTCACAACTTTGGTCCGCATATCTAAAATGCACAAAAAGTAACCAAAAAAAACAATTAAATTATCTAATCGCCACCCTCACTCTTCACACTTTCCCACCACTTGTCACGCAACTTCCTCTCCACACTCCACCTTACTATATATTTTATTCACACTTTCATTTCTTCTTCTTCACCAACAACAATTCTTCTTCCGTTTCTTTTTCAATTCATCACAAAAACCTCAAACGAGAGAGATCTTCTTCTTCAGATTTTATCTGAGCTAATTTAATGGCGCTCGAGGCTCTCACTTCACCGAGATTAGCTTCTCCGATTCCTCCTCTGTTCCAAGATTCTTCAACCTTCCATGGCGTCGAACACTGGACCAAGGGTAAACGCTCCAAAAGATCCAGATCCGATTTCCACCACCACAACCTCACCGAAGAAGAGTATCTCGCTTTCTGCCTCATGCTTCTCGCTCGCGACGGAGATTGCACCAACCTTCAGCCTCTTCTTCCTCTTCCTCCGGTCACGGCGGCTGAGAAATCGTCGACATACAAGTGCAGCGTCTGCGACAAGTCGTTCTCTTCTTACCAAGCTCTCGGCGGCCACAAGGCGAGCCACCGGAAAAACTTATCACAGGCTCATTCCGGCGGAGGAGATGATCAATCGACGTCAGCCGCGGCAACCACGTCCGCCGTGATTACCGGAAGTGGGAAATCACACGTTTGCTCGATCTGTCACAAGTCGTTTCCTTCCGGCCAAGCTCTCGGCGGACACAAGCGGTGCCACTACGAAGGGAACAACAGTAGTAGCGTGTCTACTTCCGAAGGTGCGGGGTCCACCAGCCACGTCAGCAGCAGCCACCGTGGATTTGACCTCAACATCCCTCCTATCCCGGAATTCTCGCCGGTAAACGGAGACGACGAGGTCATGAGCCCGATGCCGGCGAAGAAGCCCCGATTTGACTTCCCGGAGAAACTCCAGCACTGAATAAAAACTTAATTAGACGATCAGATTTTTCATTTGCTCTGTTTTGAATTCTATAGGAATTTGTAGACTGTACATACAAATTTCGACTTTGATTCATTCCAATTCTTGTTCTTCTTCACTTAAAATTTTATTAGACTCAAATTCTTTATTTATCACATATTTAAATTGATACATGTTAGAAATTTTGAGTTTTTAACTTTTATTTGAATAAAATCATACCACTAGCTACAACTCTGTTTTTAGTTTTGATTTTAAACTCCTAAGCATATCCAAGTCCATATGTTCTTGATTCTTCCATCTAGTTTCTACTACCAGTCTGCCAACCACATATGGTCGGTCTCTTCTCACATTTTGGAAGTTCTAAGCAAATAAAAAAATGTGACTTTTCTAATAATAAAAAATCGACCTTTCATTTTATGTTTAATTTTTATAAGATTTTTGCATTAATTTAAAGATAAGAGCAAGAGTAGCCACCAAATTTTACTAAAAAAAAAACGCACAATAGGTGGTAATAAGCTAAAAGGAAAATCCACTAAAGAAGCAACTTGAAGCAAGCAGTAACCAAACAAGAGCCCTCAAAAATGGGAGAGCAATCGTCGTCTTCAACCTTCATCGATCGGGATTGAATTGTATGATCCAAACAGAGCTATTGTTTGACGACTTGTATGGTCCAAAATCCTTTTCACATGTTGTGTATCTGTTTTCTCATCTCAACCAATTTGAAAAGAGTTTGTAAACTTTAGTGTTTAGGGTTCGTGGTTATTTGTCTATGTAGTGAACAATGTGTCTTAGTTTTGGCCATCTCCAAACATGATTATACTGATAACAATTTTTTTTGACATTAAAATAATATCTCGAACCCAAATCAAATCTAAACCCCAAATCAAGATACTTTAGGTGTACCATGAAGAGAAGAAGGTGACATTAGGGATGGAGAAATGGTTAAACATCATTACATGAGAAGAATGTGCTTGTTTGTTCTTGGAAATTCTAATTAATTTTAACTGTAAAAATAGAAGATTAGACAGTCTTCAAACCCGTCTACTTTGAAAAATGTTGATACAAAAACAAGAAACGGTGTCAAGATGTTGATAATGTTGTTCCAGTTAAGAAAAGGAGATTCACAAACTGGCCTAGTGAAACCATCACCTTAAGCCAAATATTCGTCAACGCTCTCCAAAGATTAGACAGTAAGTTGGTGATTCTTTGAAAAATATTTAAGGTGTCTTTTTTAAAATGTTCCACAGTAACAGCAAGAAACTAAAAAACAGTACATGTAATATGCTTATAGGGATACTTACTTAATATCTCATCATATTGAAGCTCTACACGTATCTATGCGGTGTCCTCTGCCACATATGCTGCAAAAGATATAAGTGTATTCTTAAAGCGCTTTACAAAAAATGGTAACTAATTGCCCACAATAACAACAAAAAACTTTGAATATATGTATAGGAAAACCTTCTTAAAAGTAGTTCATCATATTGAGACCATGCATGTATTTTTGTTGTGTCCTTCTTCGCCACATCTGCTGCACTTGTGTTTCTGAGATTTTGAACTTCGTACATCAAACTCTCCCACTGATCGCATTCTCTTTTTCGGCGGTTTTCCACTGCTTTTCCCAGTAGTTGGAGGTGCACGTAAAATTTCAATTTCAGTTACAGAATCAGGAGTCCCTCTTATCAATTTTTGAGCTTGCTCTTTTACTCTCCAAGCTTTTTGGTATTTGATTTGTACGCCATGTTCTTTTCTGACTTGCTCGATAATTTCTTTTGGTTTGAGACCATCTTTGTTTTCTCCATAGTCGCTGCAAATTAAAGTTCCAAGCAATTTCGCAGTTGCTTGCCTATGGTTGGCATTTCTGTGTGTTGTATCACAAGTATGTTCATGAACATACTTCTTCACCACAAAGAAGTCAGAAGAACTAAGCTTAGTTGCACGCATCCTCCAAGTGCATTTATCATCCACGCACCCTAATATCACTCTTGATTTGTCTGACCAAAGAGACTTGAACTCAAACTTCCACTCTAGTGCCCATTTTCTCATCTTGAACATCAACTCTTGCTTATTCTTGAAATGTTTGTTCACATGTAAATCATTAGTCACTCGGGTAGAATGTGAACATCCTATAGAAACCGGAGGAGGATCTAGAGCAGGATGCAAAAGAAATGGATGGTTTCCTTTTTCAGCAGTCGAACATGTGTTGTTGTGTGCTACAGAAACTGACATGTCGCTCCCACTTGATCGATGAAGTTCCTACAAAAAGAAATAAATACAAACGGATAGATAAAGCTACACTAAATGAAAGAATTTTTTTAATATGGAAAAAAGTAACATTACATACATACGATGTTACCTGTTGTTTTTCATGCACATTAGATTCATTTACATATGAATCACCATCTAAATTTTGCAGCACATGTGTGCGTGGAATGTTTTCCCCAACATAATTCTCTTCATTGTGTATGGTCTTTGATTGAATGTTGCTGCCAACATTCTCAAAAGCAATCATATTGCATTTCTCAGTCACCTAAACCGGATGAAAGAAATTCAATATCAAAAGAGCAGTATTTGAGCTAAAGACAAGAGTGACATGCCTTCCTTAACGGTGTGTAAGAATAGCCATTTAGCTGCATTTGTCACTCACCGTTACACACAAACGAATCAGTTCATGATCTCCTTTTATCTTATTGATGAAAGTTCTTAATTGGCGATCGTTTCGCACATATACCGGTGGAGAGTCCTCTACCATCAATTTCATTCTCAATGGAAGTCCATAGCTGAGTGTAATATCTTCACTTTTTACTGAGCAACCAATTCCAAAATCTTCGATAACCATCTCAACTAAGTCTATGTATGTGACGTTCTCATCTACCTCACTAAGTGATCCTCCTTTGTCCGTATCTACTAAAAATTCCCATTGGAGCTTGTCGTTTAATTTCCACACTCCACAAACAGAATAGATTTCTACCATACTTTCCTGCAATAAAAAAAAAAAATCCAAGCAAGAAACGATGAAACCGTTGTGAATTACTCTTCGTATTGTTGAGAACATTAATTTTCTCTGTTTCTTCCCTCAAAAGTCAAAAGTGTGATTATGTTTCAAGGATTAGATTACAAATCAGATAAATGGATTGAATGCTAAAATGATCAAAATGTATATAAGAAGTTCCAAACCAAAAAGCGTAAACCCTAATGCTCGAAATCCAAAAATATTGAAGAGCAATTGAAATTGAATTTTCTCCAACAAAGCAACAAATTCATGATTCCACGTTTAAAAACACTATGAAACATGTGAACAAGGCTTCAGCAATGGCAGTCCTACAATCACGGTGACGGTGATACAACAACAACCAAAAACAGAGACGAAGGAAGATACCTAAGATTATGATTAGAGAAGATGACGGAAGCGTTTCTGATTCAATGATCGATTTCCTTCCACGATGATCAAGTGGAGAAAATTAAATCTGAAATCGATTTCACCATGTTCAATTGTGTTGAGATGAAAAAAAAATGGGTAAATGGAAATCGATGTTTATTTTGGGGAAATTTTTCTGCGTTTTCTTTTAATCAATAAAGAACGCCGCGCAGTGTTCAGCCAAAATCCAAAACGACACGATGTTTCTCATCAGCATCCCCCTCTATATAAAGACCTCCGTAATTTGGAATATCGGATGTCACAAAATCATTTTTCCTTGTAAAGTCCCTCTTCGCTTGAGCTCTTGCTGTTGGCACCGCGAGTTTCCTCTATGGATCACTCCATTTTAAAGCTCCTCGAAGAAGACGAGGTTAGGTTTTCGAAATTCCACTCCCGTTTTCAGTTTCCGTCTGCGGAAATCTGCGTGCTGTCGTCTTGCTCTGTGCCCGGGGCATCTTGATTTTGATTCCAGCTAAATGTGTCGTCAGGATGAATCTATGCATTCGACGGATGACTTGGACGCATTCCAGGCCTCTCTGAATCGAGAAATCGAAGGTTCGTTTGAAACCTAATTCGTGTGCTAAACTGCGCAAAGTATAAAAGGGAAATCTCTTTTGATACTCTACGAGGAACGCCCTGTCATATTCCTTAGATTTATTGAATGATTTAGATCCACGAGTGTCATAACGATCACATTCTGCGGGTTTTTCCTGTTGATGGATGCAATTAGATATTGTTAGTCAGGCTAGAGATTACGTTGATGATGCTTTAGTGATGGTTAATCTATATAGAAACAGTTAAGCTGTGATCTGTTGATGGAATCTTCAGCATTATCTGCGACAATACAATGCTAGTTCATATCCTCTTTTTTTTTTTTTTTTTTTTTGTCTTGAATTGATGTTCGCCTTCTGTTCACTTGGGATATTGAATTACTTTTGATTATAACAAACATTCTATTATTTCTGAAGGAGAAAACCATTCTTCGAGTCAGCAGTTTGCAACATGTAATAATGGTATTGGAGTTGCTAATACCAACCTCCGTATCGTTGAGAGCACTCAGATGAAAGAGCAACATCGATCTGTTTTAGGCAATCAAATTCAGGAGTCAAAGCGAGAAAATGAATCTCATCCACAGAACAACCCGCCTCAGGACCATCTTCAACCATATCAACTCTTGGAGAATCCTTGCCATGTTCCCCAAGCAAGTAGCTTGCAGTCTATAAACAATCCTATTAGTAACGAACCAGAAAGATCGCAATCTCAATACTTGAAAATGCAAAAGACGAGTATCCAACAGGCTCATGGGGTGGAACAGCCTGTTGACCCTGTGAATCATGGTCCTAAGGAAATACAAGTTTGTGAATTGCTTCGTATCTTGATAGCCCAAGTTGACAAAGATAGAGAGAAGCATCTTCGTACCCTGTTTTATAAATTCAAGGTGGGGCTTTACATCCATGAAACGACTTGGCACTCTGATCGAAAACTCTCACTACATTACTTTTCTTTTCATACTTGTTTGCAGAGAAAAGCACTTACAGAAGAAAGGTTCTTACGACATGTGACGGATGCTGTCGGTGATCAAATGACCAGATTGGCAACTAGCAAACTGCATCAGTCAGAACAGGTATCACCCTTTGGCACTTTTTTGTGTCGCACAATTATTAATACCTAATATTATAGTACAGTTTTGTCTTTCAAATTCATGTTGGTATTGTCCATGATCTCGTTGGTCATTATGGAACCTTGCAATTTTTTTGGCATTTATAAGTACTTCAATGATTTTCATTTAGCTGCTTCCAAGTAGAGTTTAGTTTTTTTCATATAAAATTAGTTTGTAAGAACATTATCATGGTCTTATTATGGGTAACTGGTGATGCTTCAGTTAAGAGACCTTTTGAGCATATCTGTTATCATCTGTAAGAGTTAAGGCAAGGTTTTTGGTATGTGGGTTATTATTTTGATATATGTGGTGTCTCGAAGAGATATATTCAGAAAATTCAGTTCTCTCCTCATCCAGGATAGGATCCTTGACCATCATGCCTATAGCTGATTCACCTCAATCTTTGTGTTCAGTGGATGTTATGAATTTTAAAAAAATCTCTGTGTGGCCTGTGTAGCTGAATAACATGCTGAGCCAGGAAAAAAACCCAGAAAATATAGCAGAGAGCTGATTATGATCACAATGACAAAGTCGATATTCATTTCCTCGCTAAGTTCTATAATATATATAGCAGATCTACCAGTCTTGCACCTAGGCTGATTAGACATGGATTTCCTGTTCTTGGCTAGCGTTTGCCTCATTACATCCACAATTTAATTAACATATTCCTGGGAAATGTTAGAATGGTCTTAATTTAGACTACCAATTTTTTCTCAACATTGTAGTTAACATTGGCTGAGTGCAACTAGTCCAAGGAACCCTATAAATAGGATTTCTATTGTGTTTGGTATTTTTTAGTGATAGACTCTTAACTAGATAAACATAAGGATAAGTGTATATAACGTGTGATGAGAAAGAAACCTCACTTCTGAACCCTACCGAAAAGAAAATAACATAAAGAGCTCTCTCTTGAAAAATGCTGCATTACTGAGTCGTTTACCAAAGATAGTATTGAGTGGCATAGTCCAAGCTGGATACGTCCTAGTTTGGAATTCTGACTCGTTGGTTTCATATGAACTATATGCAACCAGGGAAATAAGGGTATAAAAGTACATGGACGCCCAAAGCATTACAGAGAGTCATTTACATCTGCTGGTATAAATTATTTAGCTGATGCCATTTACTTTTGCGATTATCATTTAACTTCTTAACTTTCAGGTAGATCTTATCTTATGATTTCCATGTGGCATACAAAACCAATCCCTAATACAATCTTTAACTGCAGAAATCAGTGCTAAAAAATCTGACCCTCCTGGAGTTCATGTTAACCAATTGCCTTCTACAAGTTCAAGCACCCTAAGCAGTTCAGCTACTGTGCAGGGATTACACAATGTTGAGAGGCCAACTTCTGTAAATGGTCCAAGTAGGTTTCAGGGTGGCCCTATATCTCCCTTCCAAAACAATTCAGCCTTGCCTCCACATTCTGCTCCTTGCCAAGGATCAGTCACCAAGGACCAGACAGTGGGGCCTTCCTCATCAGTGGTCCATGTGAAGCAGAAATCAATTGATCAAATTTTTGACCAGGCACGGGAGCCTTGTTCTTTGGTGCAGCAAGGCATGTCTAATGTTCCAATGAAACAGAGCAATGGTAACCCAAGGAGGTCAAATGATGACTTGGAGAAGCAGTCTTCTAAAATGGTTTTATCCACATCGACCACCCATGCAAGCTTTGTTTCTCCTTCAATGACAACACAGCTGAACTCTAGCACAATGGTAACTTATAAATTGTACTCTTAAAAGTCATATTCAAATGCTATTTGGTTTCGTTTTGCTTATATTGTGACCACCCTTGGTTTCTGTTTGTCCTTGTATTTTGGCTTTGAACTTTGATTGTGAAGAGTATATGGACTATCTATTTAACTGAAAAGTTGGTTTGTGCACTCATCAGGTTAATTTCCCTGTCCCATCTGGGACCATTAATGTTAGGACGACACCCAAAATGCCTTCTGTTGGTCAGAAGAAACCTCTTGAGGCACTAGGTTCTTCGCTGCCACCATCGAGGTAACATAGCTGGCTGGTTTGTGAAAGAAGAACTATTTATAGCGTCTATAAGTTATTCTTCCTTTTTTTTTTTTAATTTTTAATATCCTCCTTTTCATTCATTTGTAATTTGTAATTATTATTGAAGTCTAATAGCATGGGTTAACTTACAGCAAGAAGCAAAAACTACGTGGGGATTATGATGATCAAAGTATTGAACAGTTTAATGATGTCGCTGTACTCAGTCGCATCAATCTTAAGGTATGTTTTCTGGTAGCTGCACTAAACCTGGATACAGAGAGACGAATAAACCAATTGTTTCTGCATATGTACTAGGAAGAGGAGAAAAAACTATTATTTTCTGGGCCTAAAAAGGACAGTCATGTTTCTAAAGCATCTCGAAGAGTTGTGCATGACGAGGAAGAAAGAACGATTTTGCAGAAAAATCCACTGCAGAGAAAGCTAGCAGAAATTAGTTGGGTTTCAACCCATCTCTTAGCTGCTTCTTAGATCTTTACTTGGAATCACTTGAAGAAGAAGTTTATATATACTTTCGTATATGACAGTGGCAAAAAGTGGTGTAAAGCATATAAACGATGATGTCGAGCGGTGCTTGTCTCTGGTGAGATGTCATTACTTCTTGGGAATTATTAGCCTACAATTTATTCTTCTTCTTTTTTTCCCCCATGGCTTTGCGTATTCAGTGCGTGGAGGAAAGGATGCGTGGACTGTTGTCTAATATAATCCGATTGTCAAAGCAGGTTAGTCTACTTTCTTCTCCTGCCTTTTTAATCTTTGTTGTGTGAAAAATCTTTGTGAAGTTAAAAGAACTTTTGCAGCGGACTGATGCTGAGAAGTGTAGAAATCGAACTTGTATCACATCTGATATTCGGAAACAAATTAACGAAATGAATCAGAAGGTGAAAGAGGAATGGAAAAGGAAACATGGTGGAGAAGAAAAGCTTAAGGTTTGTCCTGAGCTCAATATCTATCTTCTTAGTTACCAATAAAGTAATAATGTCTTTGTTTTTGATTTTCCTCGATGTAGAATGAAGAAAATGATACTGCAAAAGAAGATACTCGTTCAGAACAAGTGAAGGTATTTAGAAACTGAGCCACCTAAATAAAACTTTGGACATACGTACACTGAAAGAGGTTCTATAATAATGTCAGGCAGATAAGAAGGAACAAGATGAAAAGAGAGTTAAGGCTGCAAATATTGCTGCCCTTGCATTCGTTGGAGGAGATAATGCGTTTTTAAAATGGAAACTTATGGCAGAAGCACGTCAGAAATCTTCTTCAGGAGCAGGAAGAAACTCCGAGAAACCTTCTGGTGAAAGTGGTGAGCCCGATTCTATGATCTGGAAAAGTAAATCTCAGTTCTGTTGCTGGTTATTCTTGATTAAAGCTTTTTCTACTTACGGCTTTGTGTTCTTGTGACTGTTTCATGATTTCTTTAGATATATGTGATTTAAGTTTAGTGTTGCAAGTTGATCATTCGAGTTTTGTTTGTAGGTGGTAGAAGATTTGGGAAGAACCAAGGTTCACCAAAAGTGGTCCGGTCAATCTCTGTGAAGGATGTGATTGCTGTGGTGGAAAAAGAGCATCAAATGTATAAATCGACGCTATTGTATCGCTTATACAATAGAATCTGCTCGGATGTTCCGATCCAAAAGAAGACATAGAAACTTTTAAGATCAAATAATCAGATTCCGAGTCTTTTTTAACACTCTTTGTTCTTATTCCATTAAAAGTGATGCCATTACAAACTCCCAAGCATGATCAAGATGGTAATACATCCTTATTTCTCCTTCCTTCTACTACAACCTAAAGAAAGTTGCTTCCTTTTCTAGTTTTTGCCTGATTCCTTCATGTTGGCTCGGCCGTGTCCATATCCTCCACCACCACCGCATGAGCCGCCACACCCACCACCACCACCGCCAATGATGACTCCACCACCAATACCACCTGACCCGTATCCGGGACCGCCTCCTCCGTTGCCTCCATCCCAACCCAAACCACCACCGGAACCATACCCCCCACCACCACCACCACCACCACCAAATCCACCACCGATGACAACACCACCACCACCACCACCTGGCCCGTATCCACCATATCCTGGGCCTCCGCCGCCATAGCCGCCAGTTGTGAGTTCACCCCTAAACCCGGTTACGTGTCGGTTACTCTTTCCTATCTCACTGGATGCTGCTTCACTCCTCATGAACGCACCTTCTCTTGCAGCCTCACCAATCATATGGCCAATGAGGCATAGATACAAGGAAACAAGAAACCAAAACATCACTCTACTACCCATGAAGGCTGCTTAGTGACACAGTATTTTTTTGTTAGAATCTGAGAAAGTAAATCGAAGGAGTTGTAATTGAGTATATACAGCCACAAACACATCACTATATATATATATATGCACATAATACAAAGGTGATGCTTAGCATGGCGCGCCAGTAGAGAGAGGTGCGTATATGGTGTGGCTTACCAATATGGGTTTCAGGTGATCGGTCTGATTCGCATGATTTTTCCCACGCCTTTTTGAGTTTTGTTGCATTTTAAAATTAGATTTAATTCATGTAAATCTAAGCTAAGCTGTGGGTAGGACTTATGTAATCACTTGAATTATATAGAGATTTTGATCAATAACACTTCCTTTTACAATGGAGATGATGGTGATGGTGGTGGTGGTGCCATTTAATATTAACACGTATATATATGTAGAGGCGAGATGGATGGATTAGAGAGAAAATTGGGGTTTATAATTATGATTAATTAAAAATGTATTTTGATGGAGTATGGGGTGACATTGTAATCTATTCCCACAAAAAAAAAATGTATAGAAGAGTTATAAGATTCTTCGTATTTTTATAGAGTATCCTTTATCTTCTCATATGTGTAGTTCTTCTGTTAAGGTTTTTTCTATCTATCGGGTTGTCTCTCCGTTTTCGGGCTCGCCGATTTTGTTTGGAAAGGTTTCGACCTTTGCCGGTTTTGTGTAACTCAAAGTTTAATAATATTAATGAAATTCATAGACGGACAAAAAAAAGAGTTATAAGATTAATTTTTGTTTTTTGGCTTAAAACAAATAAGATTGGTTTAATCTTATAACTCTTTTTTTAATCTTATTGCTGGAAAATACGTAACTAAACACATATAAAACAAATCTTATTCACTAAACTTTGTCGTTCGGTTCGGTGTTCGGTGATTAAAAAAAAAAACACCGAACCAGAGTGTAGGGACCGGTATAAACCGTAGGGGCCGGTTTATACCGAAGGGACCGGTCTATTGTGAACTATACGTTGGTAATGTGTTTTTCTGGAACAAACAAACGTACTATTTTTTCGCACGTGCCTGTAACGAAAGGCCGTAATTTGGCTAATCGATGAACGTTTCTCTCTACTCAGCCCTCTGAAAATTTTCGATCTCCATCGCCATTTCCCCATTTTAATCTCTCTCTGTTGCTTTCTGGGTTTCTGATCTTTTCGAAGATTATTCCCTTAGGTTTTTGTTTGTTAGGAAATTAGGGTTTTTTTCCTCAAGTGATGACGACGAGTTTGGATCGGTGGGAGAAGGATCCTTTCTTTGCCGCTGCTGAAGAGGTTCAGGAATCTGCTGACAGGTTGCGTTTTCGAATCCTTACTTCTCTTTTTCCTCATCCTGTAGTGATGATTCTCGCAAATTTTGTTCTGGATCTGTGAAATTACCACTGTCATTGTTGGTGATGTAATGTCGATTTGTCTGTTGCTTCGGATTCGGGAATTAGGACTCTGATAATCAAGTTTTAGATCTGTAATCCCCACAATGTTGTGAGCTTGAATATACATATGTGTGTGTAATCTTGGATTGATGTGCAGGATGGAGTCAGCTTACAGGACATGGATCCATGGGAAACAAGGCTCTTCAAATAATGTATGGGACTCTGAGCAGCTTCACAGGGATCTTCACGCCGCACTCGGAACCACCAAATGGCAGGTTTCTTTCTTTTTTTCTCTTTTTCTTTCTCTTACTCTGATCGAATTGTTTGTTGTTGTGTAATGTTTATTGATTTCTCCAAGTGAATCTGTATCTCTTTGCTGCAGTTAGATGAATTCCAACGAGCTGTTCAATCTAGCTATGACAATCGTTTGAGTGATGAAACTCGAGATAGGCATCGCGAGTTTACTTTCGCAATGGAGACTCAGGTTGCGAAAATTGAGAAATCTCTCAAGGAAGCTGCGCAGTCTGATGGCAAGGGAACTCCGAGATGGGTGCGTTTGGATGAAGATGATCGTAATGAGCTTGCCCTCTTCTTGACTGGACCATCTGAATCTGAAAAGAAACAACTTTCAACAAATCGTGGCAAAGTTAATCAGCTTCCAGAGATGTCAAGTAAAGAGGCAAAGCCGCATGGCCATAGAAGGGCGGCAAGTGCTACTGCTGATATCGGTGCTTGGAACGTTGCGGTTTCTGATGATGGTTTTGTGCAAAAATCTTCTGATGAACCACCGGTTCGACCTCCACGGAAAGTTCCCAGCTTCTCTGGCTTCCTCAATTATATGGAACCTGGGTCCAAAAATTGCATTAGAAAGTGGAAAGCCTTAGATCGTCAAGGAGACTCTGATGCTGCGTTATTACCTATTCAAGCGAACCAAGTAAGATCTCCAAACGCAAGGTTCTCTTTCCCTCCTGCTTACAAATCTTATACTAAGGCTTTTCTATTTCTCAGCAAGTCATGAATGGATGTTTTGAGAGGGACAAAAGTTGTATGGAATGTGAGGAGGACTGTTACGAAAAGCAGCTTCACGGTTGGTATGGAGCTCTACAGAGGCAACTTCAACGGTCTCAGTATCGAATGCGTTATAGTAAATCCGTTCAAGCTGCAATTTGGATTCTTCTTTTACTTCTTCTTATCGGTAATATTTACTAAACTGAATATAGCTTCTCTCTGCAACCAAAGAGATCACATACATATATTTTGAAAGCAAAGCTTGCATCCCTTAAGTTTTGAGATGGCCTATTTTTGTCATTGCAGTGGTAGTCGCAGTGCATACAATGTAGAAGACAGGTGTGGAATACCACGTTCGAGCTCATTCATCCTCGATGTGACGGGTTGTTCAACTGCGAAAGAGACGGATTTGGCAATCTACACTTTTACTGTACAGTAATTCCACTGTTTTTGGTTGTTTTGTAATATAGAAATGCATTTTTGGTTCGATTATTTGAAACGGTTTCTTTGACAAGTAAGAAAGAATCTTGACTTCTCTTAGTTGCAGAGTAAACACACTCTAGAGTGGAACATTGTGGAAATGACGACTTGGGATGTTCGACTATTTTAATGTAAATTTTTCATTGAGAAATAAGAAATATGTAAATTTTTTCTTTTACAATCAATCCGAGCAAAGAGATTTGGGACCTAAAATCCTGAGTATTGAAGCACACTCAAGGCTGCTAAGTGTTTTTGGTAATGTTTTCCACCTTAACCTCATGTCTATCCGTGAGTGAAATTGGAGAATATAGTCTCATTTTCATTTTCCTAGAATCATTTCACAGTATTTAGGGAAATGAAGATATTGGTCTTGTCTTATGTTCTTTTTAATACAAACCAATCCTTTCTCTGAAACCAAAACCCGGTTCGTAATTTTGAGTAGAAACCGTTTCGTAATTTTCGACTGTACCCGGGTTACACGTACCGCTTCGTTTAGTTTTTCAGGTGATTTTGTGAAAATTTAGATACTCACGACTCCGTCATAAAATCCATATATTTATCGATTCTTTAAAAACAAATCAAGATATAGAAATCTGTTACAAAATAAATGCATGGCACATATTGTATGGATAATGATTCGCCTTTAGTAATCAAAATACATTTGTAACTATTTTTCGTAAATTTTTAAATACAAAAGTGTAAATGCAACAAATCATATGTACTACATATATAAAAAAAAATCCTTACAACTTTAACAAAAAAAAAATCTTTACAAAACATAGTATAAGCAAACATTAATTCATTTTAGTGTAGTTTTTGAAAGTCAATAAATTTTAATTAATTTCCGAAAACCTAAAAATAAAAATAAAAATTGCTTACGCAATACGCATACAGTGTGTACAAGTATGAAGGACCTTGTTTCCCATAGCATATAGCTCATAAAATCCACAATAAATATTTAAATATATAGTATATGTTTGATGTTTTCTGAATAAAGATAATAACAAATAAATGACGTTTGTTTCGACCAAAATATAAAATAAAAATAAATGACGTTTGTAATTGCAACAGCATTTCCCTCCAACGGCCTAACCTCCACAGCGAAGGCTCTCTGAGTCTCGAGAACTAGCAGAATCTTCCCCAAAAAGCTACAGGTTACAGAAGAATCTCATCAATCGATTACTCGAGTAGCCATGGCGAGCCCAGACTTGATCGTCGGATCTTTGGTGAGCTTCACGTCGAAGCCGACCGGAGAGTTCTTCGAGGGAACGGTCTACTTTTACCGTCCAGATGATGCTAATTTCGGGATCGATTGCGGTAAGTTCTTTTTCACGAATCTTTTGGCTAGGGATTCTAATTGGTGTTTTCTGATGCGATTATGGCGAACGGAGTTGTGGATTCTCGGGAATTTTTTTGGTTTCTAGATGCGATGAAGTCGAATCGATCGTATGGAATGATTTCGTGCTTTAGTTTCTGTCGAGGAATCGAAACTGGAGAATAGCGAGATTTACGCAATGTTCTTCATGTTCATTATCGATAAACTGGGTTTTGTGATTTGAGTACATCAAAATGCTGAATCACTGCTGATTTCTATAGTTTACTTGACAGATTTCAGTTGTTTGTCGAAGAAACTTGTAGATTTCGTTGTTTTAATAGAGGATTTCTGTTTCTGTATGAGCGAAACTGTTTATTTATGGATGTTCTTCGTGTTCTTGCGATGGTTATTGATCCGATTGGCTAGGTTTTCTGATGCGTGTGAAATAACTGCTTATTTCAATCGTGTTCTCTACAGATTTCTATTATCTATCGAAAAATCTGCTCATTGTGATTGTTTTCTTTGCAGATTTCTGACTGTTTATGAGTTCATAATACTGATTTGCGATTGTTTCTTTGTGTTTTTGTCTTCCACAAGCTTTAATTCTTCGACTAATCACTCTGTGTTCGTAGTCTTAAGTGAATTTGAGTGTTTTTTCTGACTGTTTATGAGCAGAAATACTGTTTTGTGATTTTTTCTTGCCACAAGCTTTCTTTCATTGGATTAAGCTCTTCTTTCTATGTGGATTTGAGTGTAATGATTTTTCCTCTGTGATTGTGCAGTATCGCGTACGAATGTGTTTGGAAGTCGTAATCTGGTTGAAGGGTGTTACCAGTTTTCTCTAAATGACATTAAGGTTGTTATTATACTATTGTTAAATATCGATTTGATGTTCTAATCATATCATATATATATATATATNCTTGAGGGTGATTCGTGCAGTGCCAAAATCTACCACCACCGACACTGAGAAGGTAAAAACTAAAACCTAGAATTGTGAGGCTCTTAAGCAAAAGAGATTTATAAATGGCAAATGCTTTATTTTTGTTCTCAGGATGATCAGAAGAATAACCCCGGTGATGCATCATCATCATCCACTTTACCTTCAAAGTAATGACTCTGTTTCGTTGCATATACATTTACCCATATTACCTACATATATGATCCATATATTAAGTGCTGTTTTTTTTTGTTTCCTGTCTTCTCAGTTGTTCAGTCCTTAAGATCGAGACCCGTCTTGCTTCTATGCCACCTGAACTCACCTTAGATCCTAGCCCGAGTCCCAAAAAGCCGCTACCCGATGGTCTCTTGTGTGTCGAAGTATTTGCAGAAGCTTATTCGCTCGCGTGAGCTACAGAAGATCAGGCGTAGGCTTGACAAAGACGGCATATACCTCTGTTTTGATGCTGGTACATCTCCCACCCAGCCATGGTTCACTCTCCGTAGGAGCAAGGACAACCCGACCGAGGATGAGTTTGCTGCAACCGTTGTGGTCCTACTGATCACGAGTTGGTTCAGTCCACCAAAGATATCTTCGCGGTTGGTCCGGAGATAGTGTTCGTTGGCGGACAAAATGGCTCAGCAACAACGGTGTGGCAATTTGACACCCGGACGACCATTCTTCGCCAAGCTCCGACCATGCCCGTTGAGCTACAGTACCGAAACTCGGGAGTACTAGGCAACAAGTTGTACGTCTTTGGAAATCAATTTANGGCATATACCTCTGTTTTGATGCTGGTACATCTCCCACCCAGCCATGGTTCACTCTCCGTAGGAGCAAGGACAACCCGACCGAGGATGAGTTTGCTGCAACCGTTGTGGTACCTACTGATCACGAGTTGGTTCAGTCCACCAAAGAGATCTTCGCGGTTGGTCCGGAGATAGTGTTCGTTGGCGGACAAAATGGCTCAGCAACAACGGTGTGGCAATTTGACACCCGGACGACCATTCTTCGCCAAGCTCCGACCATGCCCGTTGAGCTACAGTACCGAAACTCGGGAGTACTAGGCAACAAGTTGTACGTCTTTGGAAATCAATTTACAGCTGAAAACAGGAGAGAAAGGTATCAGATTCAGGCGGCAACATTTGACCTTAGCTCTGAAACGTGGGATGCGCCGTTCCCAATGGCAATGAAAACGTCACTTACGACTGTATCAATAGATAGTAATATCTACTTGATCAAAGGAGGAGGTAATCATGTTAGACATGAATTCTTCAACCCTCTAGATGGTTCTTATGGTACCTTTGACATGCCTTACGAGATAAATAGCTTTTCGTGGTCGCCTACAGGTGTGTGTGTCATGGATAACGTCTTATATTTTTATGACACAACACACGGTCTCTTTTGGTATGACTCAGTGAAGAGGTTGTGGAAAGAAGTTTGTGGTTTGACAGTTGAAAGGGTTAAAGAGAATCGGCTTGGGAAGGTTAGGTGCGTTGCAATGAGTGTAGTACCGTAAAATACCGGATTGAAAACTTGAGATTAATTCAACGATTATAAACGATACAACAAGAAACGAATTGAGAAAGAAACATCCGAGACAGAGCTATTCCATAATAAAATGAAGACACAGAGTCGAGATATGATCTCTTTCCTTAATTCAATAAATCCTCCGTAGTTATACGGAACTGTAGGATTTTTGAATCCTATGATACAACCCTGGCGAGACCGTTTCACACTCACTTGAAAGCGGAATCTACGAACTATATACTACGATATACTCTTGACGTAAAAAACTTACGATTAAAGACAAAGAAGAATACGAAGGAGAGAGTTGTTCTTGTTGAACAATGATTTCCGGTGTGTTTGAAATGAAGAGATGAAGGCCGTTTATATAGGCGAGGAGGAGAGCGTCGATGACGCACGCCATGATGCACCGAACACCGCAAGGTGGCGTTGATGACGCAAGCCGTGACGCACGCACACCGGTGGCACCGAAAGGTGGCGCGCAAGGTGGCACCGCAAGGTGGCGCGCAAGGTGGCACCGCAAGGTGGCGCGCAAGGTGGCACCGCAAGGTGGCGCGCAAGGTGGCACCGAAAGGTGGCGCGCAAGGTGGCACCGCAAGGTGGCGCGCAAGGTGGCGCGCAAGGTGGCACCGCAAGTGTTGTGCAAGGTGGCACCGCAAGTGTTGCGCAAGGAGAGTTGATACCGACATATAGCCGACATATTAGATGACTCGATTTGTTTTTCGTATCAGTGGTAAACCGATCTACGGGAAAATTTTTTTAGTTACACGGGATTTAAACGTTCAATTTTGAGACAAAACATTTGTAAAAATTTGTCCCAAAAAGAACTTCTTATTAGGCCGATGGCCCTGTCCACAAGACCACGAGCCCAGAGCCCAAGCCCGGCTAGGCTAGGTGGCGGTGGCGCGCATGGGACTCCCCATCCTCTCTCTAACACACCATGGGTCTTAGCCTTTTGAACAAAGACTATGACTCCTCCTTATTTATACTAGTGTGTTTTTCCCAATGTTTCCAATGTGGGACAAAATGCACACATAATATTTTACACTTAAGGCTTTATGCAAAACCCAAGTCTCCTAATTTCTCATTCACTTAAATACACATTTTATGACAAAGCCCAACATTTCATGTTCACTTTTTTTTTTGTCTATAAAATTGTTCCAACAATCCCCCACAATAATAGAAATAACTCTAAACATACGAAGACTCGATAGACTTGACAGACTATTCTGACTAGACGTAACTAACTAGACATACTCTACTAGACAGAAAAACAGCCGAGAGTATAAACGAAAATTCACTGTATCTGAGATGGTAGGAATTTTTCAGCCTTGAACTATTCATTGTTATAATTGTCGGGTTTACTTGGCCATGAGGTGAACATGATATCTTGAACCCCTCGGATTTTGATGTAAACCTAGACAACATCTATAACACAGCTTCATTTCTCGTAGAACTAAGTTCTCTATTGTGTTCATTTTGGCATTGAACATGCATGGTTAATCATGAGTGAACTTGGAAAATATAGCCTCAATATCATTTTCCTAGAAACGGCTCTATTTCACACTCATAAGGTGATGTACCATTAGCTTTGTTTTTAAGAAGTATCTTGTCATACTCCATGTATATCTCAAAGCTATGTACTTTAATCATTAAATGCTTTGCTTATCCTTTACACATACATGTAGCACTATTTATCATCCTCGGAGTTGGGTAGAGACAGAAAGTCTCACAGTACTCTTGGCAGATTCAGTTTGACTTAGTTTTCCCTTTGAACCTACTTCTTGGGATCTCCAGTCATGTAGGTGGGGTTACCGCCAAACCTCCTCTTAAGTCATAGACTTTAATCCCATTCCTCTTGATGATTTTACAACTTGATCTCGTGACAAACCTTTAGTGAACGGATCCGCTAGGTTGTCTGTCGATTTGATGTAATCAATTGTGATTACACCACTTGAGATCAAATGTCTAATGGTTTTATGACGTCTTCTTATATGACGAGATTTACCATTATAGAGATTACTCAGTGCCCGAGCTATAGCCGATTGACTATCACAGTGTACTCGTAATGCTGGCACCGGTTTCTCCCACATTGGAATATCTTCCAAAAAATTTCGAAGACATTCTGCTTCCTCTGCGGCTTTGTCTAGCGCAATAAACTCAGATTCCATGGTCGATCTGGCCAACAGAGTTTGTTTGGTAGATTTCCACGACACTGCTCCACCACCAAGCGTAAAGACATATCCACTTGTGGATTTTGAGTTTTTGGAGTCGGAAATCCAGTTTGCATCATTGTATCCTTCCAAAATTCTCGGTTCTTTACCATAGTGTATACCATAACTTTTAGTATGACGTACATAGTCCAATACTCTTGTTATGGCTTTTTAGTGTGTATGTCCTGGATTACTAGTGTAGCGACTCAGTACATTGACAGCGTGCACTAAATCGGGTCTTGTACAATTGGTTAAGTACATTAATTAGACTTCCAATCACTTGTGCATACTCCAGTTGTGACACCGCTTCACCCATATTTTTTGTTAGGTGAAGTTGAGAGTCAACATGAGTTTTTGCTGTCCCATTTGAGTAGTCTTTAAACCGCTCAAGAATCTTTTCAGCATAATGTGTTTGGGATAGAATGATTTCTTCAGAATTTCTAGTGATCTTAATCCCTAGAATGACATTAGCAAGTCTCATATCTTTCATATCAAACTTACTGCTTAGCATGTTTTTCGTTCGATTGATCATGTCTTTATTGCTACCAATAATGAGCATATCATCAACGTACAAACAGAGCAAAATATATCTATGAAGAGTAATTTTGATGTATATGCATTTATCACATTCATTTATACTGAAACCATCTGACATCATTACGTTGTCAAATTTTTCATGTCATTGTTTTGGAGCTTGCTTGAGTCCATACAACGACTTTACAAGTCGACATACTTTGTGTTCTTATTCGGGGACAACACACCCTTCAGGTTGTTTCATATAAATCTCCTCTTCTAAATTACCATTTAGAAAGGCAGTTTTTACATCCATTTGATGGATTTCTAGGTTTCTTAATGCCGCTAAACTAATCAGCATTCAAATAGAAGTTATTCTCGTTACCGGAGAATAGGTGTCAACAAAATCCAGGCATTCTTTTTGCCGAAAACCTTGTACCACAAGCCTAGCCTTGTACTTATCTATTGAGCCATCGGTTTTCAATTTCGTTTTGAAAATCCATTTACACCCTAGTGATTTAAACCCTTGTGGTAAATCGGTTATCTCCCATGTATGGTTTTGCATAATGGAGTCGATTTCACTATTAACGGCTTCCTTCCAAGAAGGTACGTCTGGTGTAGACATGGCTTCAGTGAAACTTCGAGGTTCATTCTCTAAAAGAAAGACCGTTTAAGAAATCTTCACCATAAGATTTTTTCTTACGAGCTCTTTTGCTACGTCTAGGTTCATTTGCAACTTCTTCTACATCATCTAAAAATGTGCCAGAAGTGCTTGCTTCATTTACAGAGGTAATTGCAACTTTCTCTTCACGAGTTCGTTTCAGATTTTTATCTTTACACGGAAACACATGTTCAAAGAAAGAATCATTCCTTGATTCCATGGTTGTATTAACATGGATATCTGGTATGTCTGATTTATGAACCAGAAACCGATAAGCACTATTGTTGTGTACATATCCGATGAAGATACAATCAACCGTCTTAGGTCCAATTGTGACATTTTTAGGAAGTGGTACTTTTACTTTTGCGAGACACCCCCACACTTTCAGGTATTTGTACGAAGGTACAACACCTTTCCAAAGTTCATATGGTGTTTTACGAGTGACTTTGTGCGATATTTTGTTGAGGATATCATTGGTGGTAAGCAACGCTTCCCCCCACATGTTCTAGGGTAACCCAGATTCCTGCAACATTGCATTCATCATCTTTTTAAGAGTTCGGTTTTTTCGTTCCGCAACTCCGTTAGATTCAGGTGAATAGGGAGCGGTCGTTTGATGGATAATTCCATGGTCTTAACAGAACGCATTAAATGGTCCATCATATTCGCCTCCTCTATCACTTCGAACTACTTTTATAGTTCTATCGAATTGGTTTTCAACATCGATTTTATACTCCTTGAATTTTTCCAAAGCTTCATCTTTGCTTCGTAGCAAATAGATGTAACAATATTTTGTACTATCATCTATGAAAGTCACAAAATATTTTTTACCGCCTCGAGTTTGAACAAATTATAAATCACACAAATCTGTATGAATTAAACCGAGAGGTTCGGTTGTTCTCTCTACACGAGGGGATGGAGTTTTTATGAGTTTTGCATGTACGCATACTTCACATTTCTCTTTACTTGTTTTGTAAGTCGGGATTAGGTTTAAGTTCATTAGTATTTTTATCGACTTAGAATTAACGTGTCCTAACCGTTCATGCTAAATGTTAAATGACTCAAGCAAATAAGCAACTGGATCTTTCTCATTGATGGAAATGTTTGAAACAGATTCAACAACAGAAGTTACAACATTAGAAGTAGATGCTTCATTATTACGAATGACTGTCATAACACACATCTTGATCAGGCCATTCTTCACGTACCCTTTGCCTAGGTACACCCCATACTTCTTTAGAACCAGCTTGTCTGAGTCAAAGTATACGGCAAATCCGGCCTTACTCATAAGAGTGCTGGAGATCAGATTCTTTCTCATGTCTGGGACATGCTTCACGTTTTGAAGGATGACTTCCTTTCCCGAAGTCAGCTTTAACACCACTTTACCACGACCAGCAATCTTTAAAAATGCGGAGTTCCCCATAAAGAGTTGTTCCTCAGACTTGCTCATCTGATACGTGCTAAACATGCGCCTATCAGTGCATATGTGGGTTGTGGCACCTGTATCGTACCACCACTCCATTTGGTTGTCATCAACCATGTTGGCCTCTATGACCACAGCTCATAAGTCAACTTCTGTGAGGTTGGATTAGGCATTCCCGGTGTTTTTGGGTTTGCTCCTACACACGTCAGCTTTGTGGCCAATTTTACCACACTTGTGGCATTTTCCTTTGAACTTCTGTTCAGTCGAACCCTTCTTCTTGAAGTTTGTGGAATTGGTAGGTTTCAGATTTGGCTTAGCCACGGCTTTGCCTTTGCCTTTACATTTCCCTTTGAACTTGTGTTCAGCCACGTTCACGTCGTAGTCACGACTTTGAAGGCCAATTGAGGTTCGGTTCCTAGCCTCCATTTGCAAACGTGTGACTAAATCTTCGAGAGACAAAGCCTTTCGCTTGTGCTTCAAGTAGTTCTTGAAGTCCAACCAGCCCGGAGGAAGCTTCTCGATGAAGCAATTAACTGTGAAGATCTCACAGATGCGCATTCCTTTCGCCGCTATCTCGTGGCAAAGGAGTTGAAGAGCTTCAACTTGCTCCATCATTGGTTTGGAGTCCACCATACGGAAGTCGATCAAGAAACTTCGCAGTTTCGAATTTCTGACATCCGACATCAAGAACTTTGTATTTCTTCTCCAAAGCGAGCCATAAGTCCTTGGAGGATTTAGACTGACTGTACACCAAGTACAATGGGTCGATCAGACGGCCCAGGATCCAGCCTTTGCACAAGAAATCCCCTTGGGTCCATGCATCAACGCTTGCCATAGTGAAAGCATCAGTGTTCCCAGGTTGAAGGATTGGTTTATCCTCTTTGAGATATTTGTCCAGCTTCAGTGTGGTCAGAAAGAAATACATCTTATATTGCCACGTTTTGAAGCCTTGTACGTCGAATTTCTCCGGCATCGGTCCTGTAGTGACCGTGTTTGAATGGACCACTCGGTTGGCATTGCCAGTTGATCCTTCATTAGTCGCATCAGCAGCTAATGTGGCATCTAGAGTCGGAGGTCCATCAATGTTCAGGCGAGAAGACCGTCAATGACGTTGTCGTTTTCGTCAACCATAATTGCAAGTCTGTTCAACACAAGAACAAAACGAGAATTAGAATAATTTCAAGTAATTGAAATTAAACACACGATTTAATCTGCTAAACAGGCGTTTTAAACCGTTATATCTCACACGAGAGTATTTTTAAAACGTTTCGCGGAATCACTTAAGAAGCGTTCGCAAACACCGTTTACGTTTTCCTTGTTTACGGGAAAATGATGGAAAGCTCCGGATCTTATCCGTTTCCTTACCGTTTCGCAAACTCGCTTATAAAGCGTTCGCGGAAACGTTGTGTTTAACCGTTTCGAGAACGATTCGCGGAAACACTAAAGAGATCGTAAATCCGTTAAGAAAGTGGATAACACAGTTCTGGGATTCTTTCAAAAAAGAAAACCGATTTGAAATCGTTTTAAATAAGTTTACAAATTCTCAATCTGATTTTAGCGATAGGCTAGAAGCGGATTTATTGAATTAAGATTGTAGTACCGTAAAATACCGGATTGAAAACTTGAGATTAATTCAACGATTATAAACGATACAACAAGAAACGAATTGAGAAAGAAACATTCGAGGCAGAGCTATTCCATAATAAAATGGGGACACGGAGTCGAGATATGATATATTTCCTTAATTCAATAAATCCCCCGTAGTGATACGGAACTGTAGGATTTTTGAATCCCATGATACAACTATGGCGAGACCGTTTCACACTCACTTGAAAGCGGAATCTACGAACTATATACTACGATATACTCTTGACGTAAAAAACTTACGATTAAAGACAAAGAAGAATACGAGGGAGAGAGTTGTTCTTGTTGAACAATGATTTTCGGTGTGTTTGAAATGAAGAGATGAAGGCCGTTTATATAGGTGAGGAGGAGAGCGTCGATGACGCACGTCATGACGCACCGAACACCGCAAGGTGGCATGCAAGGTGGCGTTGATGACGCAAGCCTTGACGCACGCACACCGGTGGTACCGCAAGGTGGCGCGCAAGGTGGCGCGCAAGGTGGCACCGCAAGGTGGCGCGCAAGGTGGCACCGCAAGGTGGCGCGCAAGGTGGCACCGCAAGTGTTGTGCAAGGTCCGCAAGTGGCGCGCAAGGTGGCACCGCAAGTGTTGCGCAAGGAGAGTTGATACCGACATATAGCCGACATATTAGATGACTCGATTTGTTTTCCGTATCAGTGGTAAACCGATATACGGGAAAAATTTCTTAGTTACGCGGGATTTAAACGTTCAATTTTGAGACAAAACGTTTGTAAAAATTTGTCCAAAAAGAACTTCTTATTGGGCCGATGGCCCTGTCTACAAGACCACAAGACGAGATCATGAGATCACGAGACCACGAGCCCAGAGCCTGGCTAGGCTAGGTGGCGGCGGCGCGCGTGGGGCTCCCCATCCTCTCTCTAACACACCATGGGTCTTAGCTTTTTGAACAAAGACTATGACTCCTTATTTATACTAGTGTGTTTTTCCCAATGTTTCCAATGTGGGACAAAATGCACACAAAATGCACACATAATATTTTACACTTAAGGCTTTATGCAAAGCCCAAGTCTCCTCATTTCTCATTCACTTAAATACACATTTTATGACAAAACCCAACATTTCATGTTCACTTTTTTTTTGTCTATAAAATTGTTCCAACAATGAGGGAGTATTATAGAAAGTTGGTGCTTCTGTGGACAGACGTCGTTGATTATAGGAGTGATACGATGAGGGTTTGGTCTTCAATGATCGCTGTACAAAGGAGTGGAACAGAGATTCATGGAGAAGTGGAGGCGTTTAAGCTAGTGGACAATATACCGGGCGGATATTGGTTGAGTCGTTGTGTTTCTGTTTCGGGTTAGATATGATGATTGTTTTCATGTTGTTTGAATACTTCTTCATTCCCTTGGTTATTTCTAGCCATCGTTATATTGTTAATTGTTGTAAAAATACTAAGATTTTCCTTTTTTCTATGTTTGTTGCGGCTATTGGACAATTGAATCTTGTCATGATAACAAGATTATCAAGAATGCTTGGAGACACGGAATCAAACCATGCTCGGAGACAAAATTGATAAAATTGATTGACCAAGGGATTCGTAATAGATTCACAACCATACGAGTGCTTGGAGATAGGCGCTACGAGGAAGGAATGCAAATTTGGTTTGCTTCGAAACCAATAAATTGAAGTGTCAACATCTTTTCATAAATCTGTAATAGATCTATATGTCTCTTGGTTATTTCTCTAGCTTTCTAGCTTAAAAGATCACATCATCGATGTAGAAACATTGTTTTTTTCGGGATTGAATACAATTTAACATTCATCATACAAAAAAATTTATATATATCAAGAATGTCATAATCCGAATTTGGAGTGCATATCAAGATGTTGTAGAATCATTTTCCAAAACTTGTCTTGCATAAGCAAAGCTATTACATGTGATGTGAGGTACAATAGAGTCTGTTATCCCACAAAATAATTTTCCAAATTCACAAGTTACAACATTCTTTTCCTTCGGGTCTAAACGAGATACAGTACCAAAAACCCGGTTCGTAATTTTCAACTGAACCGGTATCGTAATTTTTGATTGAACTCGGTTTACTCGGACCGGTTCCTTTATCTACATATTGTTGGTTTTAGGTTTCCGGTGATTTTGTGGGAAAACTAGAAGACGACACCCAATTGGAGAAGAATGCACGGTCGTCCGAGGAAGGCGGCTCCGAAGCCAGAAGAGGAGGCAGCCTCCGCTTCTAAAGCCCTTGAGCTCCGGTCGCTCCAGTCCCAGTTCATGTCCAATCACCATCAAAAGATGTACAGTCTTCTTCTCTTTCCGTTCTCTCAATCAATCAATCATTTGTTGATCTGCTTTTTGGTTTCTAGTTACACACAGGAAGCAATTCAATTAAGCGCGAAGCTTCTAGAAATCAATCCGGAGGCCTACACGGCTTGGAGCTATCGGAAACTCGCCGTCGAGGCCCGAATCGACGACTCTGATCCAAGCTTGGTCAACTCAATTCTCGGTGAAGAACTTGGAGTCGTGAGTGGAAATTTTACTCATTGATTGCTGTGTTAGATTGGTTGCTTCACATCCCATTCATGTCAATTTTGCTCATCGAATTGCCTGTGATGTCTCTTCGTTAATTCAGGTAGAAAATGCCCTTCGGCGAAATCTCAAGTCCTATGGGGCTTGGTATCATCGAAAGTGGGTTTTGAGTAAAGGGCATTCCTCCTTAGAAAAAGAATTGGAACTTTTGAATGAAAATCAAAAGCTAGATCTCAGGAACTTTCACGCTTGGAACTATCGCAGGTGAGATTTAGGAAATTGCTTCACATTGCCAATCAGCTTTTGCATATTTCATATCTTGTCTTGTTCCTTTTTCCAGGTTTGTTGTGGAGCTAACCAAGACGTCAGAACAGGATGAGTTGCAGTATACAACTGATATGATCAATGATGACAAAAATCCTGATAGTTTCAGCAACTATTCTGCGTGGCACAGTCGTAGGTATGCATATTTAAAGAAATGGAGGCATTTGTGGACTAGATTGATGGTCAGAGAGATATAATTTGCTTATCAACTATATCAAGTTTACTTTAAAAAATAAAAAAAATTCTGCAGTGTACTTCTTTCAAGTTTACTCGCAAAAAAGGCTGATGGGTTTATGCCAAAGGAAACGATTCGTCGTGAATATGATTATGTACATAGTGCTATTTTTACGGACGAAGATGACCAAAGTGCCATGTTTTATTATATTTGGCTTCTTGATCAAACTGTTAAAATGGAGACTCCTCTTCTCACTTCCTCGTGGCCTTCAGATGGTTCCATTATCATTCTATCTGGACCTGGGTGCTACAATGGCTCTTCTTCTAAGTTCACTACTTTCTGCTCCGAGTCTGGTTCTTTTCCAGTGATTCTTTACTTTGACCAAGCCGTCAGTGGAGTAAGCTCGACTACTGTTACTATTGATTCTGAACTAAAAGGAAATGAGGACCTTGTTTGGGAACCAGTTTCGGATAAAAACTCTCAAGTGTCTTGTGTATGGGTTGCTCGTCTGAAATTTGACAGTACAGAACCTTGCTTTCGCAAGGAAAACAAAGTGAAGGTCAGCCTTGGGAAGTCTCGAGGAATTGTTTCTTCCAGGGGATGTAACTTCAGCGCTCCTTATGAGTTTGTATTTACAGTGCGTATTCATGACACTGTCGGAGAGTCAGGCATTGTTTCATGGACGGGTGGTTTTGACAATTGGGATGCACAGTCGAAGGATTTGAATTCTCTAATCGCCTTGGATCAGTTAAATGCTGATACGGGTTTGGAGTGGCGTAAGAAAGCTATAAAGATAGAGATTGAATGTTTTCGTGATTTGCCTGACAGGTAAAAATAATCCTGTAAACTTTCTAGATTTAATGGACAAGAGAAATTGTAGTCTTGACCTTTTGAGTTCTTCTTTCCTTTTTAGCAAAATTGGAAAGCTCATACTTGCAAGGCTTTTGATGGCTGAGGAAACTATGGTCTCGGATGATGCCGTTAAGGGTGTCCATTATAAAGAAATCCTCCAGCTGTATAACGATCTGATGGCCCTTGATTCTTCCCATGGCCAGTACTACAAGGATGAGCACAGCGTAGCTCTTCTCCACAAGGTACTTAGTCTTCCTTTTAGCTGTGAATCTCAAGTTGAGTTTCTGCTCTTAGATTTTTTATCGGATTTAAATAGTTGTATGAGTTTTTTCACTGTTTGATTTTAAATGTTTTTAAAGATGCCTATTATTTATTAGTCATAAAGAGAATGTTGATGCACAGGTGACTTCAAGCACCGAATCCCTGTCCAGACACCTCTTTCGGTACAGGAATATGAACAATATTGTATGTCTAAGGCTCAATAACTTAACACTATCTCGGATAGCCGCTGTCCAGAAGTTGCTATTTGTCCAAATGTTAGATCTCAGTCACAATGAGCTTCATTCAGCTGAAGGTATGTAGTGTTTTCTAACGCTTTGAGTCTTCAATATCAGTTGTTGCATCTGTGTGATTAAATATGTGTGTAGGCTTGGAGGCGATGCAGCTTCTCTGTTGCCTAAATCTGAGTCACAACAGAATCAGGAGCTTTTCAGCGCTTGACTCTCTAAGACATCTGAAGCAGCTTAGAGTGTTGGATGTTTCACATAACCACATCGGCGGCAAGCACCCAGTGGACACAGCAAGGTACCTTTGTTCTTCGCCGCTCTTTAATTCGGGTGAAATTGGAAGAGAGGTGCCTAGTAAATACTGGGATGCGTATTTGGTGCTTAGAGATTTGATGAAACTGAAGCAGTTAGATATAAGAGGCAACGACCTAGTTGCAGGGGAAGAGTTCAGCTCCTTTGTCCGCCAGGTTGTGCTAAAGCTTGTATGGCTTGATGGCCTCAAACTCGCAAGTTAAATGTTAGAACTTAGGCCAGTTCTTTTTACTTAAAAATCTATTGTTTTGGTTCAGACCTAACTAAATAAATTATGGAAGTTGTGTGGTTCAGTTTGATCTAAAATAGTCCGGTTTGATTTGGTTTAACTTGACAAGCAAGTTGTAAACACCGTAAAATCTCTATATTATTTAAGAAGATAATTTTGAAAATAAATTTTATTTTGTAAGTTATTAGATGAAATGTCATGGAAATATATATATTTTTATTATTTAATTTTTTAATTATTTTAAATACATTATATTTTAAAATAATAATTAATTCATATATATTAAAAAAAAAAATTTATTTAAAATTTTACTATATTTTTCATTACAATTTATTATATTTTATTTGAATATATATCAAAACAAAAGTTGGAAAATATTTGGATAAACGTCATATTTCCCCCCGTAAAAGTATTATTTAGTAACAAATCCACACGAAGTTTGACACTCGTCTTAAATCCCCATACTTTCAAAGTTAAAAACTTATTTCTCCCCAATTTGAAAGATCGAAACATATTTACACATAGAATAAAAGATCGAAACTAATAATCACCAAGACCACGATTTAAGTCGGTTTACTGTTTACCGATGGAAGCTTAACCATTTAAAATCAAAAATAAACCGGATTATGATCCGATTAAAAAAATAAACCTGATTTGACCCGTTTATAAACCCAATTTGACCCGTTTACTATTCGATTTTTTAGTTTCATGATTTTGATTTCGGGATTTTGATTCCGATCAAGCTTCATCGTCCCCAGTTTTTTTTTATCTCTCAGAGCTTCAACATCTTTCAATGGCGAATCCCAAATCTCACCTCTTCTCTCTCTCCTTCTTCTTCACTTCCCCACCGTCTCCTTCGCTCAGACTCTCTTCGTCTTCGGATTTCTTTCACGGAGCTAACCTCGCCGCGTCTGGGATTTTGACTCAATCGGAGGCTTCGATGGCGGTCTCAATGTCACCGGATTCAATCGAGTTTCGACTGGAGGCGGCGAGACGGTGGTACGAACATTAAAATCCAAAATCCAATCATCTCGATCCATTGAAACCAGAACCCGAAATCGAAAACCCATAAATCAAAACCTCCAAATCCAGGGAAAGATGGAGCCTTTCACAGAAGATGCAGAGTACAGTGTCAGGGAATTCGTGTTGCGTTGATTTCGGTGGTGCCGGAGCTGGAGCTAGAGAGAGAGAACGGAGAGAAGAAACTTGAAAGGTGTTGTCTTTGGGGTTCTTCTTCTTCTTCTATGTCACAGCCGAATTCTTCCGTCGAATTAGCAATCGCTGGTGAAATCTTTTGTCACCAATCGATGGGTTATTTCATCTTCAACCTCTCTCACCTTTGACCCTCTCGCTCTATCTCCTCTCTTGTAGAACTATGTACTTCTTCTATCTCTGCCTCCTTTTTTTCCTGGTCCTTTAAATCTTCTTCTTCATCTATAGTTTGGTTTTTCAGCTGAAGTGACCAATTGATTTGGAAATTTAAATTGGTTCATGTCGAGGAATTCATCAATTCTAATTAGGAGAAAATCAAACCCATGAAATCAAATAAAAGGAGAGAGGGAGGCATACGAATCTTCACCAAAAAACAAAAGTGAGGAAGAGTCAAACCCAGTGTCCGCCATTTTCGACATTTGAGGGAGTAAGAAAGAATAATTTATGTTGGGGGAAATTCTGAATTCTGTAAACAAAACACTGCACTTTTGTGCTGTCGATCTCTTTTTTCTTTGTAGTGACCCAAAATGAGACTCATAATTGATTGTTTCAGTGTGAATTTTGATTTTTTTTTCTCTGGGGAATTTTGATTTCGATTGATGATTACGGGTAAACAAGAATAAGAACATGTCGGGTCGGGTCGGATTTTAGTTGGGTCAAGTTTTAAATTTGGTTTGGTATCGGTATAAGTAGTTTCGTACCAGGTTAAAGTCGCAAACCATTAAAATCGACAACTGTGTGTAAATATGTTTCGATCTTTCAAATTGGGGGAAATAAGTTTTTAACTTTGAAAGTAGGGGGATTTAAGACGAGGGTCAAACTTCGTGTGGATCTGTTACTAGGTAATACTTTTACGGGGGGAAATAGGACGTTTACCCAAAATATTTTACTAATTTTATAAAAAGTTAGACACAAAGAAACTATTTTTTTAAGAGTTCGTAGACTAACCACAAAAATCAGAATCATTTAACGGTGCATATTAAAGTTATGTTTTCAAGATTATAAGTTTTTGCGGGTTAGTTCGAATAATATTTAGTTCACTGCAAAACGGGTTAAATAGACAAATTACTACAAATTGACAATTTTATCTATAATCATTAGTTAACCATATTGTAAAATTCAGATAAAAACAATTTTCTTAAATTTCAAAACAATTTCTTTAAAAAAATTACCCCATGCTATAATTAGCGCGGATTAAATCCTAGTAATATAACATAAGAAAACACAAATTCATAACTAAAATCAACAAAAGAACACAAAAGGTTCGTTCGTTTGTAAGATCGATAAAAAATACATTTATTACATAGCTTATAGAGAAATTGATCAAAATAGCATTTTTTGAAAACTTTCTGACCAAACTAGCAGCCTAATAAAAAAATCCAATTTTTAGCATTCATTAAAATGAAGAAGAAGGAAAAAGAAGAAGCTAAGTATCAATCATGGCGGCTACTGTATCGGAGAGATATTTCTCCGGCAAACAAGTCGTTCCGATGGATTACGAGGCCGAGGTATCACAACAGCCCCTTGATGCTATCATCGACGGAGATATCAAAACGGCATCGGATTGCGTCTCTGATCCGCTCGTCGACGTGAATTTCGTCGGCGCCGTCAACTTAAAGACGAGGAGGAGCGAGGTCGTGCTCCGTGAGGAATCTTCCAGCGAAATCCGAGTGGAGTACGAGGAGTTCAAAACTGATGTAACGGCGCTGTTCCTCGCCGTTAATTTCGGAAACGTTGCTCTCGTGAAGAAACTACTGGTAATTTTTTTATATTATCTTCAACCCGATTTTTCATATGAACGAGATCGTAGCAGTAAGATCGGCTAACAATTTTAATTTTCTGTCCTCATTATTTTCATGCTTCTGTAACCAATTTAGCCGTTTCTCATTAGCTTTCAGCTTAGATTTTGAAACCGATTAACTAAATATGCGTTGATCTTCACGCGGCTTTATCTGCCATTAATTCACAACAATTCGCCGTTGTTGTTTTCACAACAGATACACAAACTTTATTGTTTTTGATTGATTTGAATATCTTTGTATATTTTTTTCTCTTGAGTTGAAACTATTGTCTGCGTTTTTGTTTGTTTGGCTATATATGTTTCTCTTGTAGCTCCTTTAGCTTGTTATTTTTTGGCTTACTACTTGAGGCAAAGACTGTAATCAATCCATCTTTTGCTCTGCAGCCTTCAAAGTACGGAATTTTTCTGCTTTTATTGTAAACTCAATCTGATTGTATACTGTTTTGATAAATGAGGTGGAATTTCCTTCAGAATTATATCTCGTTAGGGTGTTTCTATTGCTAATTGATTTGGTTTGTCTTAATATGTTTAAAGGAGACCTTTTCTTTGGAATCTAGACATTGGAATCACGTTTACTTTTGTGAACACAATTTATTGATAAATGTGCTTGTTCACATGGCTTTTGATGCAGGCCGAATAGAGAACTTGCCCAAACTGGTGGAGGATATAGTTCAGACATCGATAAACACAGGTCCACGCGGTGCGTTACGCCTTGTCCAAGGCGTTCAGGCCTTTGTAGGGGTTGGAGGAGAGTGGCTAAATGATGGTTTAGGAACCATTTAGGAACATATATAACTTCTGTTTGAATTGATGTTTCTATGAATCCACGATTAGTATGCAATAAACTTTCTGAAATACGTTATATATCTTCCGAAATACGTTTCATTTCCAAGAAAATATCATTTTTCATCATTTGTATCATTTAAGAAGACTTTCCGAAATACGTTATATATCTTCCGAAATACGTTTCATTTCCAAGAAAATATCATTTTTCATCATTTGTATCATTTAGGAAGACTTTCCGAAATACGTTATATATCTTCCGAAATACGTTTCATTTACAAAAAAAAACATCATTTTTCATCATTTGTATCATTTAAGAAGATTTTCTGAAATACGTTATATATCTTCCGAAATACGTTTCATTTTCAAGAAAGAATCATTTTTAATCATTTGTATCATTTAGGAAGACTTTCCGAAATACGTTATATATCTTCCGAAATACGTTTCATTTCCAAGAAAAGATCATTTTTCATCATTTGTATCATTTAGGAAGACTTTCCGAAATACGTTATATATCTTCCGAAATACGTTTCATTTCCAAGAAAATATCATTTTTCATCATTTGTATCATTTATGAAGACTTTCCGAAATACGTTATATATCTTCCGAAATACGTTTCATTTACAAAAAAAACATCATTTTTCATCATTTGTATCATTTAGGAAGACTTTCTGAAATACGTTATATATCTTCCGAAATACGTTTCATTTTCAAGAAAAAAATCATTTTTAATCATTTGTATCATTTAGGAAGACTTTCCAAAATACGTTATATATCTTCCGAAATACGTTTCATTTCCAAGAAAAGATCATTTTTCATCATTTGTGTAATTTAGGAAGACTTTCCGAAATACGTTATATATCTTCCGAAATACGTTTCATTTCCAAGAAAGAATCATTTTTCATCATTTGTGTCATTTAGGAAGACTTTCCGAAATACGTTATATATCTTCCGAAATACGTTTCATTTCCAAGAAATGATCATTTTTCATCATTTGTGTCATTTAGGAAGACTTTCCGAAATACGTTATATATATATATATCTATATATATCTTCCGAAATACGTTTCATTTCCAAGAAAATATCATTTTTCATCATTTGTATCATTTAAGAAAACTTTCCGAAATACGTTATATATCTTCCGAAATACGTTTATATGTTGGAGCTGAGCCTTTATTGATTAAATTCTTTGATATGTTGGACCTTTCCACTGTCAAATGAAAAGAGAAGCATTTCACATAAAGAGTAAGCCATCATTAAAGAAGCATTTTTCTTTCTCTTAGTGAGACCTGTTAACATCAATAACAAACATCGCAGGATACAATACACATCAAGTAACCAAGTTTCAGTTCATGTGAGTGAGAGATTAAAAAAGAAGCACACTGAGATCTCCATTCTCCGATTAACCAAGTAAATTGAAGGTACCATCATCAGATTTCAAAACCCAAGCTTTATGGTTGGGGATACACATGAAATCTTCAAGGAACTTCGATTGCTCGGAATAATATTCTTCTTCAATTCCAGAACAATCCATGGCCACAAATCTTTGATCGGCGGCGAGGTGAAGAGAGGGAGAGAATCAAATCAAAGAGAAATAGAGAAGTTTCTATGCAATTCGAGAAAATAATCAGAGAGAGAGAGAGAGAGCTCGTCGTGATGAGGGGAAAGACAGAAGCAATTCCATCGAACAAAGCCTTGTGATGAGGGGAGGAAGGAGCGGCGGCGATCGTCGAGGACTTCGATTATACCAGCGGCGTTGAGGGATCAAAATTTGGGAGGAATCAGAGACATAAGCGGGGCTTGTTGGTTTGAAGCGGGGTATCAAGACGTTGATGGTGAAAGGTTTCGGGTTAACATGTTAGGTATTAGGGTGAGAAGATAATCCAAAAGGTTTCAGTTTTGTTTTATTAAAAACAATGGTAGTTTAGTCAAATTTTCTTTAATGAATGCTAGTTTTGGGATTTTCACCCTTGCCTGCTAAATTATTAAACTTTAAATTTTTTTATGCTATTTTGTAGAATTGCCCTAGCTTATAATATTTTTTTCTTTTTTTTTAAAAACACTACATATATCATCAAACTTATTCTCCAAGCATCACATAAACCACACGACGACTCTAAACTCAAGATAGGGGCATCGCGAGTTTACTTTCGCAATGGAGACTCAGGTTGCGAAAATCGAGAAATCTCTCAAGGAAGCTGCGCAATCTGATGGCAAAGGAACTCCGAGATGAGTGCGTTTGGATGAAGATGATCGTAATGAGCTTGCCCTCTTCTTGACTGGACCATCTGAATCTGAAAAGAAACAACTTTCAACAAATCGTGGCAAAGTTAATCAGCTTCCAGAGATGTCAAGTAAAGAGGCAAAGCCGCATGGCCATAGAAGGGCGGCAAGTGCTACTGCTGATATCGGTGCTTGGAACGTTGCGGTTTCTGATGATGGTTTTGTGCAAAAATCTTCTTATGAACCACCGGTTCGACCTCCACGGAAAGTTCCCAGCTTCTCTGGCTTCCTCAATTATATGGAACCTGGGTCCAAAAATTGCATTAGAAAGTGGAAAGCCTTAGATCGTCAAGGAGACTCTGATGCTGCGTTATTACCTATTCAAGCGAACCAAGTAAGATCTCCAAACGCAAGGTTCTCTTTCCCTCCTGCTTACAAATCTTATACTAAGGCTTTTCTATTTCTCAGCAAGTCATGAATGGATGTTTTGAGAGGGACAAAAGTTGTATGGAATGTGAGGACTGTTACGAAAAGCAGCTTCACGGTTGGTATGGAGCTCTACAGAGGCAACTTCAACGGTCTCAGTATCGGATGCGATATAGTAAATCCGTTCAAGCTGCAATTTGGATTCTTCTTTTACTTTTTCTTATAGGTAATATTTACTAAATCGAATTTTGTTTCTCTCTGCAACATGCATATTAGAAAGCAAAGCTTGCATCCCTTAAGTTTTGAGATGGCCTATTTTTGTCATTGCAGTGGTAGTCGCAGTGCATACAATGTAGAAGACAGGTGTGGAATACCACGTTCGAGCTCATTCATCCTCGATGTGACGGGTTGTTCAACTGCGAAAGAGACGGATTTGGCAATCTACACTTTTACTGTACAGCAATTCCACTGTTTTTGGTTGTTTTGTAATATAGAAATGCATTTTTGGGTCGATTATTTGAAACGGTTTCTTCGAGGAGTAAGAAAGAATCTTGGCTTCTCTTAGTTACAACCAATTCGAGTAAACACACTCTAGAGTGGAACATTGTGAAAATGACGACTTGGGATGTTTTGTAATACAGAAATGCATTTTTGATCCGATTATTTTAATGTCAGACTTTTTTTCCTTTCTTTTACAATCAATCCGAGCAGAGTTTTTCTCAGAGATTTGGGACCTAAAATCCTGAGTATTAAAAGCACACGAGGCTGCTAAGTGTTTTTGGACATGTTTTCCACCTTAACCTCACGTTTATCCGTCTTCTCTAACTCGATGCCTTGAAACGTAAGTCTAGATGATCGGTAGTGACTCCCGAAGGCAGTCCCGAAACCCCAACCGAGGCCCAAACCCACCCCACAACCGCCACCTTCAAAGACAATATGCATGAGTTTTGTATTTAGAGACTTGATGAACATGTGCTCGTGTAGAGACGCAGAAGCAGATGTTTCAATGCTTACCTACACCAACGCCTAATACATTCAAAGGCATTCCTGCAAGAAAGCAACAAAAAAAACTCTAAATTCAGTATGCACTGTTTGCAAATAGTATGAATCAATCAAATGTAAGCTGGAGTTATCGTCAATGGCAAGGTCTCTGATTCTAGGCATGAGGTTTAAGTATACCAGCAGATAACAAGAAAATACCGATTTGTACACCATTAGCAGGTAAAGATGGTGAAAGAAGAAGCAATTGTATAAACCTAGGAGTAGATAGATGATCTCATAAGATCACAAAACTAAACAAACAGAGCAGAGTTGCATTGTAATGTACAGTGAGAGTGTAGTTGTGCGGCAACAAATAGTCAGAGAGTATTGTTCGAATTGACATGATTCTATATATCTGTGAAATTCAAACGAATCCTTCCGAGTTTCAAGTAAAGTTAAAGTAAGTTGAAGGAGAAGTTTGTGAAGGAACCTCCAAAACCCCAGCCAACGCCAAATCCACAGCCAACACCGAACCCTAGAAATTCCAGATTGATAAAAGAAAAATTACGAGCCGAATCAAAAAAAAATTAAAAAAAACGAAGGGGGAAAAAAAGAAAAGGAGAAACAATTGAGAATGGGCATACCGAATCCAACACCGACTCCAGTGAAGTCAGATAGCACCATAATCTTCCAATAGAGAGAAAAAATAACATTAAAATTGAATTAGGAATCGATAGATAGAGGCAAAGAGTAGAAATGGTGAATCTGAATTAACCGAAACCTTGTTTGTTGGTGGTGAATTGCTCTCTACCTCCCCACTACAAACCTGAAAGCAAGAAAAGAAGGTGAAAAACAAGTCGCTTTGCGAGGTACCCGGTTAATCTGCGAATCAATCCCCCCCCCCCCCCCCCCCNGTCGTCCGATCCGGATATTTTTTTTATGAACCGGTTATTTAAAAAACTTATGGGAAAAAATAACAAAATCTAACTAATGAACCGGCCTATTTTTTTCTTTCAAATTTGTGAAACCGAAACTTACCGATTATATGATTTTGGATGGTGATAGCGGACCGGACATACTAATTGGATGGTTAGGTCTGAGCATAAATTTTGCACGCATCATACAAGTACATTGCCAACTAGTCTCCATTTTTGGATAGACTAGTTTTTTTTTTTTTTGGACTAAAAGTTGTGAATGAACAGATTCTTGGTTTGAATAGATAGGAGTATAACAAATTATACATTGTTAGGGCTACAATCTACAAAGAACGGTTAGTTTGTGCTACAATTGACTTTGGATTTTTATTGTTTATACACAAAACTAAGGAAATTAGTATTTTTAGGCTGCTTCTATCTTAGTATATGAAACCATATTATAAAATTAAAATTGGACTGACTTACTAAGTTGATACTGAAAAATAGCCTTCGAACAGATACTATACACATTCCCCTAACATTATGCAGCAACGAGAACGAAATTCTCCTGCGCTCTATTTACATCTTCAACGGAACTTCCTACAAGAATTTTTAGCTTCAACAAATAGCAAAGTAGAAGAAACTGTTTTGAATGAGTTATACACATTAATCTCCAAGCCTCACTGGAAACTTGTTCCCACATCAGCCATTTTTCTGGCGGGTCGCTACTGAACCCTGCAATGTCTTAATTTTGGGGCCTTGAGATAAGTCTTCAACGTGGGAATCGAATCTGAGCTCAGAAGGTGGAATGAAGCAATCCATAGACAAGCCAGGGACATTGAACGCAATCTCATCGATGACCCATGCTTCTTGCATTGTGGTCTTAGTGTTATGTCCCGATGACATATCTCCAAACCTTAAGAGTGTAGCCACGGATCTACCAGAGTGAGCTATCACGATACCTTCGACGGGTTTGTAGTCTTCTAGGTATGAATTGATGGTCGTCTCCCAGTAAACTGCTTCGCCTCCAACGTTCTGTATTCGGGTTAACTGGGAGTCTTCTAAGTGAACAAGAAGACCGGTTTTTTGGCTGAAGTAACCGAACAAAGTATGTCTTATGGTCTCTGATGCCCCTTCGCTTCTAGCTTTGAGTGTTGCCGGGTCTGCACATAGCTTGAGAATGAAGCAGTCTTCACCATCGATCTTTTTTTCTCCTATGCACCTTGCATTTGCAAACATATTCGCTGTGGTTCTCGGGTCAAGTCCCTGAAAGTATACAACAGTAACAATTTAACTATGCAAGCAAAGAAAAATGGATGAGAAGGCTTCCATTGGGACCAGATATCAGACCTGAAGAGCGCGTCGTAATGGTCTAACCGGGCCTTTTGCAGCATGAGGGCCAAGCCATGGTGTGTGCCTCCACACAAGCTTCCCGTCACAACCCGCAAGGACCTTGCTCCCACCAAGAACAAGTTCCATATACCACATGTCAGGATTCATATGCCACAACACAAATCCTCCAGACTCAACAGCTTTCGACGAATTATTCTTGCTCTTTGAACCCTTTGAGCCTGTCTCAAACTCCGAGGCCACTGTCCTGATTCTTCCCATAACATATCCATTTTGCACAGAACTATGGAGCTTCTGACCACCTGATGCTGCCGTATACTGCTGAAGGATGTACTGCGCGGAGGAGGTTTCCTGAAATTCAAGTATTTGGTAAGAGTTATTAGACTTGACTCTGAACACAGTGAGACAACAATTCATAATGTGTCTCAGATTATACATTTTCTCCCAACTGGAAAATCCACGTTCATATCTCCTGTTTCCGTCTTCAAGTCTAAAGTGAAATCTATATGTTATTGATGTTTTTAGCATTATATACATAACTCACAGAATGACAGAAAGCAGGAGAGTAAGAATTTGAGGAAAAAGGAACACTAAAGCAGCTAATTCTGCTAAGAGAATTTATGTGATTCTCTCGTCAGACTAAAGAGAAGGCAAACACACTGAACAAAAGTAGTTATGTAGAGACAGAACATATGGTTGCACAATCAGAGATTAAAAACAAAAAAGAGAGAGACAAATCTCAATTAATTGCACTCCATTAATAGCCTGCAATCAAAAGATGATTCAGCTAATTCAACCAAGACTATGGCACATAAGAGCATAAATCCTCAGGAAAAAACCTCCAATCCAAAAATTGAGTTCATAACAGCGAAATAAAGCTCACCATGGGAGTATTCTTGATGCAGAGGTGTGGAAGGAGATCCAGAGCACTAACGTGCACAGGACCTAGTGGTGCACCAAGAACACCGAGCAATAGCCTCAGATCCGTCCGTTTGAAGCCGGAAGACGAAGATACCGAAGGCGGAGCCACCGGAAGCTGACATTTCATCCAATTGTACCACCGTCTCTCGAACCTCGAGTAGTCTCCACTGCTTCCGGAGTCTTCTCCGTCTGGATCAGGACCTTCTATAACCGGCGGAAGCATCTCAGACATGTGCCGGTCCGGTTGCGAGACGTAACGACCTTTCCGGCGACGGATGATGATCGGAGAGACGCCTCTCACGGGGCTCTTGGATCGCGATCGCCGGAAATGCGACTTGGAGAACAAACCGTGCTTCTTATCCATACTCGAAGAAGGAAGTGTTAGTCGGAGACGGAGAGAGAGAGACAGAGGTTTGGTGCTAAAGCTTGAGAAAATAAAGGAGAATTGTTGCGTTGAAGGGAAGGTTGCATATAAATGTCGAATTTAATTCGTTAAGACGCTTTGTTAACCAATTTCTTTTGAAACTCTAATTAGCATTTTGGGGTTTAATCTTATTTCTTTTTTATTGTTTTTGGCTATTTATTTAGGTTACAGATCGCCGAAAATATGAATCACTGCTTTGCATAAAACACCGAAAGTCTCATTATTACATGTTGAAGCAGGCAAATGATTTTCTTTATTTCTTTTTTTTTTCTTTTGGAATTGTTTTACACTATCCATTTATACATCTCTTTTCTTCTTTTTTGGGCCAAAATAAACCAAATCTCTGTCTTCTTTCTCTCATGTCTAACTCGGTGCACATTGGATAAGAAGAAAAGTGAGAAAGGAATTAAGAATTTGTTTTATTAGTCCCTAGTTATATCGAGGGCAAAAACTACTGAACAAATGGCATTATATAACACTTAATTCAACTTTTCTTATAATTTTAGGACTTAATTTTTTTTTGTCTTTTAGCGTATAAATAATGAAAATATTCATTCATCTATCTATCCGCGTACCGTTCACATGCGTACACACTGTATTATACAATGGCTAAATTGTTATGAATAGTTCCAAAAATACTAAAAAAATAATGAACAATAATTTAAGTGCTAAAAACTATACAAAATTTAGAAAGTGATAATTCTTGCAAAACTCTCAAAACTACTTCAAAAGTATAAAACAGTAAAAATTAGTCTTTTATTATTTATTCAATGTTAGTATTTCACTTTGATAGAATTTGTTTTTTTATTCATAAAAATTAATAATGAATACATCATCTTATATATATATTATACTTTAGTTAAAAGCAGCATATTAGTGAGCAATTAGCCTTAAAGAACACGAAAGGCATGCCCTTAGAGATGGAAACTAAAGTTAGAACACGCAATTGAGTGTGATGATGCTAAAAGCAATATATAGACGAGTATGGTGTGCATGAGCATGAGCCACCAAAAGTCAAGATAACACAAATTTATAGAAAAAAGAGTCGTGCTTTTCTGAAACTTTTAATATGTTAGAGGGGGTTGATTCATGGGACCAAATCAGAAAATACGGTGTTTGTTTTGTTGCTCATTGTCATCTTTAACCTCACAATAACCATTTTCGATGGTTCTTCTAGACTTTCAAGTGCGCTTTTGTGTGTTCAATAAAAATGATTATTCTATTTATAAGAAAGCACCAAAACTCTAAAAATCTTAAAACATCATTCAAATTAATTATTTCAAGTTTTAAAATACAAAAATAGAAATAAAACATGTTTGTTCTAAATCTACGTTGCATCGATAATTAACTAATTTTATAATAGAGATTAGAGAACCACTTTCATTATCATAGAAGTTAGAAATCGACGTTCTCATTCTACAATATTATGAAGAAGCCTACACTTGAGGGGACGAATCGATCATTACATCTTTTTATGAAAAAACTTGTGTGATTTTGTGCTCGTTTGTGGTAACTACTAAGAAGAAAGAAGAAAACTTAAAGTGCATATATATGATGATAAAATATTCTCTGATATCGTCAACGTGAGGCGGGAAGTAACGGGGACATGAGGCTGGGAATATAAATAAATAAAATAAAAAGGAGTCGGTGTATGTCATTATAAATGGTGATGATAAACGCTGAGCATGCGAGTTTGGTCCATTGATAATAATGACAACTTTTTTGCAAACAATCTTTGAGAGACCCAAAACACAACGAAAAAAGAAAAGAAAAAAAACCTTACATAGACATTTCTTAACACAAAGGATATATTAATCAATTTTAATAATTCACCAATCTTGGGAATCACTCATGATATAGTAAGGGTTTTGTTTTAGAACTCTTAATGTCATAATTAACGCGGCAATATGATTTTTACTCAATTCAATCGAGTACCTAATTTTTATTGTAATAGAAAATGAATGTATGAAAGATTAAATAGTAAATCTCCTTGGTTTAGTGGTTGACTAAAAATTTATTAACGTTTCTGTATCAAAAGATAAGTTCAAATTTTTGAAAATTTCTATAAGGCAAAAAGAGCCATTCGTCGTGGTTTTGCATGTCAAAGATAGTCAACATAGTGCAATAATTCATTTCGCATATCTTTATAGATGAGTATAATTGTCCGTTGTAGAATCATTCATTTAGTTGTTTTCATAATTTCTGATAAATTATATATAATTCAACCAAAACAAAAGAAAATGTTAAATCAATCCGTAAGTAAGTACATAGAACAGTGAAAATCTGAGTGCCTCTATGAACCAAGAAAAAAGAACGAAGTCGTTTTCACTTTCTTCATGATTATGTTCTTGTAGAAGAGTATCCGATAACAGGGTCGATCCTTTCGGAAAACTCATAAAGAACTAAATTTGGGCTGCAAAGGTCACTAGCATTAGGCCCATAGTAAGTAATGAACAAAGTAAAAAACATATAAATAAAATATGATTCTTGTACAAAGTACAAAGAAAGCACGAACACAGGACTCTCAAAAGCATGTTTGTTGGGTGAGGAGATTCTGACTAATGAGACCTACCACACAAACCTAAAGAACAACATGTAATTAACGAACCAACAAAACCATTGACAACACGGAGTCAAAGTCACACAAAAAAAAAAACAACAACACCAAACAGCAATTATTAATCGTAGTCTCCTCATCTATTTCCACAACATGTCTATGTCCAAAGATTAAGTTTCTCGAGTACTTTCCTCCCATATCTGTTGCACCTCATGAACGGATGATTCCTTTTTATATGGTACAACAATTCATTTCGCATATCATCCTACAAGACACGAGAAAAGGAGATAAGTTCATGATTACAAAAGAAGTGTAAATCATGTTTATTTATTACCTGAGATACAGCCCATGCAGTCTGAATCACATAGTTTCCAAACGGATTTACAAGAAGTGAATCAATGTCTCTTAGCAGCTCGTTTACGATCCGCCTCGAGTTAAATTGTCTACTTTTCAAACACCTTTGCACCGCGTGACTCCCATACTTGTCACAAGAGAGCTGAGCGTAATTCCCATCGAGATATCTCGAGAGAGCAGCTGCCACATGACAATCTTCCAACTCCAACACATACTGCACCACATAGTTTCTGACAAATAGAAAAATATGAATTTAACATAAGAACAAAAATGTGATCTATATAAAATGATTAACCCATATATAATCATGTAACTTGTATAATCCATGCATCTTATTTTACCCGTAGCAATTCACGCATAGACTCAAAGCATTAGTGATTATCTCCTTAATCAAAGGATCCCTTATTTCTTGACAGGATTTTGCAATGCATTGTTGAAGCATGCAACATCCATACTGATCAATTGCAACTTGATAACAATTTTGAACAATCACTTGAAGAAGATACTGTCAAGTATAGAATACAACACCAGGAAAAAGGTCAGTAAAAATAATAAATAAGTTCAAACCAATTTTTAGAAAATAAGATATTGATGGTCTGTCATTGCTCATTTTCTTGTAAAACAAGCAATAAAGCTAGCTTTTGTTACACTTTTAACCTCCACAACTAGTCTATTCAGTGTATACTTATTGTTGGAGGTTCTACAACATCATCCCTAAAAGATATTTAGGCTTGAAAACAATGTAAGAGAATTGTTATACATTTTTAACGACATCATTAGAAAAGACATCATTATGCATTTAGTGATAAAAAGGCTAAATTATGAATAAGTTAGGTGAAATCCTGAATAGCTTGCTATGGATTATGTTTGAGAAACAAGGAGCCAAAGAGTAAATATCAGTGAGTGCATATTAATTTTGAGAAAGAAAGAGAAGCTTACATTGTTTTGTGAAGGAGAAAAATGGGTGAAGCAGAACAAAATCACATGGTTCGCATTGGTGCTGTTGGTCAAAAGAAGTGCAACATGGCATAGAGTTACCATGAAGCGCGATATATGCTCACCAGAACAAAGACATCGCATCAAATCTTGTATTGCACGAGTTCTGTTATCTCCAAAAGAAAAGACAGATAATAAATTACAGAAATGCTCCCTACAAAAAGCCACTTATCAAATAGACATAAGAAGAATATCAGAAGTGCGTACCCATGCGAATCGCCACAAATCTCAACAAACTGAAGAGGTTGTTGAAGGACAATATCCAAAACGCGAGTGATTTGTTCATCGGTGCATTTCTCAAGAAGCTTTTGAAGGACTTGATGGCCAAAAGGATCAATCATCAGTTCACAAACATGTGAGATCAAATCGTCAAATATCTTATCAATCGTCTCCCTTGAACCTTCAACAATCACGTCTTGCAACAGTTGAGACTCTTCACGGTCTTTAGCACGTGATAGAGTAGTAGCCGTAGCCCTAGAGTTATTCATAGTGTAGGGATCATGATTAGTGCGGATTCCAGGCACATAACCGTGTGAATAACTCCAAGGGCTTTGATCAAAATGATTACTTGGGGAAAAAGGAACGTCTCCTAAATTTCCGTTGAAGCCAGTACGAGGAGAACACATCACACCACCATTACTACCCCCATGAAAACCATGATTATATGACTTATGAGCACCATACCCATTAACACGATCATCCCTCGGAAACAACAATCTCTGCGACTGATTAATATGACCTCGTTGAGTTTCTTGCTGATAATTCAAAGGAAGCCAGCACTCACGGCCATTCATACCTCGATCTCGACCGTCCAGAGGTAGCTGATTGCTTCGACGATTATCAATTAGCGGCTGTTGACGAGCGTTTGAACCGGAGACACCTAATCTTCTAAAACTAGATTCTAGGGTTTGCAAATCTGACAAAGGAGGAGACGGAGAAGCTCCGGTTCCAAGCGAATAATAATCATTCAAGGAGAAATACATACTTTCGTAATAAGCTCTGAGTCTCTCCCGTAGAAGCTGATGATGCTGATCCGGAGACAACGGCGAGGAGGCCACCACCGGATGCACATCTCCTCCGTTCTGGTTAGTCATCATAGCTCTAACCGATCGTGGAGAATAAGCAAAGGAGAAAATAAGATATATGAGAGAAAGAAAAAAAAAACCCAAACGAAAAGATATTGTCAACAAAGATTTTGTACTGATTTTTTGAGATTTATCAAAAAGGAAATTAAATAAATAAAAAGGAAAGATATTAATGAAAGATTTAGTGAATATGTGAATAATAGAAGAAGCCTTATTAATGGTGGAAAATCAATTAATGTACAAGTGTATGTTTAAATCTCCATGGTGTTTTAACCCAAAAAAAAAACTCCATGGTGCAACCGTGCAAGACTTCAAGTCTATGTGGCATTGAAGGGTTTTTTTTTCTTCGTCCCATGCTTTTTTCAATTATACAGTCAAAGTCTTCGTCACCTAGCAAATAAATTTCTCTTAATTATACATGATAATTACTCATTTTGACATATGTAAAAAATCACACAACAATAATTATGTAAAAATAAAACAAAACAAAACACAATTGTTTTATCTTCTACTCATTTCCTCCGTGACCAATTGCCTTGATCCTATAGATTGGGGTTTCCAAGCAATTTTATCAAATTTTATAGGCACACTTTTTTTTCTTTTTAATTTAAAGCAGCATTTGATTCGTAAGTTTTTTTAAAGTTATACCTAATTTTTAACCTGAAACTTATTTTCATGCTACTTTTTCAAAATATATAAATGTTTGTAAATTAAATAAAAAATAAAAGTGGATCAAATATATAGATCTTATTAGAATATATGTTTACTTTAATTTTTAATAACGTATCTGTGAAATTTAAGTTAAACATTTTTTTACTATAAAATTTAAGAGTGTTAAATGAAAAAATAACGAGAGTTTTGCCTGGTTTGTCACTTATTTATATATCTCTTGGTTTATTGACATTTTTGAAAAGTATTGGCAAACATAACATTTATTTGACTGTACACGCACGTTTTTCCGTTTTTAACCCCAAATAGTACGGCGCGACACATCATCTACAGTACATGGACTAATTAGAGGAGAGGGCAAAACTGTCATTTTATACGCTAGAGGACAAAAAATCAAAAACTTAAAAAGCTAAAGTAAATGTTATCTCATTGCAAATACGTCAAAAATAATTATAACTTTAAGAAAATAAAAAAAACATTGATTGAAAAGAATCGAGAAGAAATTAAAAAAACAAAAGCTTTAACACAAAGAAAGAAAAAAACAGACACAACTTTTAGATCGATGAGATAAATTTAGCAAATCAGTTGAGATTTTTAAATTTTGACAAAAATAAAAAAAAAGAATCGAGAATAGCTTTTTTTTAAATGAAAAAAAATGATGTTAATTTTGTTATTGTTGGGGATACATAATTCTTTTTTGGAAAGACGAACCACATGATGCGCGTGGTCAATAGGCCTAAAGGCTCACAACTAATAGGGGGTGTGGTTATGAGGCGGGTCGAACCATAGGACATGGTATATACGGCCACATTTTCCCAAAACCACCAACTCGAACCGCGAGTGTATGAAGTAAGGAGAAAAGTGGTATGAGACCGACTAGAGTCACCTTTTTTTAGTCCGCCAACTAGTGTCATGTCATATGGAGAGTGCGGTAGTAGGGGGATGAGTGACTCAACAGGAACATGTTGGATCCCCGACAACTTCAACACAAACCGAGCAGACATGCTCCCTCAAAGACGAACAAAACTCGAAGCAATTATTGTTTCTTATTTTAAAGAAACAATATCTTTTCAACAACTTGATTTTCTGAATCATTTTAACGATTGCTCGGTTACAAAAAAAAAAATCACTAATTTTTTTTAGTGTAACTATAATTTGTTAAAACTATCGCTCGTTGTCCCTCTTTATTTTATAAAAATTATTAATCGAACGTAACGTCTTTGGTTACAAAACCACTAGAAGAGACGCACACTGCTCTTAAGATATGGTTTGATTGGTATAAATGATGGTAAAACAGTAGCAGTAAGCTGCATAAACAGTATGTTGTTGATACTGAAACTGTATACTTTGATTAATATACATATTTCAAATATACATATTTCAAATGATTGGCAGAACTGTCAGTGATTAGATATAAAATTATAAAACATATTTAATATATTTATATGTATTATATTTATACTAATAATATATATTTTTATTAAATTATGACTTTATTATAATATTATTTTTAAAATAATAGAAAAATAAATGAATGATAAATATTAGTTTTAAATGTATAAAATTTACACTTTAATATAAACATAATTTTTGATGATATTTTAACAAAATAAATTAATTATATGAATTTATTTTAAGTTATTTAAATATTTTAGAACTTAGTACTCTACAAAAAGCTCCATCTAGAAGCATAGAGGAAATTTACATCTTCTAAATGCTTTCATAAATGCTTTCCTAAATGCTTTATTAACAAAAGTTGATTGAACGATAAAAAGCTCTATCAATTGAAGGAAAGCAAAAGTAGCTTGAAAAGAGGTTTCCTAAATGCTTTATTAACAAAAGTTGATTGGATTATAAAAAGCTCTATCAATTCAAGGAAAGCAAATGTAGTATGAAAAGAGGTGTGTATACCAAAACAAGAAGAATGATTGGAGATAAAATCTCTTAAAGAATCAAATTGTTTGGAACTTATTTGGAGAATTATAATGTCGTGCCAATCATCACTTTGGGTTAGCTGGATAAAGAGATCACTCATACGGCAAAGATGAGTTCGGAATATGCGAGATAACACAAATGTGGGATCATATATGTGGAGAAAGCTCTTAAAATATAGAGAGATAGCGAAAACTTTTCATAGAGTGGAAGTCTTTATGGTTTGATAATTGGTCCTCATTGGGAAGAATATATGAAATTACGGAGCCTCGAGGCCTTATAGACTTGGGAATATCAGCCCAAGCAATGGTTGCTTCAGTGATTGACTCGCATCGTCGGAGAATACACATAGTCGAAATTTTTAATCAAATAGAATAAGAGACTGAGAAGCAAATTCGAGGAGAGCGAATGGATGATTCGGATATATCTTAATTAGAACAACGCAACCGAGAAAAGAATGGTACAAAGGCGTTTGGTTTTCCCACGCAACACCTAAATACTCATTTTCACATGGCTTGTTATCAATAGTCGCTTAAAAACCGGCGATCTAATGCGCAATTGGAGCTTAGGGCAACGAGTGGACGTGTTTTTTGTGGAGATTTGGGGGAAACAAGAGAGCCTTTGTTCTTTTCATACCGATATTCATCAGAAATTTGGAGAGCTCTAACCAACCGCCTTCTCACACATCAATACACGACAGGTTGGATACAACTTGTTACTCTTCTACACGATTCAAACCTCACTCGGTTATAACAGTTTCTCCTAAGGTATGTTTTCCAATCAGCCTTATACCACATTTGGCATGAGAGAAATGATCAACAACATGGAGTACCATCTTCACCAACATCTCGACTTATTAAGCTCATTGATAAGAATGTTCGGAATCACTTAAACTCTATCCGCATCATAGGTGGCCACACTTACGAGGAGTGGCTAATCGAATGGTTTGCCACTCGACCATAGAGAGGACTTCATCAATATTGGAAACCCCGATTTATTCGAAATAGCTTTCAGTTCAGTGTAACTACGTTTTATAAACAAAATCTGAAGCATTAATTGTAAAAAAAAAAGTTTTTTGGTTTAAATAAATTTTACATTCAATTTTCAAAAAAAAAACTCTACCAATCAAAGCCACAGGTTAAAAGCTAAACAACAAGACCATCTCTAATGGTAGCATTCTTCACCACAACGGTAATCCCTGATCTTATGTAAAATCCTTCCTCTGGCCTATCTCCTTCTTTCACGCCCTGCCACACCCAACACAACAAAACATCAGGCGACCAAAAACTTCTTGGAAAATTAACAAAAGATTTATCAAAAACATACATCTGCATTTGCTATGACCACGTTCTTCCCGATCTTGGCGTTCTTGTCGATGATACAGTTCCTGTATTATACAACACAAGCAAGACGATGAATGCTATACGATAAAGATGGTTCAAAACCTTATTATCTCTATTCAGCTGACTCCGCTTTCTTTCGAATTAGAGAAAGGTTTTACCTGATCTTGGTGTTCTCGCCTACCCCTATCGGAACTTTCCCTTCAGCCATTAGAGACGCGATTTCAGCTTCCGTTTGATAGAAATCTGCTCCCATCATCATCGTATCCTGAAGCTCTACTCCGGACTCTATACGTGATCGTATGCCCACAATAGAGTGCTGCACACTGCATTCTCTCAAGAAACATCCATGTGAAACTATAGAATCAAGTATCTGCAATTCCAGAATAGACTTTAAAAAATTAGGATCGATGAATCATCAACTGGAATCACGGGATAAACGGATTCAAGAACTGTACCCTGCATTTATCAACTTTGGTAGGTGGCAAGAATCGTGGAGAAGTGAAGAAGGGTGTTTTTGGATCATAAAACTGGAATTTAGGAGGCTGCCAAAAACAGAAATTAAATGGCATGGTTACATTTCACCAAGTCACCAGACTGTTCTGGAGATAAAAAACAATAGGGTCTGCGAAAACCTGTTCCGTGAGGGCTAAATTGGCATCAAAGAATGATCCTATGGTTCCAATATCCTCCCAATAGTCATTGAACAAAAATGCCTAGGCATTCCGATTTTGTATTTAGCAGCAAGTTAGTAAATATATGAAGATAAATAAAAGTCAGCGGAAGCACAAATTTTTGATTGATATGATATGCTAAACAGAGAGAACCTGGACATTATGCTCCCTTACGGCCAACGGGATGATTTCAGAACCAAAGTCATTGGATGTAGGATAACTCGATCTTAGAAGCTTTAGTAAAACCTCTTTTCTAAACACATAAACACCCATTGATGCAATGTATGGGAATTCTGCAGCTTCTTTTGGTGGTAGCCCAAGGATTGAAGTGTCAACTTGCTGAAAACACGAAAAAACACAAGTTCATGTAACATTGCAAGCAATTGCGTAGTGAAAGTTTTGCAAAAACAAAAACAATCATTACCATTGCCTTTAAGTCATCTCCCTTTGGTTTTTCCGAGAACTGAACGATTTGTCCAGACTCGTCAATTTTAAGCAGCCCATAATCCGAAGCTCGGCTGTGAATAAGACAAAAAAAACCGGAGAAATTAATCAAGCGAAAGTAAGGCAGGAACGTGGTTAATGATTGATCCTCAAACACACCTCTCATCCATGGGAAGACAGGAAACTGTGATATCAGCATTTGACTCAATGTGCTTCTGCAAAAGCAGACAATAAATGAAACAGAATTCACACGAAGCTCAGTGTAAACAAATAAGAAGAATAAAACAAACCTGCACAAAGTTCATGTAATCCATCCGATAGAGATGATCACCAGACAAGATCAAGACATGTTCCACGTTCTTTGTCTTGGCATCCTGTTAAACACCACCAAATTATGTTTTCCACCACTTTTTATTTCACCGACAAGAACACTTAAAAGAGAAAGAAAGACAAAAAAGAAAACCTCGAAGACCCATATAAATTGCCTAACAGCATCAGCAGTTCCCTGAAACCACTTCTTTCCTGCATCTCCTGAAGTTTGGGTTGCAGCAAGAACCTAATCATTCCCAGAGGAAACACATTAATTGCAAAAAACACGGGAAGATAAATCTAATCTATTGCGGGTAATGCTATCACCTCAACAAACCCATCACCGAAATTAACTCCATTGCCAAAGTTGTAAGTGCGAGAAAGGTGGCGATTGAGAGAGAAGGAGTTGAACTGAGTTAAGATAAAGATCTTTCTAATACCGCTGTTGATGCAATTGCTCATCGGTATATCTATGAGCCTGTAACACCCTCCAATTGGCACCTACGATCATTAAAAAGTTCGAAACCTCATCGACAATAAAACCAGAGAACCATCAAAAACAATGGGCAAAACAAAACGCTCCTCACCGCAGGTTTAGCTCTCTTGCTTGTAAGAGGGAACAAGCGAGTCCCAGCACCGCCACCTAGTATGATAGACGCTACATTCTTTGGGTCTGCTCTTGGAGTTCTCAACAGAGGTTCCTGAAAATGCATTCTTCTTTATATCAAAACAGGACTTGGAAGAAAAAATAGCTACTCAGGGACTTCTGTTAAGAACTCCTAAAAATCCACACCCTTCGAGAGTCCTTATAAATCCAACCCTCACTACTGCTCTCTAACCGACTCATCTTCAGCTACAATCTGCTACATTCAGTCCTAGCTAGTTATAGTAGACCTATAGCTAAAATTTGAGCAGCTGCACTTCCTCAAGTAGACCCATTGTGTCTTGGCTTATCAGTAACCTTAACTTCTACATAAGCCATCCACAAATGTCACCAGGCCTTGGATTTATAAGGACTCTTAACACCAATAGAAGTCAAGTCCAACTCAAACTCCAACTAAAATTGAACACAAAATCAGGCAGATTCAATTTGACCAGTAAAACCGACTTCAACTCATTTCAACGCACAACATAAACTAAAATCCACTGAATACAAGATTCAACATAGCCACAAAAAAAAAAAAAAAATCTTTCTTTTGTTGGAATTGCAAGTGTAGATACGTACATTAGACTCTTGATCAACAAATGGGGTGAGAACAGAGCGAATGAGCTTTGTCTGGATCTTTTGAGGTCCACTCCTAATTTTCTGAGTCCTCAGATTATTGGCCTTGACTACTTCGGCTCCCCAGAACGCACTTGCTCTCGCAGAAACAACTTCTTTCTTCAGACCAAAGGGACTCGTACACTGAAGCTTCATGGCTGAACAGTAAGACTCCATAATTTTCAGAACAACTCAGATTCTCCAACTTTTCGAAGTAAATTTTTTTTTAAAAATCAAGGGAACTGAAGGAGCAGACGCAGATATACCCAGATCAAAAAGTGGACTTTTTTTTATACCCAGATTCGATTCGAGGGTTGTGAGTAGAGAATAGAATCGAGAAGTCGACAAATTTTACAGTGGAACACCCTAAAGTTGTATCAAGTGGTGAGAAATGAGTGTGAGCTTCAAGTTTTCGACAGTAGAGAAACGGAAAAGTGAGAGAAAGAAGCTGATGTGTGTGTTCATCACAAGAAAAAACAAAAAGAGAAGCAATGTGATGCGTATGATCCTCGTGATCTTCTGACGGGAACACCGCCAACCCTCAGATTTTTTTCTTTTTTTAAATCTAAGGGTTTTGAAAACCGAGTCTACTTTTCAGTGTGTTTCTCAGTTGTCTTGTCACTAGCAATATCTAAGGGTATTATTGGAATTAGTAAGAAAACTCGATTAAATCAAATTCTTGTAAGATAACTTTTTCATCTGATTTTGGTCTTTAATATTGCAAAATACCGGGATTACTAATTGTAAACAGTGATTCCATAGAAGTTTATGATTGGTAAAATTCTGTAGACACATAAGATGGTTTTCACATATTTTGCCAAAATGGCAAGAATAGCAAAACAATATACATATTAGTATAAATGATATTTTTTTGGAAAGCAATATCTGTTTGTTTATGCAACAACTCTTAAAGATAAGTACATCGGTTGACCAATTAATTTTTTAATGTAAAATATTCTTAATTAGTCAACACAGTAGAATCGTAAGAAAAAAACCAAAAATAGAGGTGTATAAAATATCGGAACTCAAAATATTCAAATAAAAAAAAATCAAAGAAATGGAAAAACAGACTGTTATTAAATTAGATGGATTTTTTTTTTT